>JASUUG010000265.1:0-600000 GCA_030449905.1 Luvunga scandens
GATTGATGGTGATGTAATACTCTATGCCTACTACGTATAATATTTAGAATTTGATTCAATAGTAATGATGCCATTATTTTCAATTAGTATATATGAACATATCTACATAATTAATGTATGCACTTTAATCGCAACTTTTAAAAAAATTTCAGATTATTACTATGTCGCAGCAGTACAAGACTATTGAAGAGGCCCAGAAAGATATCACCTCTCCTCGGTGTTGGTTCCTACCGTCATATTATTACGTAAGATAACTAGAAATTATATATTTCTAATTCAATCATTATTCTTCAAATGAGATCATGTAGATTGTCAACTAACAAAATAATTTAGTTCTTAATTTTCGGACTTAAATTTAAAGCAAGTTGTACTAGGTGACACGGGTGATCTAAACCCGTATCGTCGAGCTTAAGTTCAAGAAGCGATACATGCCCGGTTGGAAACTTGTGAAAAGGTTTAGCTCGTACCATTAATTTTTTTCATGAACTTTTCGTAGTTTGCATTTTTACATGATTCATTCATTTTCACTTTTCATTTTCAGCTTGATAACAAAACATTTTGCCATTAATTATGTTTTACTCTTTACAAAAGCTAACGGTTATGTGCCGTCTATTGTGAAGGTCATTGGTATGCTTGTTATTGATGTTCTTCGTCAAGCTATGATATTTAGGTTAACTGGAATCTACCGATCGAAAAAATGATTGTCGGAGTCATTGACAATTGTAATATTACGGGGAGGATTATTTACATTGTGCATTATTTTGAATTTGATTATAACATTCTAAATTTTGTTAACATTTATTTGTGGTTATAATGGCGGCTGTTTCCTTTCATTTGGATTTTTCATTTAGGAGGGGACTACATCGTGCATTATTTTGAATTTGATTGCATAACATTCTAAATTTTGTTAACGTTTATTTGTGGTTCGCTGTGGCTCGCCCTGTTGGATTTTTTCTTGAGGAGGCTCGACCTCATTTGGCTGAGAATTTCAATTTTTCATTTTCGTGGTCGTCAAGCGGTACTGTGGCGATGATTATGATTGTGGATCTTGTCGCGGCCGAAATATGGACCGCCACTATTGTTCTTTGATGATCGTATCGGTATATGCTTTTTGTCTTGGCGTAAGCATCTCTTAGATTAATCTTGAACATTAATTTATATAAGTTAATGAAGCAAATGCTTTATTCACACCTTTTTTATAAGTCATTATGTTTAATGAATTTGAAATTTAGATACGATATGATAGTAGCATAGAATGTCACTATGAAAGTAAGAAATATTAAAAGTTTTTCTTTATACGAATCTTTTAAGCATGTAGAATCTCTATAAATATTTTCCCTGCATTAAGCAAGCTATTTTTACAAGATATCCAATTTTTTAAAGCAATAAGAGATCCAGAAACTGACAAGGCATGGGTACTAAAGAGAACATGAACAGGCATTTAAAAACTTTAATTGTAAAAAATCTCCCACATGTAAAAGGCTAAGTATTTACATTTTAAAACTATTATCATATCTTGCAAGTCAAGTCCTTTAGTGAATTAAAAAGTTTCTTTGGTAGTAAGTAGATAACAATCACCAGTCTCAAACCATATGGACTTTGTTATTTTTATATAAATTTCATCATGCGTAGTATAGAAATTGTTGTAATTAGTGTTTCTTCATTTGTGACACGGTGGGATTATGCTCGCATCTTATTTGGCACTCATCTGTATCAATCTCACCAATGATATCAGCATAAACTCATTGCAAGATGCGTGCGATGAATATGGAAAACATAATCATAGCGACTCCCAGAAAGAGACCTTGTAAATAACCACTTGGAATTGAGAAAGGTTAGAAATATTGTCTTAACCGAGGCTACAATCGAAGGCTTTATTAAAGCAACTCTTACTGTAATCATTAAAGGTATGTTAAGTCATGTGTCATTCATTTTTTATCTAATGTCCTCTGCTTTTAGCGTTTGTTATTAGGCCCTTTTCTATTTCTTTTAGTGAGGTTATGATGTTTCGGTAGACAATTGTACCTGTTATTAATCATACGCTTGTGTTTTAAACTAGGGTGTCACACACTTGGAGATGGAAATTCCTAATATTTTTGGTCTGCCAAAACCATTTGGAGACGAGATTATTTTGTTTTTAAATATTTTTGTGCGAGAGAATAGTTTTGTAGCAACACCTTTTTGTATAGGATACACTGATCATTTGGTTATGTAGTACATTAATCTAGTAAGAATCTTTGTCAAGTTCATTGACCTCAAGCAGATAGAGGCTATGTGGCCTCGAAGATGGTGTTGTTGATGCATTTTATTTGATATATGCCACTTATTTTTGTATGTCCGAGGGTAGTGTATTAACATTTATATTCTGACCATTTGTTACTTAGATGGCTACTTATAGAAACTTGATATGTATCTACTGACTTATCTCTGTCAATTCTTCTCTATTATAACTATCTTAAATTTTAGTATCATTTACTTATTGAAATTTTGTATCTTTAAATTTGTTTTTGTTTTAGTTAAGCTATAGGATTTTGATGAAGTGTGATGTTGTGGAGTTTGACTCTTTTGTGATGTACTTTGATTTCCCTAATGATGTTCAATCCATAGATAATATATTTCAGAGATTCAATTTTCCTTTGTTGCCAAATTTAAAGTGATCTTTTAGTTTTCCTTAATGGCTTGCATGCATGCATGAGTGGTGAAAAGATCACTGGATTGTTTTTGTTTGGTTGTTGGGCAGTTACAAACGAAAATGAAGTAGAATGTTTATTTGTTGAGCACTCTCCAAAAAAAAAATATTTACACTGTTGGCTTCCATGGTCAAATTAATTTTAACTCCACTTTCATTTTTAGACAAAAAAGCTTAAAAATATTAAAAATAAAAAACTACTGCCTTTAAATCGGTTAAAGTTTCGTATGGTATATTCTACCGAACATATAATGGTATAAGGATTTCATCAACTTTGTTACAAATTTTTCTTCTGGTAGAGACATTCACAATCAATTGTCACTACACAACAACTATAATTCAAAAGTTAGATTAATTAAAAATAGAATATGAACTACAACAATTATAATTCAAAGTTAGATTAATTAAAAAATAGAATATAAAAAAATATTACAATAGTCTTGATTGTCACTTAAAATAATTAGGTTCACAAACGCTTGAACCTATCGCCAAATGGAAAAACATTTAGCGGCAAATCGCCAAAAACAAACTACGTAAAAACAATATTGATTTTTCTTAATTTTTTTCCTTTATCTATTTTTTTCCCACTTTCAACAATTGAAAATGGCAATGTATTGCACTTAGTGGAGATATTTTTTACTACTTTTTTTTCATTTGTTTTCCTTTTTCAACAATTTAAATTGGCAATGTCTTTGGATTAGTTGATTGCTATTTTCTTAATAATTGATTAGTGGACTTAAAATTGAAGTTCGTCATTTTCTTTTAAAACAAAATGATTATCCCATCACGCCCGACTCTTCATCTTTTCGCCCCAATAGTGGAAGCTTCCAGTTACTATTGTTAACTTCACCCACTTCAAATTTCCCTCTTCTCTGTCACGGATGCAAATATTCTCCCAAAACTTTCAAGGCAACACCCATATCTCCCAGCTTCTTCAAAAGTTGCCAAGATCTACTTAAGCATACATTTCTCTTTCTGAAAAAAAGGTTGGGGTTTGCTCTATTTCTTTCTATGGCTTTATTCTCTTTTGCAAATTCACTGTCTTTTATGTTTTAATTTTGTGGGAATTTATTTTTTTTTTATCATCGTTTGATTAATTTCTTTTTCCATGGCTTTTTCTCTTGGAAATTCATCTCTATTTCTTCCATGGATTTGTGTCTTCCTGAAATTGATCTCTCTTTTAGGTTTAATTTAAGTGGGAATTTTTTTTTTATCGTGGTTTGATTAATTTTTTCCATGGCTTTATTCTCTCTTATACAATTGATCTCTATTTCTTCCCATGGCTTTAATATCTTAAAATTGCTCTCTCTTTTATGTTTTAATTTAGTAGGGATTTTATTTTTTATATCTGTGGTTTCATTAATTTTTGTCTAATATCATGGAAAACAGGATTTTTGCATGTCCATTGAAGATTTACAATAGTGAAGGATTAGTTCGACGTGAGTTAGTTTATATATATATATATAAAGAAAATTAGATCATTGTATTTCATATCTCCTTTTTGCTCGTCAAACTTCATAATTTTTGGAATGGTGTTTGATTCTTGAATATTTATCATTCTTCATCTTCTTTGTTTTCTGGCTTGAAAGCGCTTTTATTTTAATTACATTGACAATGTCTACTTTTTTAAATTATTTACTATTTTGTGGTTTGTGTATATATATATTTTCCTTAGACTAGTTAAGTTTTCTTAATGCCTTCCGCCTCATATAAGGTGAGTCTAAGTTGCAGCTCAACTGACAAAATCAATTTTTTTTTTTCTATTTGCTTTATTGTTCATTCGATTTTGTTTCTGGTCTTCATTCGCTTGGATTGTAGTTGTAACATGTAATTGATTGAGATCTTTACTTAAGGAAGTTACAGTTTCAAGAATTATTGTTAAAGCATGGGGTTTTGAATTATTTAACATTTATACATTCCACTTTTAATCATCAATGTAATGGAATACTTGATTTCTCCATTTATAGAAAGAAAATATAGAAAATAAAATTTGATCTTGTTCATGTATTGAAAGAATAGCTAGCAAATTAAATTTGATTATTGATCATTTTTTGTATAATTTTTTTTTTCATTATTTCATTGTTGTCAGTTTGCTTAACAGCCAATTTGACATTTTTTTGTTAAGTCAATTACTTTTTTCCCCGAAATTTGTTAACATTTTAGAAATGGATTAACTTTATGAATTATTTATTTGCTAAACAAATCAACTTTAATCTATTTATACTGAACAATAATGAATTTTTAACATCCATAATTTTCAGTAAACCTATTTGTCAGTTCTATAATACATTTTTTTTTAGTCATGTTATTTGTAAACCTCTATAATAAGTTCAATAAACTCTTTTTATAGATAAACCCATTACAAATATTTACAAATCATACAATGTTAAGAAAACTCACTATAGTCTCATTGGTAGCCACGATTATTTATTTATTTATTTTCTTCAATAAGTCCTGCTTTCATGAAAACTATACAAATAACTTGCTCTTAATTTTTCATCACCTAAACTTAGTAATAATTAAAATTAAAGCAAAAGTCGCTACAAGAGTCATATATAATTTTGCGAGAAAGTTTTGTAGGCTGTTAAATATGGCTAGGGAGACCGATCGGAAGAGATGCTTAGATGATGTTTCCATTGACAAAGAAGTTGGAAATAGTGGTATGACAATTTGTGGGTTCTAGCAAGCAATCATATGGCTTCATGTCATATTTGTAAGTACTATTCATGTTTTGTTGTTCACGTATTTTTGCACAATCGTACAACAAAACATGATGCAGAATTTTCATTTTGTTAATATGTAACTATATAATATATCTTTGTTTCACTCGCGAAAAGCAAGTGAAGCGATTGAAGGCCTCCGATGAAAACCTTGTTGTCGGCAAAGAGGTAATGAAATTGTCATGTGTTTCATGTTACATGATTTGTTGGCCGAATCTGTGTTGCATCTTAATTGAATCGTAAAAAACTCTTGACTAATGCTTATATTATTGGCGGCTAAAGAAAAAAATTGGGTGATTAAATACAAGAGCCTACCAGGATGAAAAGGCCCGAAGTACACAAAGCCAATAAATGTCTCCGACTATGATGTTCCAATTGATAGTGATGAACAATTGCAATCGAAGATGGATAAGCATATACTTGACACTCGATGTGCAGGATCGATTTTCGACCTTGTTCGGACTTTCAATGTGGAAAAACAACGAGCTATACGAGCAATTGGATTTGGGAATCTTTTACATTTGCGAACGGTGGTAAGTGAGAAGACAATTGTGTGCATGGTTGGTTGAACAATTTGAACCTCATCAAAGCATGTGCTTGTTTTGAACAATCAGCGCATTAAATTGAATGCAATGATGTTTTCGATATTATGGGAGTGCATGATGGAGGTTTATCAGTATCTCTGTCTGAGTTGACCTGAAAATATTGCAACATTCGGGGAGACTTTCAAGTGCGGGTAGGGAATATCCATCAAAATACTAGAAGATTTCATTAACCAATCGAGATGGTTAAAGCGATGACTTTAAAGTAAGATTAGTATTGGTTATAATATATTTTTTGTAGTTACTACTCACATGTGAATGTGTTTGTTCGTTAACTTAGATAAAGTATATCTCACTAAATATGTCATTATAAATTGAGGTTGCATTTATATTTATTTTGCGTTGGCCCTTTGTGTTATGCCCATCAAGTGCAACAACGATATCGGCCGTTTTTACATCCATTAGTTGACGAAATGCCATAAAAAGAGCACAAGTGGGCTTCGTTTTGTTATAGTAGACTTGTTATGGCCATCTCAAGTTCAAGTCAAATGATTACGCTCATTTAGGGAAATTACATCTGCTATTTCTCCGGTTGGTAATTTATATTGTGTCACTACGGTTAGTTGATTACCATGGAGAAGATGGCACATTATTAATCATCATATCAATCGTGTGCAATTCATGCATTAATCTTTGTCTTTTATGCCAAGCTGTGTTTAGATATTGTACTTTCAAAACATTGCAAACTATTACAACAACCGGTGGGGCTCTTACTCACCTCGAGTATTAGCTTGGAATGACGAAGAGATAAAAAATCATGCGATGGTTGAAAAAACGGTGGTGTCTTAATTATGAAAAGGTAATGAGTGTTATGACCTTATATTACTTGGCATATTTCATTCTACTTCCTGTTTATATTCTAAATTTTATTTGATTGATAAATGTTATTTTATAGTCATGTATTTTTGTTAGATTAATTTTGATAGGGTATAATTATGCATAGCACGAGAAAATTATAGTTTTTACTTTCTTCGTAATTTTGTCGATCTACTTTGATTGTCATAATTCTTTATCTTTAATATGTTTTTCGGTTCCCAGGAAAAAATTAAAAGAGACATTCATGTGAAAGTGAAATCATTAATAAGTTTACATGTTCATGATTATAGGTGCGTATGCGCACTTTTGAGGAGTGTTGGATTGTCATCTCAACACTTTTTATTGACATGGCGGTGGTTGACGCATTTACGAGCAATCGAATCTATCTGGTTCTTGACAATGAGCTTAATGATTAAATAGTCTTGTTTGATTTAGTAACGGTCAATCAATCTCTACTTTTGAGTCACAAAGCGACCCACGAATCAAAAGCAGATCCATCATACACCATCGAGGAAGAAAATATTATACCACCACCGAGATAGTAACCTTAAAATGAATGATGAGAATCCAACAATTGATGATTTTTTATGTAAAACGTGGATCCGACACATGATGTTGTAATGATCTTGGGAACATGATATCCGAGGATAGAATCCCGATTCTAGTGGAGAATTTTTTAAATGATGATGTTGGCGCTGTCGTCGCTAATGGTGCACAAATGAGGGTAATCTTGAAACAAATATGAAAGCATCGAATAGTGACAATGAGCGTCACAACTCTCTGAGATAATTTAGTTAAGTGATTCGTTATGGGTGTTTGAACTTTTTATTTTAGTTTTAATATAGCTTGGTGCTTCTGTCACGACTAATTTAGTTAAGTGATTCTTTTTGTAGGAGGGTGACATTACGAGATATATGAAACAACCGGTGAGGCCTTGACAAGTCGTAGGCCTTACGAGTTCGATCGGTGAAAAGGCCTAGTCGATTCCAATGCTCGCACTTTGATACGGTGAGCAACAAGTCTGTAAGGCCTTCTTATTGGGCTGGTCGTATGTGGTAACAACACCCACTTGAATCTCGATTGCAAGTGGTGAGCTATATGTTTGATGGCTGACCTTGATGAAAAGTAAGTATTTAATTATTAGCAAGTTACTGTAAATGTTTTTTGATTCGTATTATTTACATTCGGCCATTTTGATTGCGTTTCTCTTTCCATGATTGGGAACATGATATTGTTTTTAGTGTTTCATCAACATTGTGTTTTATATCGTATCATGTAAGTGACAATGTTTGCATAATGTTGGTTGTATAGACTTCAACTGTATTACATTAAATATTATACAATGGACTAATGGCCCTTAATTGTTTATGATACATGTTAACATGTTAACGGTGAACTCCTTCTTCAAAGCGAGCACAACGTTGTGAGTAAATCTTGCCATGTGCTCATGAAGCCAACCAAATGGATTGGCGATGTTAGTCTTATTATGTATACAAGTTTTTTATTTTAAAACCTATTAGTATATGGTTGTTTGCAATATGATGTTTGGGTTGCTAACTAGAAATTTGACATTAGGTTATTAGCATGTATCTTTGAGTATAGGACAATCGAAGAACTACGAAATAACCCGATTGGACCACGGGTTTGGTTTAACACTGTTTACTTCTCGGTAAGTTGTTTATTGTTAGCGTTCATTGTTAGCATTGATCTAGTGTTTAAAACCAAATGTAATATAGTTATATATGGAAAAAAAATGTGCTGATACTGAATTGCATAAAAACATAAATTATTGTTAGTGTCGCATGTTCAGTTTAGCATTGGTGATGTCTTTTGAGAACAAGTATTCTGTCAAAAATATGCCAATCTAACTCCATTCCGTAGGGGAAGTAGGCATTTGGGCTAAGGTTCATGCCAAACATGGAGACATGTGACAAGGTTTGCAATATGGTGTTGGTGGTTAAATTATGTGTGGCCTAGAAAATGAAAGCAGAATTGTTGATTGAACTATTTTGTAATAACTTACAGATTTTCATACCAATACATGATGGTTCATCACATTGGTTTGTGCTCGTCATTAACATCCATTCCAGCTCTGCTCAGATTTTGGATTCACAACAAACTAGCCAGCGTAAGCACAAGGGTATACAAAGTTGTCTGGCAGTGGTAAGTGTTGTGAACTTGAAATCATTCTGTTTTAGTTACTGTACTTGTCGAAGCACTGATAAATGGTAACCATTTATTTTGACTTAAACTGAATTGTTATGTTTTTCTAAAGCTCAAGGCATTGGACCATGTACTTGGAGAGGAAGGACAGCGAATATATGGTCCAAATTTTAGGTTTGACCAGTTCCAGCTTGATCGAAATTCTAAATTGCCACAACAATCCAACGGCAATGACTGCGGTGTATATGTCATGAGGTATATGGATGAATCACCCGCTGTTCTGAACCATTCTTACAAGGTAATCCAATAATGACATGTTCTGAAAAAGAATTTATCTCATTATATGCCAAGAAAAAACATAATTCATGCCTTAAACTCCATGTTGATGTATTGATAGCTGATCTGGTTTTACAATTTATGAACAGCATGACTCGGATAAAGAGCGTCTGACAATAGCACTATATTTGGCTTTATCGGAGATGAATCTACGCAATATGATTCGGAGCTAGCCAACGACTATTATTCTCGAAAGATGGCCGAAATCTCAAGTAAGCCTTCTACAAAGCAGGGAATATTAAATCTAATAGAAGAATGACAAAATTAAAAATCAATAACCACAACAACCCAAAACCTAAACCAAAAGGTCATGGAAAAAGGAGGTAGTATACAGGGTAAGTGTTATTTATTTTTTATTTTAAGTTTTTATTTATCTATTTTGAAAATGAACTATCAATTTCAGATGATGTTATTATTAAATAGAGGGAAAATTGTGTAGTATGGTACAATTATATATTTGTACAAAAGCATACATGTGATCTAGTCATGTGTGAAATTTAATTCAACATTAATTGTACGGTTCAAAATAATGGGAAATGAATATTTATGCTTTTGGTTTTGATGCAAGTTTGTAAACTATTTACCTTTGTTGGGAAAATTAGATTTTGTTATGTAAGTTTATACATTAATCATATTGGCATTTTTCGTAATAGGTTGCAAGCAGCGCCTTACTTGAACGTGGCTGGTATTTTTTTGTTGATTTTGGAGGTAAATGTTGGTTTTTGTTGTAATGTACAATTATGTACAAATTTTGTGTACATGCCATCGTGGTGGCTAGAACATACTCTGTCAAATTTTTTTGAGGTGGGACAGAGCAAAATGTTACCTTAGCACATGTAAATGTATATATTACATGGGTATAAATGCTTTTTTCATTCTGTTTTACTCTGCACAAGGATACAAACTTACTGAATATGTTATTTGCAGTACTCAGTAAAAAAGGAAGAATGTCATTAGAATTATGAAAAACCTTTCAGATTTTCTTCTGCATTTAATCACGGACGGATGCAGTATTGTAAATTCAAAAGAACCAAAGTCAGGTTTGCATTGGATACATATGGTCAAATACGCTAATTACTTGTACCTCATCAGCATGTTATATTTGTGCTATTATTTAAACAATTGGGTTTTTTCAGATTCACCTTATATTGAAGTTTAATATTCTTAACTGAAAACAAGTTTTACAACTTCACACAACTAATAACACAACTCCCACAACAATTCAATCACACCTCCAACACAACACAAACTATCGAGTTCAATAAGCAAAAATTTGTTCAAACGAGATTAAAAATCCTCTGTAAAATTCATATGCTGGTTATTCTTGCTTTAGCCAGAATGCTTTTTTGTTTCCCTAAGTGGTTGATGTAGATCTTTGAAAATAAAATTTAGTTAGACAAAGTATGAAAATTGTCAATGTGGTTATGTAGGAAATTGAATTCATCGTTTGTGCAGATTTTCCAAATTTTAAATCCAAGAAAATTTGTATTAGTATAATATTGTAATGGCATGAGATTACAAAAGATATGACTGATAATAAAAGCTTGGCAATATGGTAGTCTGTATCCTCACAATTTGTCTACTGTCGCCTTGTGTCCTAAGTATTTAACTGCAAATATGATAACAAGAAAAGAAATGTTAATATAACAAGAGATTGTGCTCTATAAAATATATCAGCATGTGGCAAAAGAAAAAAGTGAAAGTTACATAAGGTTAATAAAAGTTACCTGACATTATAATGCCACCACTCATGCCATTGGCTGGTATAGTATCACTTACATTGTTTAGTGATAAGTCTGTGAGGAAAGGTAAAACCTCAGAACTTTGTCCATCAAACCTATTCAAAATAGGCAATATAAAGCTTTCATTATGGTCTAATTCTGTGCTGGTAGTGGCCATAGATATGTCATCACCCCATGTTGAAATGTCTAAGGGTGCAGTCGTTGGTGCAACTGTGGTAGTTAACGTATTTTCAGAAACAAAGTCAGTACAAAAACTTGTATTGTCAGTGTCACGAATACCTTTCACTCCACCATATTGAATACAAGTTCGCTTTGTATGGCCAGGTTGTTGACAAGTACCACAAAGACGTTTTTTAACAGGTGCCTTGGTCGTTTTAGCTGAACCCTTGGTCTTGATGATCAATGGATCCTTGACAATATCGACATAAGGTTTATCTTTAGTGGAAGCTCTTGGAATAGCATCGGTGTCTAATGCATCCTGAGCTCGCAAGGTTAGGCCATGGATAACTTGAATGGCATCATTGTAACTGTCAACTGTCTTGGCTGCAAAATGGATCAAGTTTCGACAAGCAATGGTTAAGGATCCAATACGAGCAGCCTCGCCTATGCTTGGCTTACTTGAAAGATGTTGCAAATAAGACTGTGCAATTTTGGCATCTTTTGTCCAACGATGCAAAATCATACACTTGGGTATCCCAGATAAGTTTTTTCGCTTCATAACAAGAAAAAAGTGGATCGCACGGTATACCAAGTGACTGTATAAGATTGCATGTGCACACAAGCTTGGAATCTGCTTCATAAAAAACAACCCTCCAAGAGTGATCCTCAAACTTGAATTTTTTTATCACATATACTCGGCCAATATCGACATACAATTAGAGATGTATAACAATCCATCTTCACGAAGTTCTTTAACAACACGGTTGAAATCTTGTGCGGGTATATATTGTTCGAACTTGCTTCTCGTAATGCTTCTGCAAATGGGTGATCAAAACAGGCATTGTATGGCATGAACGATGGTCATCTTCAGCCTCTTTATAACGTAATCGTGAAATCAAAAGTTCCATTTGCATCACAAACTCAAATAACATAAGTTTGCCGCCGACATATTGATTTATGTATGCATTCATACTCTCGCACCGTTGATTACTTCGTAGCCCACCATAAAATTTGTGCCTCAAGAAAGTTTCAGCCCACATATGTCGATCTGCATACAATTTTTGTATCCAGGCATTATTAGTTAGATGAAATTTTCCAATCATTTGATCCCACTTGAATTGAAACTCATCCTCTGCCATGTAATTGAACATAACATCTTTAAAGGCACTCGTGAAATTTGGGTCACAAATATTTACAGTGGCATTTCGCTGCAGATGCCAACAGCATAATCTATGAGATGCATCAGGAAACACTGTTCGTATGGCATTTCGCATTGCTCTATCTCCATCAGTGACAACAGACACAGGCATTTGACCATCCATTGCAGATAAGAAAGTGCGAAGAAGCCATATATATTTGTCTTCAGTCTCACTAGAAAGCAGAGCAAAGCCAAACACAGTACTCCTCATATGATGATTTAAACCAACAAACAACACAAGAGGCTTGTTATATGCATTTGTCCTATATGTTGAATCAAATGCCAAAACATCACCAAAGTAATGAAAGTCTGCTCGCATTCCGGAGTCACACCAAAATATGTCGGATAACCTGCCTTCGGAATCAATAGTATACTGGTAATAGAATCCAGGGTCCATATCTTGTTTTCCACGCAAAAGCGAAATTAATGTTTCTGAGTCAGTTTGTAGTATTTGCTCTCGACGACCATCATATAAACGATTAGATAGGTCATTTCTTGTGAATCCAACATTCTCATACCCACCTGAACATGTAGCCATTAACTCATGGATTCGAGATGGTTTCATACCAAAGAGGTACATATAGTTGAAGCGAAAGCATAATCAACATCCGACACTTCACGGGTTGAGCGGAGAAATTGCACCGAACGGCGGAGAACCAATACATGTGTGTGGGTGTCAACCCATTCGCGAGCAACCCAACCACTTTTACGATGGTCAAAATGAATGCGAAAGCGACCCGACATAATTCCGTGTTAAAGGTTTATTTGTCTTTTTTCGATCGGGTAATTCGAGATACTTCTGACCTCTTACCTTCTTTTGAACAAACCCATCTTCTAATCATCACTGTCCTTGTACATTCATTCTCGAGAATATTTTTACGAACACTAAAGCCAATACTCTTCGCATAGTTGAAGTAGAATGTTTCAGCTTCTTCTATAGATGAAAACACTTTGCCAATTACATCAGATTCAGATAACCTATCCCCAGAAGCATAAGAGGAAAGGCAATGATCACTATTCGAAGGTTGAGTATTAACCTCTGAATTGGGTAATAGCGATTCAAATTGGTTTGAGGATGTTGAATTCAAAGTATATGTAGCCAGAGATAACGAATCATCACTAATGGCACCATCCACGGAAGGCACACCATTATTGTCTACGTTAAGAGGTACAGTAAGATTTTGTCTCATATTGCAAAGTCACGGCAATGACTGTAGACATAAGTGGATGACCATAATTCAATAATTTGAACAAGGAAATGGTGTCAATTTAACAACAGCAACATCGTTTTGCGAAGAATCATAACATGAAACTAATTAGATTTTATGTTACAAACAACTTACTTATAATAATAGACCACCCCCCAAAACGTGTTGAATGGCATTATCGTGGAAAGAGGCACGAGCTTTAACTATAAATCGTGTAAATGTGTGCTTTCTTCATCAAGATATAGAAACAAAATCTGCCACAGTGGGATGCATGTTGAAAGGGAAGGCCTTAAGTTACAGTGGGCAAGGATGACGAATCTGGGATGAGAAACTAAACGAAAACAAAAGTAAAAGAGTTATTAACAAGACTTGATAAACAATAAAGTGGCGTCAAGCTATATGACCTTACTTGAAACTTCCACAAGAGTTGGAATATTATTGAAAGAGTGAGAACATACAACCAATAAGTAGATACATTAATAATAGAAGGCCATAATAATTAAGTTCAAATAATTACAGAGGACTTGATACTATAAAGGTTCAAGTTGGAATATCAAATTTAATAATAATAATAATAATAGAAATATTCAACTAAAAAAAACGAAACCATCAATAGCGAATTGAACAAAAACTTAGAATATATTAACTATAAATCGATAACGTAATAGGTAAAGTTGGTAAAATGGATCAAATTTTGTTGTTGAGAGAAAGATGAAGAGGCTAACCTAAATATTGGAATAAATTACAAAGAAGTTGATCTATTTGCACGTAAAGTAGAGATTGAAGACAACTTGATATCTTTACCCAAATGTTGTAATTCAATAAAAGAAGTCGGAATATAAAACAAATAAATGGTGGGCAAATAGTGGAAGAAAGTAACCCAAATCTTGGAATTCAATAACCGGAATTGGATAAAGTCCAAAGCAAAGTAGAGATCCGAAACATAAAGTTTCTACATTAACCAAAATATTGGAATTTGATTAAAATAGTAGGGATATGTTACCAAAATTTGGTGAGAAAAGAGTTGAAGAGGCTAACCTAAATATTGGAATAAATTACAAAGAAGTTGATCCATTTGCACGTAAAGTAGAGATTGAAGACAACTTGATATCTGTACCCAAATGTTGTAAATCAATAAAAGAAGTCGGAATATAAAACAAATAAATGGTGGGAAAATAGTGGAAGAAAGTAACCCAAATCTTGGCATTTAATAACAGGATTTGGATAAAGTCCAAAGCAAAGTAGAGATCCGAAACATAAAGTTTCTACATTAACCAAAATATTGGAATTTGATTAAAATAGTAGGGATATGTTACCAAAATTTGGTGAGAAAAGAGTTCAAGAGGCTAACCTAAATATTGGAATAAACTACACAGAAGTTGATCTATTTGCACGTAAGAAGTTGTCGGAATCTATTTGCACGTAAAGTCGTAAAGTAGAGATTGAAGACAACTTGATATCTTTACCCAAATGTTGTAATTCAATAAAAGAAGTCGGAATATAAAACAAATAAATGGTGGGAAAATAGTGGAAGAAAGTAACCCAAATCTTGGAATTCAATAACAGGATTTGGATAAAGTCCAAAGCAAAGTAGAGATCCGAAACATAAAGTTTCTACATTAACCGAAATATTGGAATTTAATTAAAATAGTAGGGATATATTACCAAAATTTGGTGAGAAAAGAGTTGAAGAGGCTAAGCAAAATATTGGAGGAAATTACAAAGAAGTTGATCAATTTGCTCGTAAAGTAGAGATTGAAGACAGAACTTGATATCTTTACCCAAATGTTGTAAATCAATAAAAGAAGTCGGAATATAAAACAAATAAATGGTGGGAAAATAGTGGAAGAAAGTAACCCAAATCTTGGAATTTAATAACAGGAATTGGATAAAGTCCAAAGCAAAGTAGAGATCCGAAACATAAAGTTTCTACATTGAGATCCGAAACATAAAGTTTCTACATTAACCAAAATATTGGAATTTGATTAAAATAGTAGGGATATATTACCAAAATTTGGTGAGAAAAGAGTTGAAGAGGCTAAGCAAAATATTGGAAGAAATTACAAAGAAGTTGATCAATTTGCTCGTAAAGTAGAGATTGAAGACAGAACTTGATATCTTTACCCAAATGTTGTAAATCAATAAAAGAAGTCGGAATATAAAACAAATAAATGGTGGGAAAATAATGGAAGAAAGTTACCCAAATCTTGGAATTCAATAACAGGAATTGGATAAAGTCCAAAGCAAAGTAGAGATCCGAAACATAAAGTTTCTACATTAACCAAAATATTGGAATTTGATTAAAATAGTAGGGATATGTTACCAAAATTTGGTGAGAAAAGAGTTGAAGAGGCTAACCTAAATATTGGAATAAATTACAAAGAAGTTGATCCATTTGCACGTAAAGTAGAGATTAAAGACAGAACTTGATATCTTGACCCAAATGTTGTAATTCAATAAAAGAAGTCGGAATATAAAACAAATAAATGGTGAGAAAATAGTGGAAGAAAGTAACCCAAATATTAGAATTCCATAACAGGAATTGGATAAAGTATAAAGCAAAGTAGAGATCGGAAACATAAAGTTTCTACATTAACCGAAATATTGGAATTTGATTAAAATAGTAGGGATATGTTACCAAAATTTGGTGAGAAAAGAGTTGAAGAGGCTAACCAAAATATTGGATGAAATTACAAAGAAGTTGATTAATTAGAACGTAAAGTAGAGATGTTAAGACAAAACTTGATATATTTACCCAAATGTTGTAATTTAATAAAAGAAGTCGGAATATAAAACAAATAAATGGTGAGAAAAATTGTGCAAGATCGTAACCGAAATGTTGGAATTTCTTAACATGAATTTGATAGATTCCAATGATAAATAGATATTTGAAAAATGAACTTGAAATATTTACCAAAATGTTGGAATTTAATAAAAAGAGTAAGAATATCAAACCAAAATTTGGTGAATATAGGAGTTGAAGAAATTAACTCAAATGTTAGATTAACTTACAACGAATTTGAGAAATCTTAATAGAAAGTAGGAATGCAATAACTGAACTTGATATATTTATCCGAAATGTTGGAATTCAGTACAAACAGTAGGAATATAATATCAACAAGTAGCGGAAAAATAAGTTGTAAGAACTCACCAAAAACTAGATTAAATCTAATCAAATGTAGAAATATAAAAATTAAACTTAAAATATTCACCTAAAAAGTTGGAACTTAATGAAAAGAGTTAAAATATAGAACAAAATACTAGTAGAAAATTAAATTGGAATAGATTACCAGAATTTACATAAATCTTAATAAAAAATTGGAACTTGAAAAGTAAACTTGAAATATACAATATAAATATTGGAATATGACAAAACAAATAAGAATATAGTTTATTTTTGATATATTTATAATATTATTTAGTTTCTTGTAATATTTATAAATTTATAATTATTACAATCTTTAGCCTCATTTAATTTACAAATTTATCTTTTTTTCCTTAATTTTTTCACATTAAAAACAAATAAAATCGTAATTTTTATTGTATTAACCGGTTAAAAACCGGTTATAGCGGTTTTCTCCGTGCGTTGTATGGCATACAGCGCTGCATGGAATGTTGACTCCTAAATTTATTACTAGTTACTTACTATTCATGCTATTATGAGTGTAGCATTTTCGAAGTATGGTATCGCAGAAGCTTATGAATGATGTACTTAGTAATATCTGAAAGCAAATATCCAACCATTGGAATTTCGAATATGATTTCTCTAGTTCGATTATAAATTGAATTAAAATTGTGTCCTTTACTGATACCATGTGGGCAAGTAATCAATTGCTTTTAAAATGAAAAATTAAATCTAATAAATATAATAATTGTTTGTAAATGTCTTAAATCCAAAATTAAAATCAACAGACGCTCAAATATATTTGTTTGTATACGTCTCAATGGTCGTCCTAAAGCATACGACCGCTCAGCTCTCATGAAATCCAGTGAATCAAAACACTTTTGACCAACTACGAGAGAATCTTTATGATTTTTTTTAAGTAATAATAATTTTAGATTATTGTCAATAATTATCGTGGGCAATAAGGTAAAATCGTTGGCAGAATGACCCAAAAATATCATCAGAGTTTAGAGTTTTGTCAAAATGAGGTGGTCCAGTATCCCCATACCATGAAGTCCGGGTCGTGGGGGAAGGAACATGATTGAGGTCCCCCCCGCCCCCTGACACTTGATGTTATAGATGGACTAGCATTTTCAGTGGCGCTGAATCCTGATCACTTGCACCATAAACCTACTTGAATAGGCCTTGATTTCTCATCAAATTGGCGATGCTCACTGCGAATCTTATTGTTCCACTTTCATCATATTTTCACCTAGATTAAGGTTAGTTTGAAATTAAAGGTAGGCAACGGTAATTTAAAAGATATAATTATTATTAAAATATTTATTATTATAGTTTATAAATTATATTAATATAATTTTTTATTTTATATAATAAATATAAATTTTAAATAATAATTTTATTAAAATTATTATTTAAAATTTATATTTATTATATATTATTAATTTATATTTAATAATTATAATTTTTTCACAACCGTTATATTATAAAAATTTCAACGCTGCAATCTCAATCGTACTTGAAATGACATCACGACAGATGCCAATCATCCAATGATCCATTTAACCCATTTTACATGTGGGGACAACTTTTAGATGATGATAGGTTCAACGCCTGTGAGATGCTGAAATAACTACCAAATCAATAATATTTATGGAGGATGGGCTGCGTGTTACAATGGATCAACCGTCAAATCTTGCGTTACTTTAAATAGAGATTTGTGCCAATCGCTTTATATCTAATGTAAAAGCGAAGTTTATCGAGAACAGAGGATAATCACACAGAGATTCTGCCTTGCAAAGTTGGATATCATAACATCAATTGGAATTATTTTAATAGCGAGCTCGACGCTCAATGTCTACCAGTCAAAAGAGCATTTTGAACGCCAGAGACTCGAAATAAATTTAAAATGTTAAAAATTAAATCTTAATATTTAATAAATTTTTTAAAAAATTAATTTTATTGAAATTACTTTATTTTACAATGAATTTTAAAATGTAGAGGAAGGAGAGTTTTTTTAAAATATAATTTTGAGAATAACTTTTATGTTTAATAAAATTTCATATATAACCTTATAGTTATTATAAAATCGATTATTCTTATTAATTAAAAAATAAAATTATTAATTTCAAAGAAATTATTATAATTATTAATTATTTTGAAATAATAAAATAAAAAATAAAATTAATAATATAAAATGTTTGCCTTAGTTGTCAAATATTACATGTATGCAATAAATAATATTTTATATGCGTCTTTATATAAATTTCATTCAAAATCATGTCCAATTAAATTATTTATTTTCTTAAAACAATTCAACGTCAAGTTTTATCAAGCACTTATTATTATCTAAATCAAAAGAAAATCAAAGGTTATTTCTATATTTGTTTGTAAAATTTAAATTAAAAAAAATTAATCTGAAAAATAACACTTAAGGATGAATAAATGTACATATATACTTTGGACTTTAAGTAGGAAATTTGTTTATTGACCGCTTATTTGACTCATTCTAAATTGGGTCCAATAATATAAAATCTGTATATGT
Source organism: Luvunga scandens (assembly GCA_030449905.1). Lineage (NCBI taxonomy): Eukaryota > Viridiplantae > Streptophyta > Magnoliopsida > Sapindales > Rutaceae > Luvunga > Luvunga scandens. The sequence goes on from JASUUG010000265.1 coordinate 19,303, forward strand.
TATATGTATTTCATTATATTTAAAATATTATTGGAGGACGACATCATGTCTCCTTTATTATCATAAATGAAAAAGCGTAAATAGCATCCATTGACACATTCTAATTACGAGCGGTTGCATACTACTTAGGATTCGTTGTTTGCATTTTTGGTGAAACGACGTGTCATACCACACATTCACCGCCCAAAAACACGTCATCTATTATGTTCAATTTTACATGATTTTGATGAAAGTATGGTATCATTTATTGAAATAGTTTATTATTCATATTTTTTTACATGGTTATCATCCCCAACATTGAAAACACAGGCGCACACACACTAAGTATACTAAATGAGTATATATACTAAGTGCAAGGAATGTAGAACTAAATAAACAAGCCTATGCTTCTTTTTATATAAAAACATATGTATGATAATCCATTTCTGTTATTATTATTACTTATTTTTTTTCTTATGTTGTTCTTAGCTTCGGATTTCTTTTTTAATTTCTAATTTCGTTTTGTTAATACAAAAACAGAATTAGATATTAAAAAGAAATGAATTTCTTACAAAATCCCTATATTGTACATGTTATGTATATTACATTTCATTTGAAAAATGTATTCTTTTCATAATCTTAATATATGTGATAGGGAGAGCATTTATAAAATTTAAAATCGAACGAGTATTAGCTAAACCAAAATAAAACCAAAAGTAGCTCATTTGTCTCAAAACACACTTTTGGAAAAAAAGATGTACTTTTGCAAAAAATTGAAAAAAAACTAACACAGCTAACATTGCTTTTCTATTTCTTTTATAAAAATGACAACTTTAAAATTTTACTCTATACATGGTAAGTTGTATATTTTTCAACAATATCACGTTCAAATATTTTAAATTTTTATTCGTAAGCATGTTGAATATGATAGGTTGTTTGATGCATAACTGGTCAAATGACATGTCGTCATCATGTATTAGAGGAGAACGGCATGACATCTCCATATTTACATACAGAGAGAGAGAGAGAGAGAGAGAGAGAGAGAGAGAGAGAGAGAGAGATAAGGTCCAATTATGTAAAAGTTGTACATATTACATGCATTATACTTTACTTGAAATATTTATTCTTTTTAGAATTTTAACATATATGGATATAGAGAATTTTACAATGGGTTTTAAAATGTAGAAGAGAGTAGTTTTTTTAAAATATAATTTTGAGAATAAATTTTATATTTAATAAAGTTTCATATATAACCTTATATTTATTATAAAATTGATTATTCCTATTAATTAGAAAATAAAATCATTAATTTTAAAGAAATTATTACAATTATTAATTATTTTGAAATAATAAAATTAATAATATAAAATGTTTGTCTTAGGTAGCGTTTGTTTTTTAACTTAATAACTTAAAGTAACTTAACTTAATTAATTAAGTTAATTAGAAGTGTTTGTTTTTATAGCTTAATAGGACTTTTCAGATAATTTTGACTTAATAAAAGAAGCCAATTTTTTTAGTTTTTTACTGAATAGAAGAATCTGAATTAAGTCAATTAATTTCTAATGTCAAAAATATCCCTATTTTATAATTTATTTTTCATACATATTCTAAAACTCACCCATAGATATTTATGCTACATAATCTCATCTTTACATGAGACAACTTCGAGATGAAATAATAAATCAACTATTTCAATCATTTTGTTAGTTTTTTTTCTTATATTATGTACTATTATTGAGAATTAGTGATAAAATTTAAAATTTATGGTATTTTATATATCATAATTCCAAAATCATTATGTATTCACTTGAATATAGTTTTACTTATAAATATTAAAATATTATGGTATTTAGTGTATTATTTATTTGACATTTAAATTTAATAAGGGTACAAATGTAAAAATATATATTTTCAGATTTTTAAGTTTAAAAAACAAACAACTTAATACTTATTTTCAGAGATTCAGATAAAAAAAACAAACACATTATTCAGATTCAGACATTTAGATCTATTCAGAATTCAGACTAATTTATATCTATTCAGATTTCAGACGGAAAAACAAACGCCACCTTAGTTGTCAAATATTACATGTATGTAATAAATAATATTTTATATGCATCTTTATATAAATTTCATTCAAAATTATATCCAATTAAATAATTTATTTTCTTAAAACAATTCAACGTCAAGTTTTATCAAGCACTTATTATTATCTAAATCAAAAGAAAATCAAAGGTTATTTCTATATTTGTTTGTAAAATTTAAATTAAAAAAAATTCACTTGAAAAATAACACTTAAGGATGAATAAATGTACATATATACTTTAGACTTTAAGTAGGAAATTTGTTTATTGACCATTTATTTGACTCATTCTAAATTGGGTCCAATAATATAAAATCTGTATATGTTATACGTATTTCATTATATTTAAAATATTATTGGAGGACGACATCATGTCTCCTTTATTATCATAAATGAAAAAGCGTAAATAGCATCCATTGACACATTCTAATTACGAGCGGTTGCATACTACTTAGGATTCGTTGTTTGCATTTTTGGTGAAACGACGTGTCATACCACACATTCACCGCCCAAAAACACGTCATCTATTATGTTCAATTTTACATGATTTTGATGAAAGTATGGTATCATTTATTGAAATAGTTTATTATTCATATTTTTTTACATGGTTATCATCCCCAACATTGAAAACACAGGCACACACACACTAAGTATACTATATGAGTATATATACTAAGTGCAAGGAATGTAGAACTAAATAAACAAGCCTATGCTTCTTTTTATATAAAAACATATGTATGATAATCCATTTCTGTTATTATTATTACTTATTTTGTTTCTTATGTTGTTCTTAGCTTCGGATTTCTTTTTTAATTTCTAATTTCGTTTTGTTAATACAAAAACAGAATTAGATATTAAAAAGAAATGAATTTCTTACAAAATCCCTATATTGTACATGTTATGTATATTACATTTCATTTGAAAAATGTATTCTTTTCATAATCTTAATATATGTGATAGGGAGAGCATTTATAAAATTTAAAATCGAACGAGTATTAGCTAAACCAAAATAAAACCAAAAGTAGCTCATTTGTCTCAAAACACACTTTTGGAAAAAAAAAATGTACTTTTGCAAAAAATTGAAAAAAAACTAACACAACTAACATTGCTTTTCTATTTCTTTTATAAAAATGACAACTTTAAAATTTTCTTCTATACATGGTAAGTTGTATATTTTTCAACAATATCACATCCAAATATTTTAAATTTTTATTTGTAAGCATGTTGAATATGATAGTTTGTTTGATGCATAACTAGTCAAATGACATGTCGTCATCATGTATTAGAGGAGAACGGCATGACATCTCCATATTTACATACACAGAGAGAGAGAGAGAGAGAGAGAGAGAGAGAGATAAGGTCCAATTATGTAAAAATTGTACATATTACATGCATTATACTTTACTTGAAATATTTATTCTTTTTAGAATTTTAACATATATGGATATAGAGAACATTTATAAAATTTAAAATCGAACAGCTATTACCTAAACCAAAATAAAATCAAAGATAGCTCATTTGTCCCAAAACTTTTGAAAAAAAAAATATTTCGATTATTCATATATTTTTACATGTTTGTTTTGTGTAGCATCGATACTTTAATACTCATAGGATTTTTAAAAATAAATTTTATCAATCATTTAACTGATTTTATTCATAACTAATTTTTTTTACAATACAATTAACATAAATTATATTAAAAGTTACAGCATTACCAAACTAGCCTTAATAAATTTTTTTTTATTTGAAAAAGTTTGATGCAATATATCAAACTAAATATTCAGTACTATTAAATATTTTTAAGCTTACATTATCTTTTTAAAAAGGTGGCATGAGATTTTTTTAAAAAATATTATAATTACAATAGATAATATCCAAAATCCAATTCAATATATGTGAAATTTGTCTCGGTACCATAATTGGAATAAAAAATATGCAGGAGAACAGAGAGACGTCATCAATCTCAATGACCACCACATTTATGATGGGTTTACTTCCTATATTGAGAAATCAGAATATGAAATTAAAATTATTGACTATGTTTACTTATAAATATAGGTAGAAATTAAAATTTGAATCATGGACCCACCCTAATGTAGGAATGAGACATGGAAGATAGATTTATAAAAAGGGTTGGGAGTCAATCTCCTATTTTCAATATTATCAAATCTCCCCAATGATTCTGATTATTACAATTTAAGTAAACAACTTATTTTAATTTCTATTCTTTATTATCATTTTAGGTCAGTCCATTTCGATTTTTGTTTAATAAATACACCGTTAGGCTAATGGATTAAGGTGGCCAATAATAGTCCAATTTATGTTTTTAGAGATTTTTATTATTAATAAGACAATTTCAGACAAAAAGTCCGCTGCCGGGCACAAGGTTTTTTTTTTCATAGGTGGTTGAACTTATAAGAGATATGGGTATCATTGGATTTGACAGTGGGGATCCAGAAACAGCAAAACGTCGGAATATTATTAAGTGGGCTGGGTTAATCATATACATTTAGTATATAAAGCCCATAGTCATCGTTTAGTTGCAGCCCATAGATGAACATGTGACTCATAATCATAACGCGCAAAACAATCGCACGCAAGGGCGGGCGTGTATCGCAGGAAACGGAACCACCAGAGAAGCTACGAGCCTCTAGGCATAGGCAGTGGGCGTATGCATAGCATATGCATAGCGGCAGAGAGAGCATAACATCAACGTAAGGAAAGAAAGAAAGGGAGAAAAATGGGCGGCGGAGGAAGAGAAGGGAGGAGCTACAGGTCTCGCACTCAACGAAAACATTTCAAGCAAAGCAGAGAGAATGTTTGGAAACGTTCCAAATCAGATCCCGATTCCACTGACAGTCCTGCGTCTGCATGGCAACCCTTCGCCACTCAGAATCCCTTCTTCGATGAGTACTACAAGGTCTACTTTACTTGCTTTCCTTGATGCATCTTACTGGTTTCTTTCTATATTTATTTATTTACTTTGTTTTTATATGCTTTAATGAGTTTGTGTAATTATAGGAGCAAGGGGTTGTGGCGGCTGAAGAATGGGACAGGTTTATCGAAGTTCTTCGTAAGCCATTGCCTGCTGCTTTTAGAATCAATTCTAGGTAAGTATAAAAGTATTTCTTACATTTTTTTTATATTAAAATTGTTGCTTCTAGTGAGTTCTCTAGCTTATGTACCATTTTACTTTAAATTATGGCGCGCATAGTCTTCATTTACTAGAAACATGTTTTAAAAAAATTACAACTACTTTTGGTGTTGTTGAGAGTCTTAACTTGTTTAACAATTTGGTAAACTGAGAATAGGATATTTGTGCTTTGTAAGTGTGAATTGTTGGCTTGCAATTTCATGCTTGGCCTGTGGAGTTTAATTAACTAGGTACGTAGCTCCTTCAAGTTCCAGGTATAAGCACCAGCTTGTAACTAGTTTTATTTTCACATATTGCTTGACCTCTATGCTAACAAGGAGTGGGTGTGGGAGTTTTTAGATTTAAAATAAAAAAGTACCGATATTGAAACAGATTACATTATGCTTGTTAAATAATAACAATAAAAATGTATAAGAATCAAGGGAACTCAAGGATTAGAATTTCAAATGGTACTGGAGTAAAAGTTTGTGGATTGGTTGGTGATTGCATAGAAATTCTATAGGAATATTGGGAGGCCAAAATAAAACTGATCTGGTATTATGTCATCAGACATGTTTGCTGATAGTTTTATAACAGGATTAGGCTGCAGCAGGCATTACATGGTGGTAGAGGTTGTGTTAACAGGTCCATCAGCATTTTCTGTTATATTTTTCTATTTTCTGAAACAAAAGGTTATTCAAATCCTGGTGGCACCACTAACAGTAACTGAAATTCGTCTAAACAACCAATTTTTGGTCTTTTTTGGGGTATTTCCAACACTGAAATTATGGATTAAAATGATAGTTTAATTTATGACTGCAAGGGTGCTCTTCTTCTTTCCTGTGTTAAAGGATTTTTCTTATTCCTATGCTTTACTCCACATTTGATCTTTCCTTTTCCCTTGAACTTAATTTTTCTTTTCTTAGCTATTGAATGAGTCATCACAAAAAAAAATTGTAGGTTAATTAGTAGTTTTTGTTTTTTGATTTTGCAGTAGCCAATTCTGTTCAGATATTCGATCTCAGTTGGAGAATGACTTTATGAAATCTCTTCAAAGTGAGGTAGGGCACAACATTTACTTCCTGAGAGTAGCTCATCTAAAATCGTGCTGCATTCTCTTCAGAACTTACTGTCTTTTATTCTTCAGGTTGTCGAAGAGGGTGAAGTGGAGCCTATTAGACCCTTGCCTTGGTACCCCAACAATCTTGCTTGGCATTCAAATTTTTCCCGCATGCAGTTGAGGAAGAACCAAACCCTTGAGAGGTATTATGCATTATACGATGTTCTTTTTGGTAACTTTAAGTGGTAACAGGGGAATGGCTTCACCCTAAGATGTATAAAGGAGGAGTCATATGGAGCCTCACCAGTAATGCTAATTCCTTCTTTGTTCATTTGATTATGTGTTTATATGAATCTTTCTATTTGTGTGGATTGTTGCATGCATAAATATTACTTTAGTCTGTGTATTTTACAATACAAATTTGAATTGGTAAAAGCTGTGATGGAAGTTTAGGCACATTGAATATTGGTGTCCAAGAGTTCCTAAGAGAGATCTTCTTTTTTTTTTTTTTTTTTTTTGGTTATTATGCATTTATAATCACAGAGAACATTTGATATTTAAACTTTGCTGCAACAAGCCTGCCATAATACAATTTTCAGATAATCTTGTGCTGAGAAAGTGAAGTTTGGTGAAAAAGATCAAATTTTGCCTCAAAGTAATAAGGATATGTGATCAAGAAGAGTTTATTGGGTATTTGGGAGAGTTTAATAAGTGACTTCAATACAGTAAGAATTTGATTGTACCTTAGTATTTGGTCGAGGATAAAATTTTCAGTGAATTCTTTATGTTAATTTACGGCCGTATACTTGCTTGCTGCTAGCTTGTCATGAAAAATGGTGGATTATGATGGGAGCTTGGGAACTTTTTCAGGAGATAGAATTTCTCAATTCTGCGGACACTCTTCAGTTGTGCAAGTATTTGTTGGAAGTCTGTATTTGGAATTTTGAAGTGTTTGTGTTGAGTTTGTAGCTCCTAGTATAAGTCCTCTTGTATGGAAACACGATGGCTAATATTTATATTGGATGTAAGCTTCTTTTCTTGTTTTAGCTTTCGTCTCTGCAGATGCTGAATCTTAAGCTTAGTTGTCATTTTATGGTGTTTGCACCTGACACTTGAGAGCCGCATGACTTTATTCTGTCAATGATCATGAAAAACATAAGCTCTTCATCTCTCTTCCATTAATTTTATTAATAATATCAATATTTATTCTGTGTATTATCATAAGTTATGCTATTAACAACTTTAATTCAAATGATATGGTTTACTCTTGTTTGTTGGTTCTTTGTTATTGGAATCCTTGTACAGTATGTGTAAGTTGTCTGTACCATGATCAGCTGATTTTGATCATTGAACTATATGTGAAATAGTTAACATTAATTATGATTACCACTTTCAGGTTCCACAAGTTCTTAAAACTAGAAAATGAAATCGGAAACATCACCAGACAGGAGGCTGTCAGCATGGTGGGCCAACTTAACTCTTGGGGGTTTTGCAATAGCGTTCTTATTTATAAAAATTCTTGTGTTGAATGCCTGCAGTTTTTCCTTCAGCTTAAGGATTGTTTCTGTTGTAGGTACCTCCCCTCTTCCTGGATGTACAACCAGATCATTTTGTACTTGATAGTAAGCAACTTATGTGCATCTAAAGCTTGTTTCTCTATTTTTCTCTCTTATTCTCTCTCTCTCAAAAACAAAGCTTGTTTCCCCATTTTATTTTATGCCAATGATGATCTCTCTCTCTCTTTCTCTCTCTATCTGTTTTTATTTATAATTATTTAAAATCTTCATGGGAGGTTTTAATTTATACTCTTACATCTTGGCCAAGGTCTAGCTCTAGTTGTAAGGAGCTACCTCGCTAGTAATCAGGTCTTGGGTTCGAGCCTTACTAGTGTGCATGTGTTAATAAATAAATAAATAAAATTTATAATCTTACATCTTAATTTTGCATCTTCTATAGCTTCCTATTTTGAAATGGGTTTTGAACTTGCAAGATATAGGCATGAAACACTAATACATTATTAATCCAAAAATTTAAAACAAGGTCACGGGATTGTCCTCACTGCTTTCTCTATGTTATCCAGTGTGTGCAGCTCCAGGTTCAAAAACATTCCAATTGCTGGAGATTATACATCAATCAACAAATCCAGAAGCTCTTCCTAATGGAATGGTTTGTCCTACTTTAATTATTTTCTATGCCAGTATCTACTCTATCTGGTTCATTTGGTTTCTTCCACTTTCTCTTTCTCTGTATTACATTTAAAATGGAGCTAGCAACATTACTGTTAATTTGCTAGAGCAAGTTTTCATGGTCTTTTGTGGAGTTCTTGTTTCATTATTTTAGTTCTGTTTGTTAAATTGGTTCATTTTATACTATTTTTTATTTTTTAAAAAAATTTCATCAATAGGTTATAGCAAACGATCTTGATGTCCAAAGATGTAATCTTCTCATCCACCAAACAAAACGAATGTGCACTGCTAACTTGATTGTCACAAATCATGAAGCCCAACACTTCCCTGGTTGCCGAGCAAATAAAAATTTCTCCAGTGCTTCTGATAAAGGAATTGAATCAGAGTCAAACATGGGTCGGCTTCTATTTGACCGCGTGTTATGTGATGTTCCTTGCAGTGGAGATGGTACCCTGCGCAAGGCTCCAGATATCTGGAGGAAATGGTTGGATATTTTCTCTTAATACTTTTTTGAATCTTCATTTGTTATTTTACACTACATGTTGAATTAGTTTTGCATTGCCATAATGCAGGAATGTAGGATTAGGCAATGGGCTCCATGGCCTGCAAGTTCAGATAGCCATGCGAGGTACCTTTCCTAAAAACATATAATATTGAAATTTTTTATGATCCATGGTCCAATGGTTTTATGATTTCTAGGTTGGTAATTTTTTATTATTGTCTTTGTGTGTCTCAGAGTTGAATATGTTGATGTCGCTCTTTGGTTGTTAGTCATGCTAGGTCAAAATTATCATCCACTATTTGCTCAACGTCACATTGGCTGATAAGTGAACCCTTACAAGTCAACTACTAAGGACCAGAAAATTGATCAAATGCCTTGTGTCTGTCTGAACACAGCATTCTTGACAAGTCATTCAATAATCTGTGAGTTCCAGGTAGAGAAATTACTAGGTTCAATAATTTGATATACTTTTGGGTCTTTCTTCTTTGATGTCCCAAAAGTTTTAATTCCAATGGAGTTGCAAAACAGGCATACCAGTCCACCAGAGGTTGTTTGACACATTTAGTTTTCCTTGAAGGGAAAACCTTTTGAAGAGAATGTCAAGATGATTGGTATCTTGATAAATACTCTCATCTTTTTTTTGTTTTGTTTAATAAAATTGAGCTTTTGAATGAATGTCTATTGCTTAAACATTAACATACTTGGTAATCTAGTGTTAACAGTATTGTTCCATTATCTCAATAAGTCTGCTACATCCTTAATTTTGGATTGGGCTTATTTATTTTTCTAAGAGTTATTTCTTTCCATTTCCATTCAGTTCGGCATATTGCACTTACGATGGTGGTTTTTGTTACTGCAGGTATATCTCTACTCAAAGTTGGTGGGAGAATTGTTTATTCTACCTGCTCCATGAATCCAGTGGAAAATGAGGCTGTGGTTGCTGAGGTAATGTATTTGTTATTAGATGTAATCATTTTAAAGAAATCAAAATAGTTTTGGTGGTGAAATGTGTTAGATTGTTTTATCATCATAAGAATTATGATAAAGTAAAGATTTACTTATTTTTGTCCATTTATTTTTGCTGTCGTTTATAGGTATGATCTTACTTGTTGCATCACTAAGTCTCCATCTTCTATGACTCATTGTTGTTTGCCAGGAACATTTTATATTTTACATTCTACTATGGTTTTATAATGCTGCCCTTGTCTCCCACATTCTTCAGATTTTGCGGAAATGTGAAGGATCTGTTGAACTCGTTGATGTCTCGAATGAGGTTCCCCAACTTATTCGTCGGCCAGGTCTTAGAAAGTGGAAGGTGAGTCGTAACTCTGAATCCAGGCCTCAATCCTGTTCCTGTCCATCGTTTGATATGCTATTTCTATATGGATCAAAATTTATGGTGTGCATTAGTTTGTCTTGCTATTACTAAAATTATACAATACAATCAAAAGTTTTTCCATTGCCTAAAACTCTGGAGTTTTAAGTGTTTGCACCTTTCTGCATGTGTCAATAGAAAACAATACCTGCTCCTGGTAGGACATTCTAAATTGATGTTTGGTAATGTTTATGGTTTCCCCGTGCATGAGCCTGTCAACTCTTAATATTATGTTGACAGGAACACAATTGTGTTTCCTAGATTGAGAACAGGCTTAAGACATTTCATTATTGAGTAAATATATGGTGAAATTCAGGTTGCTGTAAAGAGAATATATCTTGTTGGGGGTTAAAAAATAAAATGAGGTAAAAACATTTTAAAAGCTTTATAATATATTCTGGCATTTTGCTTATATAAACAATGTGATGTCTAGTTTGGTCCTAATTAAGAAAAGTGTTATGGCCTTTTACTTTTATCTGCTTGTGTTCGGCAGTACACTAGTCAGCTGCATTTGAAATACTATGTTCTCTGTGTATGTAGGTACGTGACAAGGGCATCTGGTTAGCTTCTTATAAACATGTTCGGAAATTCCGCAGAATTGGGATTGTTCCCAGCATGTTTCCTTCTGGCAGTAGCCATATGGATGTAACTGACAATGAACCTAAGCATGAGAATGGTACTGATGTAAATTCTGATGAAGGACTTCAGCCAATGGAAGATCTTTTGACTTCGGCTGATGATTTGGAAGAGGAAGTCTCCAATCTTCCATTAGAACATTGCATGAGGTTAGTTCCTCATGATCAGAACTCTGGAGCCTTTTTCATTGCAGTCCTCCAGAAAGTTTCCCCGCTGCCAGGTAATAACATTAGGTCAGCTTGATATTTTTGTAGATTAATAAGTTAAGGTTTTGGCTTGACAATAACTAAGAATGTTTATCTAATGCTGGTGGCATAAGCATAATAACTCCATTCAGTATGATGCTTGATGACCATCTGCATCTGCAAAGCTTGAGTTGCAACAACGTGAAGAGCATCACTTCTTCCTTTCTGAGCTTTCAGTTGGCATCCATGAGGATATACATATATTTATGTATTCTTACAAGTCTATTTCCTGCAGTAGTTCAGGAGAAACATGTCAACCCAGAGGAGAAGGTGCCCCCCAGAAATGATGATCCACCTAAAAAATTACAAAATGAGGATATGGAGGAAGTGAATGGATTGGAGGTTAATTTAGCAGATGGTACAGATGAAAAACATCCAGAAGGCTCTTTGGAGGCTAATTCTATTGATAATGAAGATGGGGCTGCAGTGGAACCTGATCATTTGGCATGTGATGAGGTCAATTTGGAGGAAACTGAAGTGCCTGTTAACAAGGAAACAAAATCTGAAAGAACTGGTGGGAAGAGGAAGTTACAAATTCAAGGCAAATGGAAGGGGGTTGACCCTGTTATTTTCTTCAATGATGAAACTGTTATCAACAGCATAAAGACATTCTATGGCATCGACGACTCGTTTCAGCTTAGTGGTCACCTCGTCTCCAGAAACAGTGACACAAACCATGTGAAGAGAATTTACTATGTTTCAAAGTCAGTTAAGGATGCTCTTGAACTAAATTTCCGAGTTGGACAGCAACTTAAGATAACTTCTGTTGGCCTGAAAATGTTTGTAAGTATATTCCTGCATAACTTGGCTTTCAGTTGTTTTAATCTTTATTATTTTTCCTTGTCTGCCATTCCCTTCCAATGGACTTGGGTCAAAGTTCTTTATCCACATCTGTTGTTAGCCATTCTCAACTTATTTGTGCCCTATCTCATTTAGAATGAAAAACTCTCATTATTCGCAGACCTACCTTTTTACCAACTTTATTTCACTCATTGTCTCTTTACTAAAGCTATGAACAAAGGAGCTACATGCTTGGTCTGCAACAAAGAGTTGTCCAAATGAACTAAGAAAATTTCAATTTTTAGATTAAATTTTTATTTATTTTTTCTTTTTCTCTCAAACAGGAGCGGCAAACATCCCGAGAAGGTAACTCTGCACCATGTTCATTTAGGATATCATCCGAAGGCTTACCAGTAATTCTTCCATACATCACCAAACAGATTCTATATGCATCTCTGGTAGACTTCAAACATCTTTTGCAATACAAGGCTATTAAATTTGCGGACTTTGTTAATGCTGAGTTTGGAGAAAAGGCTTCAAATCTGATGATGGGTTGCTGCGTGATCGTATTAAGTAAAGGTCTCTACAGTGCATATTGTTGCAAGATATTAGGTTCACTGAGTTTTGAAGTTTATTCAATTATTAATCTTCTGATTCGGCAGGTGGCGAAGCTCTGTCAAATCCTATCCAAATTGATGCATCAAGAATAGCAATAGGATGCTGGAAGGGTAGGGCCAGTTTGAGTGTGATGGTTACAGCAATTGACTGCCAGGAACTGCTAGAAAGGCTTTTAATGCGTTTGGAGATTGAAAAGGGTGACTTAGTTCAGGAAAACGATATGGGGACCAATGAAGTACAAGAGGAGATGAATGATAATGGAAAGGAGGAGCCTGAAAGTCTTAACGTGGCCGCAAATACTCAATGTGATAGCACGTGTTTAGATACCTGACTACCTTCATTGTTGTAGTAGAAAACTTACCATTACATTGTTTTTGTATTCTTTCTAAACTATTTCTATTTAATGCGTGCAAGAATTAGATCTTTTTGCCATGTAGGCAAAAACAATTTTGAGAATAGTTAAAACTTTTTGTTGCCGCAGGTATTTATTCTCCTTTCAGGCTTAGGTGTCCTTCGAAGAGCATGCCAACGCAATATGGCGTACAACTGTGATATGGATGCAGAGACCTCTCTGGATAATGTTGCTTAAAATTTTTGTTTTATTTATTTTATTTATTTATTTTGTGAATATTGAGAACGCAAGCAAATATTTCAAATCCTTGAATCATGTAACCTAAAAGCGGAGTGAGAGATTGAAGCCAAAATGGCAGCTGTATATTTTGAGAGGCGTTTTGTGCTCATGCTACGGTCTAATATTTCTAAACCAAGGATGGTTTAGATGCAATTATTATGCAAAATTATCGACCAACAGGCAAGATTAACAGGGCAGGCCAAACGTAAAAAGATCAAACAAATAAGGTTCCACTTAGCTTTGACTCTGGTTCTATTTTTGGATTTCAAAATAAGGAAAAAATCCTCTGCTCCTATGAGATAACTAAGCCAATGTGAAAAATATACACACAAAACGCACAACACTTTTCAAAAAAATGTTATTAACTACATAAAACTGATCCGTGCAACATGAAACTAATATCAAATCGCATCATGTTCTACAGCACATGTTGCTCTTGGCAGGGATTTCTTGAGCTGGGCCTGGGACAAGAATCTTCTTGCCAGAAAGGGATGCAGGGTTGCCATTGCCTTGACCTTCACCAGCAGTTAGATTCTTCTTGTTTACAATGTTGAAAATCTCAGTCAACACAGTCATGAAAGCATTTTCGACATTAGTTGCATCCAGTGCTGAGGTCTCCAAGAAGAATAGTCCTTCCTTCTGAGCAAATTCTTTGGCATCTTCTGCAGGAACCGCGCGCTGGTCCTCAAGGTCACTTTTGTTGCCAATGAGAATGATAACAATATTCTTGTCAGCATGGCTTCGCAACTCTTCCAGCCAACGGGGAATGTGCTCAAAGCTCTGGCGTCTGCTAATGTCGTAAACCAGCATTGCCCCAACAGCACCTCTGTAATATGCACTTGTGACAGCCCTGTATCTGCCCATTACACCAAAAGGACAAGGAGAGGAAGGAAATCAATATATTATAAATCCAATGCCTGGTGTGCCATGATAAACTGCATAAATTAAATCCACAACTCATGCAGCAGGATCATTCGGGAGTAACTCTTATGTCCAATCCCGTAACACTAATAATCCGATCACTAAACAGCATCCCCCAATTCACTTGTATCACAGGAATCACACACAAGTTTTAAGCGATTAAAACAATGCACTTTAAACCGCAGAGATCAAATCCGATATGCATAGTTAATACGCATCGACAAACAACCCATATTTGGATGAAATCACAACCATTCAAACGCATCAACCCAATCCCAGTGGTTCGAAACTGCAACTGATCCTAACCCACAATACAGTTTGAGCAAAAATCTAAAGTAAAAACATGGGATACAGAAACAATCAGATCAAAAGCTATTACACACATAAAAGAAGAAGATTTGGTCAGTGAAAAAAAAAGGGTACCGTTCTTGGCCAGCAGTGTCCCAGATCTGTGCCTTGACGCTCTTATGTTGAATAACTAAAGTCCTAGTTTGAAACTCAACTCCGATGGTGGCTTTAGAGTCCAAACTGAACTCGTTTCGAGCAAACCTTGCCAGTACCTGAGACTTGCCGACGGCCGAGTCGCCGATTAAAACAACTTTGAATACATAATCAATTTTCTGATTGGGATCTCCATAACCTCCTCCGCTGGCCATTTCTAGTGAGAGTCAGCAAGAGATCGAACTTACAAAGACGGACCAACTTCACAAATCACAATACCTGAACAAGTTTAATTTATTGGGTGGGATGAAGATATCAAGTATGAATGATGGGTAACAGTGAAAAGGTGGGTTCCACCGGTTGCAGAAACGAAATCATCAACTAATGGGGTAAAGTTGCCGTGTCTGTCAGGATGATGGCTTGGCTAGCATATGTCTCGGGTGAGCTGTCTCATTGGTCTTTTTTTTTTATTTTTTTATTTTGTAATTTCAATATACGGTATTTGAGTTTGTTTTTAAGCAAAGCGTGACGGCCGGGATGTTGTTAGATTCGAGGCTAAAAGTCTAGCGACTGTCGTTTCCACTGACAGCGCACAATGAAATGAGGGCTTAATATGTGATTGTGAAAAGACTATGGGTCGCAACGTTATTACCATATTAAACATTAGTGGAAAAAGCTAATCAAAAGCAAATGTCGTTTTCGTTTGATCGATAATATATAGCTGGTAAAATTTGGCGTGATTTAATTATTCGATGTCGACACGATAATAACAAATTATAATAATTCATCAAATTTGATGTGATTGTTAAATAAATTTAGGTTAGGGTTAAATTTTTTTTTGTGTTAGGTTAAGGTTAAATGTTTTTATTAATTTATTCGGTTAATAACATAATTTATATGTTCTTATTATTAAATTAATTTATTTTAAATTAATTTATATATTTTTATTATTAAAATTTAAATATTAAAATAATTCTTTCTTTTTATTTTTAGAAGGATAAACACATATACCGTGCTTTATTTGTAAAATTTTTTATAGATTAATAACTTAAATAATATAAATGTGTAAAATATCTGTAGGCATATATATATATAAAATTAAAATTTCAATAATTTAAATGTGTAATATATTGGGGGTGTGTGTATATAACACAATATATAAATGTTTGATGTGAATTTTATTAAATATATAGATATTAAAAGAGTAATTAAATAATTTTTTTGTATCAGATATTAAACGAGCAATTGAATAAATTTTTGTATTATATTAAAGTAATAATATTTTGACATAATTATTAAATAAATCATATTTAATTAACCTAAATTTAATATGACATAACACTGATATAACACGAACATTACCCGATAACTCGTTTTCCTAACTCCAGACAACGCATGACTAAGGGTTGAGTGATAAAACTGCATAGCATTGCGCTCTCAATCTATGATTTTGACAAAAAGGAGGAAAGAAAAGTTCAATAAAACCATTTATAATTTCATCTTGCCTGTGCAAGTCTCGAACATGCCTTCGCATTAGTAGCACGTCCTCTAACCGGCTGAGCAAACAGGTGGGCTTAAAATTTGTGCCACTTTTTTTATTATTTTATTATTTATTGAAAGCTGTTAAATGAGTATCGATTCATTTGCACCTGTACCGTGGCTTTTGCTTGCGTATATGTTTCACTTCTAACTTCCAAATTTATACACACAGACACAGACACAGACACACACACACTTCTAACTTCCAAATTTATACACACAGACGCGCACACACGCACATATATATATAACAATGAGAAGTGCAGTTAATGCAGAATACTCGTAGTACATTTTAACCACTAGAAAGTAATGACCAAGCTTTAGTCAGGGAGTCTCTTTGTATCACGTTGAGCTAGACTTTATCAAAACATTTTGTATAATTATAATTTTAATAACGGTGCCGATATTCTCACGACACTTAGCGCAAAACTCTGCACAAAACGGTGCATTTTGTACAAAGTATAAAAGCCATTTTTTCCTGCAAAGTTTAACACTATACACACACACACGAGAGGGGAGCAACAAAACTTGCGTCTCTCTCTCCGATCTCCTTTCTCCCCCACGAGACAGCTCAGGTCTTTGTCTCCTGTCTCCATGACGCTAACAGTTTCAGCTCCGTTCTCCCTTGCCGTTAAAATTATGAAAAAAAAAAATGTGCTATAAAGAAGGGAGACGGTTAAATTATAGCATAAGCTCAATGTTTTTTAGCTTAGGGGCTGTAATTTTTTTTAATTCTTTTCAAATAACAATAACGATTGAAAATCTAAGAAATCAATCCACATCCTTTAATTACAAACGAACTCTAAGGGGCCTCAAAAACATATTAATTAAGCAGCCTGCGTCTTTAATTACAAATGAAAGAAATGAATTGAATAAATGAAGCCCTGTTAAGTAGATTGTGTTGGGGAAGAGAGAGCGATGCAGCTGAGATTGAGAGGATGGGGGAGAACGAAGCCAAGAGAGTGAGGGAGAAATGAGCCAGTGAGATGCTTCAGGCGAGAGATGGAAAGAGCCGTTACAGTTGTTGTGTCGTGAGGGAGAACGAAGCTGAGATCAAGCTTGTGTGTAAATAGGAGAGAGAGGTGGGACAACGTTGCTATGTGGTGGGGGAGAAAAGGCGGAGACGTGATGGAGACGATGGAGATGCACTGCTAGGGAACGTTGAGAGAGATGAAGACGATTGAGCTTGTGTGTACACAAGAGAGAGAGACGGGAGAACGTTGAGAGAGATGGAGATGATTGAGTTAGTGTGTACACAGGAGAGACAGACAAGAAAACGTTGAGAGAGATGGTGTTGTTGCACACGTGTGAATGGCTTTTATATTTTGCACAAAACGAACCGTTTTGTGCAAAGTTTTGTGCTGAACTTTGTAAGAACGTCATTTTCCTTTTAATAATCTCCATTTAGCACCAAAACAAGTGCAGATGAGTTCATGTTAGCTTTTCTTTGTTTTCAATGGCTGTGTAGTATTTTACCCTAGCTTCATTTTTCATCTGCTAATGATTATAATTCATCATTTGATCAGAAAACGCTGAGCAAATGACTGCAAGAAATAAGATTAAAACCCTCATTATTCTAGGATTCATGTTGAATCCCCTTCTATTAAGGAAGTCCACACTTTATTAAAATTAGAACGAAGTTAAATCATAGAAGCACGAGTTCTAAGTTGCTAAAGGACTGTAAACATTGCATTGAAATGTGTCTTTTATGTCTTGTAGTTTGATCAATAAAATGAGACATCTCTTATTGGAAGATGATGATGACGACGATTATTATTATTATTCTGATTGTTGCTACTAAATATAGCGTGAGAGGTTGTATACCTTAATTTAATCCATTAATCTTGTTAGTATTGAAAGACCGAGGTTTTGTGTGTATATTATTGTGTTAAAAAGAGCGACTCTCAGACTGATCTTCTTTAAAAAATTCATCATGATAAATATTATTTATGACCAAATTTAATATTGTAGCGAAATTTATTCTTTAAAAAATCAAATTTCTTTCTATGCCTACTTAAACCTCAAATGGGCCAAAAAAAAAAAACTTACATTATTTTGTTCAAATTTTTTTTTCCTAGGTGGGGTTTATAAATGATGTATTTAGAATATGCAACCTTTGACTAAAAGATAGAAATAAAGTCACTGAAAATTAAGACCACTTAGAAACCAGTTAGAAAGGAACAAAGTTATTAAATACACATGCATATAATCCAAATTTGACTTTTGAAGGAATGTGTAAAATCCCCAAAATTTCATAAAACTTTTGAACTATAATTGATCAAAGTTTCTTTACCTAAGAGTTAGAGGCATCAATTCTCAATCTCTATATGTTCAAAGCTTTTTCTTAGTCTCTTTCTTTATCTCAAAGGCGCCAATTGTTCTACTAAACTAAAAAAAAAAACCTAACAACTACCATGAATTCTGCAATCAATGTGACTAGATCAACTAGTGCAAAAAATGGTGACATAGAGGTGCAAAGCTGGGCTTCATCATCTTCTAGATCTAGCAAGAATAAAATTTTCGCATTTAGCACTGCCTTATCAAGCTCTATTCCGCGTAATAATTCTGTTACTAGTTCCTTGAAATCAAAGTTTGGTAATAGAGTTTTCTTAACGTGGAGGGATCTTTCGGTTGTGGTTCCAAATGGTAAAAAAGAAAATCATAAACGTGAAATTCTGCATGAGTTAACCGGATATGTTGAACCAGGCCAGTTATTAGCCATCATGGGTCCTTCTGCTTGTGGCAAGTCTACTCTTCTTGATGCACTGGCAGGTGTTGTTGGAAACTTTCAACTTAAAATTAAACTAAAACGATCATTTTTTTTAAAGTTTCCAAAAAAAGAAAAGGACACTTCTATGTACTGCGACACACGTTACGCTACAGGAAGGTTAAGTTTAAACACTCAGCAAACTGGAGAGATTCTTATCAATGGTTGCAAAGAGACGCTTGCTTTTGGAACTTCAGTAAGAAAAAAGTGAAATAATCTGATTGTATTAATGTTCATTATACTTTCATCAGAACTAGTAATGTGTTATCGAATGTTTTAAAGATACATCTTAGATAATTTACTTATCATTATTTTCTAAATCATCTAGGCCTTTGTGACTCAAGAAGATACTTTGATGACAACATTAACCGTAATGGAAGCTGTGTACTATTCTGCACGACTACAGCTACCGGATTCCATGTCTAGATCAGAGAAGAAGGAAAGAACTAAAATGACTATTAGAGAAATGGGATTACAGGATGCCAAAGACACAAGAATAGGAGGATGGAACGTAAGAGGGATTAGCGGGGAACAAAAGTGAAGAGTTAGCATTTGTATTGAGATCTTGACATGCCCAAAACTTTTATTCCTCGATGAGCCTACTAGTGGGCTCGATAGTGCTGCATCTTACCATGTCATGAAACGTATTGTTAATCTCGCCTGCGAAAATGGAAGAACTGTTGTCGCATCAATTCATCAACCTAGTAGTGATGTTTTTTTAGCTTTTTCACAATCTCTGCCTTCTTGCCTATGGCAAGACAGTTTATTTTGGTCCTGCTTCAATGGCAGAGTAATTGTTTGTTCAGATAGTGCCAGAATTTAGCTTCAATTAAATTCTGAGATAATCACTTACTTCTTCAAAGTCCTTATTAATAGTCCTTAGATAGTGATCAGATGGATTGGGACTCTAAAGCCCCAAGTTCACACAAGTTGGATGCATTAATTGAAGCTATGCTGCCTGCAACCTCAATAGAAAATTCCCCATCATTTAATATATTTACGGAAGCTTCTCGATCTGAAGCTCTGCATCCTGCCCACGCCACCAAAGTTGCCAGTGGAGCTTCCAACTTAGAGAGCCCCGCCACACCGCACACATGTTTGCGGGTGTGCTTGGTGGCGGGTCACGTACTGCTCTCGGTGTCCTAGGATAGTGCTCTATACATTTGATTTCGCATGTCAAAAAATTCGAATAATGGGAAAATTGATGAGTTCCTATATTTGGGAGAATTCAGTGGTTGAATTCTTTTGCAAAATATCGTTGAAGACGAGGTGCGGACTTTGGAAGATTTTGTTGTTTCATTTGTGATTTGCGTTTGTGTTTGGTAATGCTATTTGCATGCAAAACTGCATATAATTTAATCACTCTTATATACGGCACACCGAAACTCTTTTGGTCACTAGGAATACAAGAGAAAGAATGAAGGAAGAAGAGCACAAGCTTTACAGAGGCGAAATCCCTGACGTGGAAGGTGACATGTTGGCCACCGATGACGACGCCGTCAAGGTACTTCCCAACAATTTTCTATCATGCGATCAATTCGTTGTTAAACCCTGGCTATTTGATAGATCTATCTATTTTATTTATGTATTTGCAGGAGCTGGGTGAGATGAAAAAGAAGTTGAAGGGGGTGGAAGAGGAAGCTACCGCTCTTCGTGCAATTCAGGCTATAGTCGCGAAGGAGATGGGTGTTGCTCAAGGCTTTTATTTCTTTACGCTATTGTGTTGGTTATTCCTTCTATCTTTTTTGAGTTTCCTGAGATGAAACCCTTTGCATTAGTTGGTGAAGCTTTGTTAATCAATGATGGCTTAAAGTTTTTATTCCGTTAAAGAATAGATAGCTTGTTCAACATAGGTTTATGGTATGCCTTATGATGTCGTAGTTTTTAATTCTTTTTGTGTTACTACAAGCTCCATAGAATCTTGATTGTATGATCCATTGATTTAGCTATTGTTAGACTGTAATAAGAACTTAAGGACTCACCAACCACTAAATCTTACATGTCTTCAATATTAATCTTAGTATCAAAACAACTGTTTACTGATTCCACCATTTTTAGTTCTTCATTCACTCATCTCCATGGGTCAATTGATTCTAATATGCTCATCCCACCAATCCGTGTTAATTAAATAGAAAATTTGTCGTTAACTATTTATTATTTTTAAATATTTAATTTGGGTGTTAAATATCTTATGTGCATATGGAAAAAATAATATATTAACACTACGAATTTAATTGAGGTGCATTTTATTATTTATGAGAGTGTGTAAAGTAAAAGTTAAGTTTTTAAATTTACTAAAAAAGTGTATAAAGTAAAAGAGTGTTTAAAATATATTTTAGAATACAAATGATCTCTTGTCCTATTTGATTTCAATATGCATTTGCATTTTTTTAAAAATTATCTTTCCGCACTATCATGTTAATGTCGTACAGCTGTTGTGGGATTAATGAATTTTGCTGGAAATGCTAAAAATTTTTTACCCTCTGTGTGGAGTCATTTTTACCTCTTCGTTTTTTTTGCATTCGGATTATTAAACAAAGGAATAAAACATTTTTTTTACTATGTACTTTCGCGATCTTCTGTACTTGCCTATTAAACAGTAGTTAAAACTTGTCATTTATATTTAATTTATGCTTATTTTATACTTGTTTATAATGCATTTTTGGTAATTATTATACTGTTTTGGAATTAATTTTTCAGGTTTTATCTGAAAATATGTTGGTAGTTCACTTTTCATTTGTATGTGCTTAAGTAACTTGCTAGTTTCCCGTCAAATTTATAATCCATTTATTAGTATTTCTTTTTTTTTGTATTCATCAATATGTTTGAATTGTGTTCCTTCCATGATGCAATCCATCCACACACACACATATATATATATATTAATACGTGTGCATATGTGCATGTGTGTAAAATAAAGATAAATGATACTGATGTAGAACATTATTTTAGAATTTTAGAATTTTATTATTTTAAATCTTTTGATTTTTTAATTTTAAATTAGAGTAAATTACGGTATATATTTTGTTCTTTTATTCGTAATATAATATAATATAATTTTTCATTTAAGTTAACTTAGGAAAATAAACTTACCCTATTATAAATAAGGAGGTGTTGTCTTTGTTAGTTAAGTTTAATTATTCAATTAAAACCCCACTTTTATAATTTCTTTTGAGATTATCTATCAAAATTTATTTTGTAAAGTTGTTTAAATTAGATCATTATTTAATATCACTTAAAGTGTTATGAAAATCTCATCAATCATTCGGTTGCTTAGCTTAGTGCTAGAATGATATATGGCATTTATTTAGCTTGTCAATTTGCTTTCACTATCCCGTTGTATCAAATACTTATCATATTAATGAATCTTACTTGAACCACCTAGGCAAATTTTGTTTTTCTCTTACATTACTTGTTTCTTAAAAAAAGAAAATATTCTTAGGTGAGGTTCACGAGTAGGGTGTGTGTGTTAGTGCTTAAGAAAAGGAATAAAAAAAAAGATGTATTTAGAATATGCATGCAAACTTTGACTAGAAGATAGAAATAATGTTAATTATTGAAAGTTAAGACTAATAAGAAACCACACTCCCAAGTCAAAAATGAACAAAATTATACAATATATACATATATGCAATCCAAATTTGACTTTTGAAGTAATGTATGAAATCCCCAAAATTTGCTAAACTTTTAAGATATAAATTGAAACAAAGTTCTTTACCTAAGAGTCAGAGGCTTCAATTCTCAATCTTAGCATATTTAAAGCTTTCTTTTAGTCTCTTTATTTCCCTTAAAGGCCTAAATTCACGTGTGAGACTAAACTAAACAATTAACATGGATTCTCCAATTAACGTGTCAAGATCAACTAGTGCAAAAAATGGCGACTTAGAGGTGCAAAGCTGGGCTTCGTCATCTTCTAGATCTAGCAAGAACAAAATTTTCCCATTTAGCACTGCTTTATCAAGCTCTGTTCCACGTAATGATTCTGTTGCTAGCTCCTTGAAATCAAAGTTTGATAATGGCATTTTCTTGACATGGAAGGATCTTTCGGTTGTGGTTCCAAGTGGTAAAAAGGAAGATGGAAAACGTGCAATTTTACAAGAGTTGACCGGGTATGTTGAACCAGGCCAGATATTAGCCATCATGGGTCCTTCTGGTTGTGGCAAGTCAACTCTTCTTGATGCACTGGCAGGTATCGTTACAAACTTTCAACTTAAAATTAAAATAAGAAGATCATTTCTTTTCCAAGTTTCCAAAAAAAAAATCTCTTCGCTATATACTGAGGCACATCCTACACTGTAGGAAGGCTAAGTTCAGGCACTCAACAGACGGGGGAGATTCTTATCAATGGTCGCAAAGAGACGCTTGCTTTTGGAACTTCAGTAAGAAAAAAATGAAATAATATTATTGTACTAATGTTCATTATACTTTTACCTAAACTAGTAAAATGTTATCAAATGTTTTAAAGACACATCTTCAATAATTTACTTATTATTTTTTTAAAAATTATTTAGGCCTATGTGACTCAAGATGATATTCTGATGACAACATTAACGGTAATGGAAGCTGTGTACTATTCTGCACAGTTACAGTTACCGGATTCCATGTCACAATTGGAGAAGAAGGAAAGAGCTGAAATGACTATAAGAGAAATGGGATTACAAGACGCCATGGACACCAGAATAGGAGGATGGAACGTAAGAGGGATTAGCGGTGGACAAAAGAGAAGGGTTAGCATTTGTATTGAGATTTTGACGCGCCCAAAACTTTTGTTTCTTGATGAGCCTACTAGCGGGCTTGATAGTGCTGCATCTTACCATGTCATGAAGCGCATTGTTAATCTTGCTTGCGAAGATGGAAGAACTGTTGTCGCATCAATTCATCAACCTAGTAGTGATGTTTTTGAGCTTTTTCAAAATCTCTGCCTTCTTGCCTATGGCAAGACAGTTTATTTTGGTCCTGCTTCAATGGCAGAACAATTGTTTGCTTCAAATGGCTTTCCTTGCCCTAGTTTGAGAAATCCATCTGATCACTATCTAAGGACTATTAACAAGGACTTTGAAGAAGTAAGTGATTATCTCAGAATTTAACGAATGCTGTGAAATATATATAGAATTTAGTTCGACCAACGTTTGTATGAAATAGGACGTTGAAGAAGGAACTGGAAGAACAAGTACTGAAGAGGCTATCAACATTCTGGTTAACTCATACAAATCATCCGATACTTACCGAGAAGTTCAGGAACGTGTTTCTATAATATGCCAACAGGTACTCACACATGTTTATCAAATTTGAATTAAGTAATTTTAGCAGCAAAGTTAATATACTAAATTCGTTGTGCATGTAGAAAGGAGGAACTTTGGAGAAGGGAAGCCAAGCTAGCTTCATCACTCAGAGCCTCGTTCTTACAAAGAGATCATTTGTTAACATGTACCGCGATTTAGGATATTATTGGCTTCGCTTTGCAATCTACCTCGCCTTGTGTTTATGCGTAGGGACTATCTTCCACAATATTGGATCTAGTTATGGGTCAATTCAGGTAACCCTGGTGAAAGATTAAAGCAGTACTTGTACTACAATTCAATGAGATCTTTGCATAATCATTTATATCGCGAATATCAGGCCAGGGGATCCATGCTTATGTTTGTTGCAGCATTTTTGACGTTTATGGCAATTGGTGGATTCCCTTCTTTTGTAGAGGACATGAAGGTTTGTTGCTTTCGTTAATCTAATTACTTTCAGCCACATGTGATATATTTTAATCGACACTTTTTACTTCCTTTAGATATTTGGGCGAGAAAGGTTAAATGGGCATTATGGTGTTGCCTCATTTGTTCTTGGCAACTCATTTTCTTCTACCCCTTACCTACTTTTGATATCTTTGATTCCCGGAGCAATAGCGTACTACCTAACAGGCCTTCAAAAGAATATTGAACATTTTCTGTACTTTGCTTTGGGGCTTTTTGTATGCATGATGTTGGTTGAGAGCTTAATGATGATTGTTGCAAGCATAGTGCCAGATTTCCTCATGGGAATCATAACCGGCGCTGGAATTCAAGGGATTATGATGCTAAATGGAGGCTTCTTCAGATTGCCAAACGATCTTCCAAAGCCAGTTTGGAAATATCCTATGTATTATATTGCATTTCATAGGTATGCATTTCAAGGATTTTACAAAAATGAGTTTGAAGGATTAACATTCCCTAATAATCAAGTTGGAGGGCAACCAATAATCACTGGTAAAGAAGTCCTGACAAGTATTTGGCAAGTTGACATGGGACATTCCAAGTGGGTTGATCTTGCTATCTTGTTCGGAATGCTGTTTTTTTATCGATTTTTGTTTTGGGCAATTATTAAAGCTACTGAGAATCTTAAACCCATTATCAGATCTTTTAGATTTGTTTCTTCTCAGCCCTCCCAACGGATTTGGGAGAATCCCTCTACCACCCAAGCATAATTTACTTGGGAAAAAAATAAAAATGAATGTTAGACATTGCTTCATCATGTTTTTGTGATATTTTATGTACTTGTATTGAAAACAACCAATGTTGTTGGTATTATTTTAATTATAAATTAAGGGTAAGGTTATTTTAACTTAAAATTTTACTTTAAATTTTGAATTTTTTTTTTTGGACAATCAACACAATAATAGATATTAAAAGTCAAAATATTTACCAACCATATATTAACCTAGAATTAACACCTAATATTTGCTATTGACTATTTAAAAAGAAAGGGGGCGGGGGGATAGGGTGAATTTTGGCCGAACATCTGTGCATAATCTAGAATTGACCTTTAATTTCATTCACTCGTTATCTTGACAAACATTGTCTTTTGAATAATAATTGCGATTAAAAAAAAAGTGATAATATAAAGTTTGTATTCGCTGATCATATAAATAATGAATTTACCCATCAAAATAGTCAGCTTGCATTGGTGTGACAAAATGGTTTTGGTAAAGTGCATTAAAAAAAAAATAATAAAAAAAAAAGGCTTCCTCACTCCGTGTTATCTTGGGGCCCACTGTCGCTTGCAATTCTCGACTCTCATATAAGCCACATTGAGATTGGAAGCAAAACTCTCTTGGTCGCCCGGAAAACAGAAGAGAGAGAATGGAGGAAGAAGAGCACGAGGTTTACGGAGGCGAAATCCCCGACGTGGAAGGTGACATGGACGCTCACAACACTGACGTCGACATGTCAGCGGCCGATGACGACGCCGTCAAGGTAATTTCCAAATTTGCTCTCTCATGCGATCAATTGGTTGATTAAAACCCTAGCTATTCGATAGATCTGTTTGTTTTATTTATGTATTTGCAGGAGCTGGATGAGATGAAGAAGCGGTTGAAGGAGATGGAAGAGGAAGCTGCTGCTCTTCGTGAGATGCAAGCTAAGGTCGAGAAGGAGATGGGCGCTGCTCAAGGTTTTTGTTTCTTTAAACTTCTGTTGTAGTTGTTTCTTTTATCTCTTCGAGTTTCTTCTGACCGAAAACTTTTTACATTAGTTGGTGTAGTTTTGCTGATGAATGACAGCTTAAAGTTATTATTCCTTATGAATTGTGCACCGTTAAAAATGCATAGCCTGTCCAGCATAGCTTTGTGGTTTTCCTCGTGATGCTGTGATTGTTAATTATTTTATGTTATTACAAGCTTCATCGTATTGATCTGCTTGTTGTTAGACTCTAATAAGGAGCCTCTTTGTAACTATTTTTCTTTTACCTCTATACCATATCTTCCTTTGCCAGTGAGGTGGATTGGATCTTAGGACACCTTTGATATGGCAACTGACTTTTATTTACCAGAGAGACTTCCCACTGTATGTTATAATATTTGATTTTAATATGTATATGCGTTTTTTTAAATTATTTTTCCATACTTCATGTTAATGTTGCACCGTCTGTTATGGGACTAACTCATTTTTCTGGAAATGCTTAAATATTTTTATACCCTCTGTATGGAATTATTTTTCCAACTTCGTTTTTAATTTGCATCTAGATTATTGAATGATTGAACAGATCTTTTTTTAGTATGTGCTTTTGCAATCTTCTGTTCTTGTCTATGGGATAACAGTTAAAGCTTTTATTTACATTGGGTTTAAGCTTACTTTATACTTGTTTATAATCCATTGTTTGCAAATGTTGAACTGTTTTGGAATTCCTTTTCAAGTTTATCTGAAAATATGTTGGCCGTTGACTTTCAATTTGTATGTGCTTAAGTAACTTGCCAGTTTCCTCTCGAATTCATAATCCATGTGTTGGTATTTGTTTCTTTTGCATTTATCATCTGTTTACACCGTGTTCCTCCTATACACAGATCCTGCTAATGTGGCTGCTAATCAAGCAAGCAAAGAAGAGGCGGATTCACGATCAGTCTTTGTTGGCAATGTGAGAAACATGATACATCTTTCCTCTGATGCTTTACTATTTCAAGAAGTTATGTATGCTTATTATGCTTGCAGTTGTACCATTAGATGCTCTTTTAGAGGTATTTGGTGCTGCTTTCTTGAATTTGGTTATATTTTTCTCACATTTTTGTTGCAAGCTCTTGTCAGAGTTGAACAAAGATTGAATGATTCTAAAACACTGAAACAGACCCGTTTCTGTGAAATAAACAGGAAAGGCCACCCAAAAGCCTTTAATGTGTCACCACCTATCCTCCCCAAATGCATGTGTGCTACTGCAAATGGATGCCACCACTACCTCAACCAACTCATTAGACCATGAAAGTGTAACAAATTCCTCAGAAATAAACATTAATCCTGATTCTATGTCAATATCTGTGCAACTTTGGTGCAAAGTGTGACCCACACTTCATGAAAACTCTTTATTAGATCTTTTCTAGCCTGAACTAGTGGTGTTTTGGTGTTCAAGACTCAATAGTCCTGTGAGTTGTGCCAATGGGGTTACTTGGGCTAGACATGGCTGTGAGTTATGCATAGACAATTTTGATTATAATTTTATGTAACAAACTAATGTTGTTTTAACTTCCTATAGTTCCATTTGTCTTGCTTTAATCTGCGAGAAATGAAGGTGAAGTATGCTGGTGGTAGTTATAGGTTTCTTCAACAGGTTGCATTCTCTCTTTTATATTGATGAAAAAGCATACCACTGAAACTTACAATGTGTCACGTGTGGCTAATATATTATGTACTTCATGTATACTTCTGTAGGATTTTTTCTTTCACTCTCAGCTTGATTGATTTGTTTTAATTTTTGTATCATTCTATGTACTGTTAAATTTTGATTGATTTGGATGTAGGAACATCTCAGCTTTAGAATCATGGTTTGACTTTATGTCCCACTATGATCGCAGGGTTGTTCTTATTCCTCAAGTTCTCTGTATGTTAGCGCTGGAATAGTTACATGGTTTTGGGTGGGCCAATGTTCTTATTTTGTATAGGCTTCCATTATAATGCAGTAAAAATCTCTTCATCTTTGAACTTCAAAATGAAATAAGAAAAGAAAAGTTGAAAAAAAAATGAGGGGAAAAAGTTTCAGAAAATTTGCATGAAAGGAGAAAAAGGAAAAAGGAAAAAGAAATGAAAAAAGTATCTAATAGAAAAAAGAATGTAGAAAAAAAAGATTACCAAGAAAAACAAAAAGGAAAAGAAATAGTTGTTGAAAAAAAGAATGGAAATAAAAAAATAATTTGAGCAAAATGGTCTTTGAAGAGACTGTGTTGAATGAATCAAGTCACAAAAGACATCTCAAAGGATCGGTGGAAGTAAGATGCTTCAACTTCTACCATGGAGAGCACAAAACTTGTTTCTTTTGAAGAGGGTGGGCAAATCAGGTTATGCGATCTAATTTGAAGAGCCTGTTGCTGCTGATAATGTTCTTTGAAGCCTCTGAAATTTATGGTCATTTGATAGAATGTGGTGAGAGGCATGAATTTTTTTTTTCATTTCCTTGTGGCCCTAATCTTTTGTTTGCACTTGTTAAATCAAAGAATAAAATTATACTGCTGTCTTAAATCAAAGAACAAAATTATATTGCTGTCATTTATTTGATTTGCTCATACGTCTCTGGCTTAGATATCTCTTTGTAAAGTCTTATCAAAAGAGATGTCATTGGAAAGTCTATGTCTGCTTTATGAATTGGCTATACAAATATTCAATATGCCGTTTCTCTTAATCAAAAGGTGTGACAGCTTGGTTTTGTTATATTCTGATCAGTTGACTGCTTCCTCATGGTTTTAGATATCCAGAATGATTGTGAAAATTACTTTATTTTCCGTTTGAATTAGTCAGTTTGTTGAGCTGCACATTGGTTGTTTCATAACCAACTCTTTCATAACCCATTTTTTGAAAATGTGTTTCATTAGAAGTCTTTTTCCTCTCCTTCTCCATATTGGAACTTAGCAAAAATAAAAAGATATGCATTCATTTTCAGAATTGTATTACTGTTATCAACTTATTATCCATAATATAATGTGGCATGTTAACACATACTATATTTATACACTCTGCGTGTTTTCATATGAAATTGTAGTTATACTGCATACTGAGATAATGAGTTATGCTCACTTGCCAGATAATTGCTAAACAGCCATTGCTTTAGCTTGATTTGTGGAGTGGAAATCATGTTTCTGATTAGTAGTGGTGGCGGTGGGGGAATATGAAATTGAATCTCCAGGCATCTTAATAGACTAGTAAAATGGATTACCCAGCTGATTGCTTCTTAGTTAAACAGGTTCAATAGTGGTTCTGTGTATTAGTTGATAACATTTGGACTGTGGATATTGTGAGATGTGACTAGTAAAGGTGCCCCAGTAGATGTTGGTTGATAAGATTCATATGGTGGAAGTTGTGGGAAGTGAAAGCTATTGCCCTTGGTTGGTCGACAGATTTTTCATGTTTTTTTAACTTTTGTTGTTCGTTTTTCAGTTTCTGTCTATGTTGATTTCAATCAGCTGAGTTTAAAAACATTGGTTGCTGTTGCTATCTAAAATCATCAATTGGATTTTGGTTGAATTTGGCCTTCCAGGTAGATTATGCATGCACTCCTGAAGAAGTGCAGCAACATTTCCAATCCTGTGGTACTGTAAACAGGGTAACTATTCTGACGGACAAGTTTGGCCAGCCAAAGGGTTTTGCATATGTGGAATTCCTTGAAATAGATGCGGTTCAAGAGGCTCTCCAGTTGAATGAGTCTGAATTACATGGCCGTCAACTGAAGGTAACTCCATTTCTTTTAATCAACTTGTATTTTTGGTACTCCAGAGGAAGCTGAATTGTTTATTTATGATCCCTTGATACATTTTTCAGGTTTTGCCTAAGAGGACAAATGTTCCTGGTATGAAGCAGTATCGACCAAGGCGTTTCAATCCTTACATGGGGTACCGAGGCAGGAGGCCATATGTACCTCCTTATTTCTATTCACCTTATGGATATGGGTATGTTTGTACCAATGGTTGTGCTGTCTTTCCTTAATAGTACCGTGTCATTTTTTCTCACCCTGAAGCCTGAAACATCTGTAGGAAGGTTCCAAGGTTCAGAAGGCCAATGAGATACATGCCCTACTACTAGCAGATTGTGCTTCTGTTGAAGATGGTGACATTTGTGGATCATCCATAACTAAAAAATTCAATGTATCATGGTGCTTATGTATCCTCCTTTAGATAGGAAACAAAGGATTTATTAGCTACATGTTTATTATTGATGTCTTGAATGATCAACATTATTAGCATAAACTTTATCGAATTTCTAGTTGAATTTGGATTTTGGACAATTCCTAATTTGAATGTGCAGACGACGTGGTTAAGTTTCAATTTTCACATATTCTAATAAGAACTATAGCCTCTTCGTTGGAAGCAAGCCCAGAATTCGTTAGATATTTATTGAATTGCATTAATGGATTTAAAGAAAATATACTTCAAAATATTATTTATTATAGAGGCTGATGATACCAAAATTTTGGCCGGATGATGAGATCGGGATTGGATGTGATCGATCTTGGGTTCTCCTCTTGGATTTTCCTTAGGACAACGCTTTGGAAACTTGGTATCTAGATACTTTAATCTGCAAAACAAGAAAATTGCAAAGGTGCAAGGATTGATGTACGCAAAGGCCTTCTTATGCTTAAGTGAAAAATTGGGAATTATGTTGATAACAACTGAAGGAAAAGAGTTGGGGGAGAGGAGTTCTGGTTTGTTTTTTAGCTTGATGATGGGAGTCCTTTTTATTGAGATGGTTTATAGAGTTCATGTTGTAATTGGAACACCTGACAAATGGATAGGAGTATGAGGAGCTGTCTTGGGTGTCGGATATTAATCATATTATAGTTTATCTCATTGTTTAAACGTTTTACCAACATGTTAATGGTGTATTTACTTATTTGGAAATGGGAATGGAAACCAAGGAATGGAAATAAATGATATGTTTATTTACTTAAATAACAAGTGGAATGAGAATCAAAATCATAAGTTCCACCTAAAATTGGAAACGATTATTAGAGTTTTCATTTTCATGAGGGAGATGGGAATGAAATTTTGATTCCTTAAGGTGATTGTATTACCCTCACTTAAATATTAAAATTTCTATTTTATCCTTACTTTTTTTATTATTATTATTACAATTAATAATAATAATTATTATTATTATAGGTGTCATACTCCAAAATACACTAGACCATGCCACATGTCCTTCCTGTTAGATAAAAACAGTTATTCTGAGTAAATAACACCAAAGTTACTGCAGGTAGGGGCGGCCACACGGTTCGGTTTTTGCCGAACCGAACCAAAAAAATTCAGTTTGGTTCGGTTCAGTTCCATGAGTAAAAACTAAATGGTTTAAAAAGTAACGAACCGATTGGTTTTTGTTCGGTTCGGTTTTAAACCGAACCGAACCAAAAAAATCGATTGGTTCGATTTAATTTAATTATAAAATATATAAACCTAAAAATCTAAAATCTAAAATCAAATTTCAAATTGAACCGAATTCGGTTCAATTTAATTAAGAAAATGAAAATTCTGTTCCAAACCAAATCGAACCGAACCTAACTAAAACCGATTGGTTCTCAAGAAGATGAACCGAATCCGAACCGAATTTAGGAACCAAACTGAACCGACTATTGCCCACCCTAATTGCAGGGTAATAACATCTAAGAAAAAATTCCTTCGGATCTTATAAAGATGGCAAGACAGGATAATTAGTTCTCTAATTCATTAATCTAAGGAATCACACCCAAAAGTTATGATGACATGAAAATATTAACGTGCAGAATAATTTCTTACTATTAAATTCACTTCTGTGTGTACAGAAATGATAGATGACATATGTCGTTAAGTTAAGGGCTCAAAGCAAAACTCTAAATTCACATCACTCATAATCTGTAAATAGAGACTTATCTCTAAGAAAATGAGGTCTTTGCCTCCAAAAACACTATTAAAGAGAGAAACTCATCTTCTCCATTTTTCTTCTTTTTTTAATCTTGATAAAATACTAATTGTGTACTGGAGTGCCTTTTTCAAGTTCTCACCCCATTGAATTCAAGGCCAACGATTTGTAATCTATGAAGGTAAAAATTAAACACCTTCAATAACAACAACAACAACAACAACAATAATACTATTATAATCATTAATAATTGTAATTAATATTAATAATAAAATTATATTATTATTATTTGAGTAATTTTATTATTAATATCAATTATAATGATTAACAATTATAATAGTATTGCATAACAATAATAATAATATAACAACAACAACAGTAATAATAATTGTTATTGTTGTTGTTATTATTATTATTATTAGGAATAATTATAAGTATTAGTTGTAATAATAATAACAATAAGAATAATAATTACTATTATTAATATAATGATTATAAACCATTATTGTTATTATCATTGACAATTATTATTGTTATTATTATTATTATTAGGATAATAATAAACTAAGGTCAGTTCAGTAATTTATAACTATTCATTGCGATTCCAAGATAAAAAAAACACATTAGTGACAATATTGTTAATTCTAATTTCGATTCCCATGTTTAAAATAAATAGTTTATTTTGATTTTTATTTTTTATTTTAATTGTAATACATTCCAATTCCATTCTATTTTGATTATTGATTAATAAAACACCATAAGTTAGATGAGCCTTTTTCTTTTTTGTATAAAATAATTTTATTTGTATTGAAAAACTTTTTACGTGGACCATTGAAGTGCATTAAGCTTCAATCGAAATTTTAAAACTAAATTGATTCACTATATTGACAAGTGTACAACTGTTTGTGGTTGCATTATAAAAATGACAGGTCCAACAAATATTTTCAATTTTCGGTTGTAAGCTGTTCCTCAGAAAGGCCCTTTTCACTTTTGGTACGAGGAGGTCCTTCGATTTTAAATACAAGCTAAGATCTACGGGGCGGTGTAAAAGTTTTAAATTCTGAGTTTTACTTGCATCACAGTCATGCAGGTCTGGTTTTTAATTATTTAAATACAGAATTCTTTTGTTTTGTTTTTTTTTTTAAAGCAAAGAGACATGTTAAGAAGTTCCATTTACTTAAATCACTAGATCTAAGATGTTATAAAATTTCAAACGTGCATTTTTTTTTTTTGAATATTGGTTAGACATTAGAGTATTAAATTATATCAGATTTATAATAACTGTCATTGTGGTAGATGAATACACTGAAATTTACATTCACATATATACAATTGAAACTTATAATATTACATAAAATTTTTTATTAAGCATATATCTAGACAAATAATCCTCATTACGAGAAATGTTACTACTCCACTCATATTTCGCAAAGAATAAATTTCTTTTATAATTTTTTTCTACAATTATATATAATTGTGAGGTTGAGCCTCGTAAAAACTCGAACCATACTTTCACTGTAAGAGCACGGGTTTCCCACTTGCCGAAAGGCCAAGTGACAAAAACGTGCATTGAGATATATATATATATATATATATATATATATATATATAATTATAAATTGGATTTAAAATAAGGGGACTGAGCTCCCTGTTTTTGGATGGAGACAGATTCCCACATGTTGCATCATAATTGAGAGATGTGAACACACCGATGCTTTCCACATGGTGAATATAATGCCAAGCCATATTTGAAAATTGAAATTTAGTTTTAATGCCAGATGGAATCACCTTGATCACGATTTTCAACTTATCTAATTAGTATTCCCACCTACCGTTTTCGATTTTATGCAGGGAAAACACTTGATGTTACTCATTTTCCATTCAACGTTCGACACTTACACTAATCCTAATAATATTCATAATTCTTCCAAGTGGCAGAGAAGAAACCTATGCTCTAAGGAACTGAGATTCTCTTCCACACTGGTGTGAGCACCATCAGAGAGAACTCCAGCATTCTGAAGGAAATCAGGCTAAACTGCTGAACCTTGAACGAGCGGGGTGGCTTTTTCTTTGTTTCTTTCTTCTAAAACTTTGAGCAATCACTCGGCAAACTTAAATTCATACTAAATGCAAACAATAAATAAATTATAATTTGTTAAGATTTAGTGATTAGCTTCTGGTAAGGAAGGAGCTCAGTGCACAGGCGAAACATGCTATTGATTTATAACTTGCGGGACCAAGTTACAATGCTTGGACAAACATTACGGTATTGGTACTCTCTGGATCATTCATGTTGTTCCGCTAATACAATGATACAGGGAGGCTCGACGCTAGGTTTTGTGAATGATCCTTAATAATTTATTCCCTACCAAATACAGATAGATGGACAAACGCATTAAGAGATGACAGTTTGATACACATAATGTAGCCACCTTAAAGGCCCAAGGAATGCAGACGTTGTGTTCCCAATCTTTTTTTCCTTAGGCGCTCGGCAATGATGAAGGCTAGCTCGAGAGATTGAGAAGCGTTGAGCCTTGGGTCACAATGTGTGTGGTAGCGTGAACTGAGATCATCAAAAGTCACTGTTCGAGATCCTCCAATGCACTCTGTCACATTCTGGCCGGTCATCTCTAGATGGATGCCTCCAGGGTGGCTTCCTTCTTGCTCATGCACATCAAAGAAAGCTCGCACCTCAGCCTACAAACAAAGAGGATTTCGTAATTGAGTTCTTCCCTTCTATTTGTTTAAAAGAA
This sequence comes from Luvunga scandens, assembly GCA_030449905.1. NCBI lineage: Eukaryota > Viridiplantae > Streptophyta > Magnoliopsida > Sapindales > Rutaceae > Luvunga > Luvunga scandens. Next base: position 54,283 of record JASUUG010000265.1, read on the forward strand.
AATAGCAAAAGCTCTGTGACTATTTGGAAATTCATTGATGTTCAAGCCACCACGTGGGCAAGGAAAGAAACTATACCAAAATTGCATCAAATGGACGAGTTTTGAGTCCACAGGGTGCCTTGATGGTGTTTCCATGCATTGGATCACAAACCCAGGTCACGATTTGCCCTTCCCTACGTACTGCCCTGATCAGATGAGGCAGCTTGACTCTCATGTTTTCAGCACCCATTCTGCAAATTATTGTTATCCTTCCTGCTTTGTTATGTGGGTTCAAGATTTTGACGAGTTTGACTAGCTCATTTGGATCCATTTTGTCGCTAACCTGAAACACAAGTTTTGTTTCAGTCACTTGAAACTTTTGTCACAGATAGGCTAAAAGTGCCATCCAGCAATTGCACATCAAGGATACAATATCATGATTCTACATACATATATACACAAACACTGGACTACAATCAATATCCAAAACTTCTAAACACACTATAGTTGTCAATGTATGAATTGTTATTGTTCCTGCAATGAGTGTACACATTTATCAGTTAAAAGTAAACCTAGTAACTAACAAAGAGATCCCGAATTGAAAATACCTTGATGCCAAGAGGGTTGGCAATTCCTCTTAGGAACTCCACATGAGCACCATCCAGCTGCCGAGTACGCTCCCCAACCCAAAGCATGTGAGCAGAGCAGTCATAGTGCTGGCCAGAAGTTGAATCTCGCCTTGTCAGTGCTTGCTCATAAGGCAAAAGCAAGCATTCATGAGAGGTCCAAAATTCTGTTGATGTCATGGCAGGATGATCAAGTGTTAGACCCGCAGCAGCCATGAATCCCAAGGCCTCGTCAACACGGTGAGCCAGTTCCTGGTACCTATAGAGCAACCCAACAACAAAAATATTAAACATTTCCATAACACCCAGAATTCAGCTGAAGCTCTACAAATTCACTTTCTGAATGAAATTATAATTACAATTGACTCAAAAACTTTCAATGGCATATCTTAACAAACAGAGCAAGATATTTTTTGTCACGTTGACTGGATTTCTTTGACCATTGAAGCTGCAACGTTACTCACACCTTTTTTTCTTTTTTTGAGAAGACAATGTTACTTGCCACACTTAAAACACATTTCCTATGGACCAAATGCACCTACTGCTCTGTCTCCTCTTTTTAAGCTCTAAAATTGTAAATTACAAACAGCATTAAATTAAATGGTCCGAATCAAGGAAAGTTTAAATTTGCAATACCTATCTCCCTGCTCACTGTGCTCAGCGAAATCAAGATTCCACTGAGTAACCCTCTGCATTGCGGCGTAACCTCCCGTTGCAAAGGATCTCAGAAGGTTTAGAGTTGCAGCAGACTGGCAATAAGCCCTAATCAACCTTTCAGGGTCTGGAACTCTTGATTTCTCATCAAAAGCATCACCATTGATGTTGTCTCCCTTGTAGCTCGGCAACTTCACTCCATTCTTCACCTCAAATTGATCTGATCTTGGCTTTGCAAATTGACCCGCCATTCTTCCCACCTGAATCAAACAAAGCCATCCCCATTATACCTCATATATTTAAATTAAAAGCCAAAAATCATGAAAATATATAACTCTAAATGTGTCCCTAATAATTATCTTACCTTAATGATAGGCATTTGGCCGCCAAACATAAGCACAACACCCATCTGCAACAACACTCTAAAAGTGTCCCTAATATTATTAGCATTGAACTCCTTGAAACTCTCAGCACAGTCACCACCCTGAAGCAAGAAAGCGTTTCCCATGGCAGCCTCTGCGAGCCTCTCCTCAAGGCTCCTTGCTTCACCAGCAAACACCAGCGGAGGAAAATCTTCCAGAGTCTTCAAAACAGTCTCCAGCTGAGCTTTATCCGGGTACTCAGGAAGCTGCAGGGCTTTCTTGGTCTTCCAGCTCTCCAGAGCCCATTTTCCGGACGCCGCTGCCGGTGACGACGATGATTCCTTAACAGCAACAGAGTTGTTGGCCGGTTGAGCTGCATGGACGGCTGTGATGGGTTGCACTAGCGATCTTGGTTTGATGGTGTTGGCGGGGTGAAGAGAGAAATTTGGTTGGTGAGGCTTGGACACAAGGGTGTGAGTATTGGCGTAGACAGACTTGGAAGAAAGAGCTGATGATGCATTTGAGAGAGCCATTGGGGTCCTTGTTCTCTCTCTATTTTCTCTGGAATTGGAAGAGCAACTGATTGATTATATTAGAGTGTTTTTGTGTTTGTGAAGTTGACAGAATGAGAGTTTTGGTGGGGGATTTTATAGGATTTTGAAATGCATGAGAGAGTTTGTGTTAGGTGGAGAGGTAAAGTTCGTTGAAGGGTGTTTTGGTAAGAGTGGTCTTTTGGAAAATGCGTCGAACTGCGATGAGAGGGACAAGTCACGTGGAGTGGGGGTATTTTGGGAGTTTTGTCAGTTTATATTAGGCACATGGGAATAGCCAGCTTTTGACATCAGCTCCGGTACCGGTCGTTTCATTGTCAACCAAACCCCAACCCCCGCCTCCCCTTTTCTTTTATCTTCTTTTCTTTTTTCTTTTTGAAATATTATCTTCTAAATCTCCGTCAGAATTATTTTAGTTTTTTTTTTTTTGACCTTTTCCATTTCGTTATTTAGTAATTATTAATTTAGTGCTTCGTAAAATTTCAACTTACCAACAAATTTTTTTTAAATTCTTTAATAAATAAAAGCAATTTTTTCGGGGGTTGTTAATGAATGTGAATTTATTCCTAATCTAATATTAATCACATTATTATTATTATTATTAGCATTGACTCCCGCTAGAGTTATAGTAGGTCGAAAAATATGTGGAAATTGGAAAATAAAAACTTGTTTTAAAATAAATAAGTTAAGAATTCTACTCGGGTCTCTACAATCATAATTGTTTGTTCAATTATTTATTTTGTCGTTATCTTCATTCCCACTCCTTAATTCAAGTCGATATTTACTAAGAGAAGCTAAATTATTATTATAAAAGATGTTTCAAAATTTAACACAGGTTGCTTTTATTCTATTTTCACTGTTAAGGTAATTACTACTCTTGAAAAAACATATTTTTTTTTTAAAAAAAATTTTTTGCTGAATAGGTCATAATCATAATGACTTATTTTCAACATTATAGAAGGGTAATTAAGCAGTGCAAATTAGTTTTAAAAAAAAAAGGAATTCTGGCTTAGTCAGATACATGTACTGAAATGAATATGTTTGAGTAAAGGTACATTTTTCCTCATTTTTTTGGGATATCCTGAAGAGATGCTGCTAATTCTAACTAGACTAAAAGAGGATAATATAAATTAAAACCGTGTCCGCGCACACACAAAGACCCTAATCTATATTATTAAAAGTGCGTGCGCACACCCATTTGGATTGGTTCAGCCCCCCCCCCTAAGCCACTTGTACGATTTAACAAGAGGGTTCCACATCGGTGTGCTCGCGAGTCGCGACGACGAAATTGATTGTAAATAATTAGTCGAATGGCGCCGTAGATTCGACAAATCTCCATATTGTGGCACAGATTCCACATGGGGGGGTCACCGGGATAGTTTTTTCTGCCTCCCATGTGATTTTTCCCAATTATGGACTTAAAATAAAACACGCATCGGTTTTGATTATTGCATATTAATTTTTTAGGCTGTCGTTTGGACTTTCAGAAAATAATAATTAGCTTTTCGTCCCATTCCATCCATCTGAAGGTACAACAGGCCCGTCTATTCATGTAGAGACAAATGACATGCATCCAACGTTGAAAAAGGGGGCAATCGTTAAAGTCGTAATCAAAGCTAAAAGTTAGTTCAACCAATTATGATATGTTTGATCAAAATAATAATAATAATAATAATAATAATAATAATTTGCTTCTTCTTAAACTCCCTATCTTTAATTCATCTAAAAAAAAAATTATTATTGTCTAGTGCTGCCTTTATGCAAAATAACTGATTTTCCAAACAATATATTTAGTATCAATAACATGTCAATTTATTCTGGGGTTAATTTCTTCACACCCCCATATGTTTTGAATACATTCAACCGAACTCTCAATCTATTGTTCAAAAAAATTATGGTAAATAGTGATGCGTTGATGAATTTTTTCATCAAAATTTTTATCTTCTCAATAGTTAGTAGAGGTTGATTTTTTAAATAAAGTGAAGATGAATTGAAGATAGTCAAAGTATCTACGAGTAAAAAAAATTAACTCAGTTTCCAACCAGAGTCCCATTGGCCTTTTGCAGCAAAAGCAATTTAATGATATATTTGCTTTAGAGTAAGATAAAAATTAAAATAGCATATGGTGACATCAACATCTGGGAAATATTAAAAAATTAATATTATTTAGAAAATGTAAAATTTAAATAATAATATTCACAAAAATAACGGTCAAGGACATTTCAATTAAATTTTTTTACGGGTTTCAATTTGAATTGCAATCGGTTTGGTTTTGAGAATTCAACTTAACCGGTCTGGTATTGTTTGGTTCGATTCAGATAGGATTGAAATTTGGTTTGAGTTAGGATTATAATTCCGGGTCAAAATTTCGTTGTGTTGAATTTTTTTATTATTTTTTTTTAATTTAACCCAATTGAATTAGATATTTGGTTCAATTTTAACCCACACCGAATCCAAACCCGATAGATTTTTAGTTATCAACCCAATTGATTTTTGAGATCAAATCGAATTGAACCGAAGACCGTTATTTTCGAATCATTCATGCCTACCCCCGGTAAAAGCATCTTCATTTTCAAACTGCATCATGACTTTTTAACAGAAAATATACAGCTCAAAAAGTTTAGTTCAGCCATATTTCTCAAGCATTTGTTTTACAATTATAACTCCCAGTTCAACCATTGTGGCCTAAAATTCTTTTTGTCGATCGAGTCTATTAAGTTAATATATGTTATTACGTGACAAACAATCTTTCAATTAACTATTTATTCTTTCCTTTCAACGAATTTTTGTTCCAATATTTTATTTTCTAATAAATTGTAAATATTAATTTTAAGTGCGTGCACGATGTACCCTACAGATGAATTAGTTAAATTTAGGAAGTTATGATAATATTAGGTATCTCTATAATCATAACATATATTTAGTTATGTGTTTTATTAAATAATAAATTTTAAAACGAACAAAAATCATTATTATTGTATCATTTAATAAATGAATTTGACATAACTTAAGATGGGTATTGAGGTTCCAACATTGAGAGATTATAATTTTATGGAGAGAAAAAAGTAGTTGAACGAAATTACACGTAGGATTTTGAGAAGGTTTTATTTTGTGGCGTGCGCCAAGTCCACCCCCCACATCATTCTTAGGCGCACATTAACTCAAAACAGCCTTACTAGACTAAAGTGCACGGATAGATCCTGCGCGCCAAGCCATTGTATCCATCGCCAAAAGCTGTCCCTCCGTTTATGTCCATCCCCAAACAAAAACCCTAAACCAGTGATCGTCTAAACGATGCTCAACTTCAATTCAAATCAATAAAGAAAAACACAAAATTAAAATCAAAACAAAAAATCTGATTAGGCAATGTCACAATCGTCTCAACACGTCTTCACAAACTCACTACCCTCGTGCTCATCCCGCTTCACATTCCACCACAGCGCCACCAATCTTTTCAAAAACCCTAACAATCTCGCTCTTCCTCCGCCAATCACGACCCGCCACCTCGTCATCCACATTTCCCATTATGATTGTACTCCTTTTAAATTCATCCCCAACTCCAAATTTTATCACTCTTTGAAACCAAACAATTGCTACAACACTAGCGTCACAACACAGACGAATGATAATTTCAATCTTGATTCGCTTCTCTCAATATCTGAAGTAGTCTGTCTCTTCTCTTCTTCGGTGATTGCTATTGGTTTTGCTGTGAATTTTGGAATTTTTGGGTTGAAAAATTCGTTATTTGGTTTGATAGGGAAGAGGGTGTTGGCCTGTGGTGTGGTTGGCTTGGCGTGTGGGGTTTGGATTGGTGCCGTCATAAGGAGGCGGCAATGGAGGCGTGTTTGTGGGGAGACGGTCCGGGCGGAGGGAAGAGAGAGTGTCAATTTGGTGGGGAGAATTGAGAAATTGGAGGAAGATATGAAAAGTTCTGCTACCATTTTAAGGGTCTTGTCTAGGCAGCTTGAAAAGCTGGGAGTTAGGTTTCGGGTTACCCGTAAGGCTCTCAAAGATCCCATTACTCAGGTAATGGAATTTCTCAACTTGTGATTTCTGCTATGTTATTCTTGATAATCATTACACATTAAAAAATTGTTTATTGAAGAATGACAGTCGTCTGACTACTTCTGAGAGCGCAAACTCATATGAATGGGATAAAAATATTTTCAGTTCAGAGACGTATTAAGGAAGAAACTTTACTGTTGAGAAACCTTTATTCCTTTTATCAGTGATAGAGTGGCCTTAGAAGAAGTACATGCATCATAATTTTTTTTGTCAATTTCAATTGCTTTTAATCTTTTTATTTTGGCAGTTTGAGTTACTGAACTTTGAAATAGAAGAAATATTTTATTGTTTCTAGATTATGTGTTTCTCTGCTGAATAGAGTGTGATATGGCTTGAGTCTTAGAACTTTGAGTTTGCGAGGCTAGATGCTTCTATTTTTGTGCCATTGAGTTCCACAACCCCCCCCAAATTATCTTCTTATCTGTAGATTCTTGTAGCTGTCCACTGTCTACCTCAGCAGACCGCACAGTCCATTTAAGATCATCTTGTAGGAAAGTCATACCACTTTGGCAAGCTTCTTGGTCCAATGCCATAGGTGGTAAGTTGTAATTATGACTCAAGTTTTGATGGGATGAGAGATTGAAATAGTGTGATACATGAAGGAGGATTGGTAAGTTGGATGATCGTGCCCCTTTATCTTGAGGGAAGTGAGAATGGGACATGCAGTTGAAGTAATGAAGGAGATTAAGGATGAATTGCCCCCGAGACTGAATCTGATCGGCTGAATTGGTGATATTTCAGGGTTCCTTATAAGATGATTATGCTTCAAGGAATTGCTGTCAATTGTGAATGGGATAAGACATTCTCTCTGGGCTAGGAGAGGTTTGACCACCCAAAAATGAATTTCTTATGCATAGTTATTTTAGAACTAATGCACTTAGGTTTTTTCTTTTTTTCCCCTTTCTGGGAGCATTGAAGTGGTCTATTTTGTTGAATTGCTGCTAGAATTTTGACCCTACTGGTGTACTTCTTTAGTTTTGTGTTTTCTGGTTCAAAGATTTTGCATCCTAGTGCAGACTTTTAGACCGCACATAGTCTGGAGATCTTGGATTTCAATAAGAAGACATTGAAGCTTTTTACCTTTTAGTAGGAGCATGATCTCTGTAAAGCTCAGATCAGTAGAGAAATCTTAAATGTTACTAAGTAAAATATTTGCTTTTGGTGTAGGGTATGAATTATGATAGAACAGTAGTGCACATCTCTCAGCCACTCACGATTACTCATTTGTTTTGCAATACAGCATTCATTTGCTTATTTCTTTCTGTTTATGTCCAAAGGCTGCAGCTTTGGCCCAAAAGAATTCTGAGGCCACAAGAGCATTAGCAATGCAAGAAGATGTTCTTGAGAAGGAGCTGGGTGAAATTCAAAAGGTTTTGTTGGCAATGCAAGTAAGTCCCATTACATTGTTTTATCACTTAAGTGTATTAATTTTTTCAATTTGGAATCAATATTGTCATGGATAAAGTAATTATTCAAGTGAACCATTATTAGTATTTCCCAAAAAATAAAAAAAAAGAGCGAACCTTTATTAGAGTTTCAGGGTAATTAAAATATTTAGGTCAGTGACAGTAATGTTTATCTTATGTTCTGGGTCCGGTTTAGTGTCGTATTTTTAATGTACTAAACCACATCTCCTTGGCTTGATGGGAAACTACTATATGGAAATTCCACTAAAAGATATCTAACTTGGATTGGGATGGTTATTTTGCCTGGTCCTGTTAGGAGCCTGCAGCCTCCATTAACATTTTGTTTGTAGCTCTGGAATTTCTGAGAGGTTCTTGGGGGTTTTTAGATAAGCCTGCCTGAAATCTTTTCCAGGTCTGCTTAAAATTCCTTGCTATGGCTGTGCATTTTCAGTTAAAATTGGATCCAGAATTATTTTACATACACATGAAGGTATGAATAATAGACGTATAACTACAGTCAAAATGTTGCCCATCACAATGTGATAACTCTTCAATGTTTAGTTCCCTGCCTTTGTGCTGAAACATCATGCTTTTCAAATTTAATTCCACTGTGCAAATTTGTGGTTGATTTGACTTTGATTTCTTGGTCCGAGTGTGTTTTGTAGGAGCAGCAGCAAAAACAACTTGAGCTGATTCTTGCTATTGGAAAGACTGGGAAATTGTTTGAAAACAGGCAAGAATCTAGCCAAGAACAAGATATACTTAAAACTTCTGATTTTATTGATGGGACAAAACAAATGGAATCCCAAGAAACTGAAGCTTTGGGTTCTAGTACGGGAAACAAGAATGACAGAACAACCTAGGGAGTTTGCGATAATATGTCATGTTGAACGCATGTCAATTGCTTGATGTTTTCTTTCTTAAGCGAGCAAGCGCCTTTGCTTTCTTCTGTAGCTGATCCGGGGGCATCAAGTGCCCCAGCATGGGAAAACTCCCTCCAGATTCTTGAATCTGCCTGTATGCAAGACAAAGGCAAAACAAGAAAGGAGAATAAAATTTGAGATATGCTTGTTTCCGAGGAGGCGCAGCATTGTAATAATGAGACATGATTGGTTTTGTGCTCCGGCTCGTGCTTGTAATTCCAAGTTGTAAGTGGGTAATCTTATACGGTTTCTTCTCTTTTTCACTTTTTAAGTGACAGATCCTCAAACATTCGATACCGTTGTAAGTCATCTAAATGCATTTTTCCAACCTTGGTCTCTAGCAGCAGCTCTCGTGTTTGTTTGTTTCTTTATAAGAAAAGCATTTTTATATACATATTCAAAACACAAACAGTTCAGAAAATTATGCTTGCCGCTATGATCAAGATAGTCCTGAGAGTTATACAAAAATTATATGAATTTGAGAAATTACACCGGTAATGATGTGCTGCTTGTTACAAAGTTTGAATGCTAATTGATGTGGATAATTAACTATTCGTCTTATTTCTCAACTACTCCTGGGCCCCGGCAGCTGCTATCCTATATGCCCATAATGGGCCTACAGTCATATTTGCCTTTTGACGGGCTCTACACGGTTATCTATCATTCGGCAAGACGGCAACGGACTGCAGAACCGGCAAATGCCAGATAGCAAATACTGCATCGGGCTTCCTTCGAATTTCTAAAACAAACCCTGTCGCGCCGTTGAATCTACTCGCAGCATAACAGAAAACTTCTCCGAGAGAAGGGAAAATGGAAGAACTAAGAAAGCTGGAACAAGTACAGGAAACACTGTCATTTATGCAATCGCATGGCTTTGTTGTTTCATCTTCTAACAATAATGACGACTCTAATCGCTTTCTCGCCAACCTCATCCTCCTCTTGGTACTCAATTGTCGCATGCACTTGCACTGCTCTCTGGTTGCTCCTGCTGTTTTCCTTTTATACTGAAAGAGAATCTAACTGATTTTCATGCGCTCAAGGTACAACCATCCGGAAAACTGGACATGGCCGAGAAGTGCAGCTTGATTTTAGAGTACGTCCCGAAAGTGAGTGAAATTTTTTTGTGATTTCATTCCTCTGGCTATAGGTCAATTGGTGTGTTTATGTTGATTGTTATTGTCGCAGCTTTCAGCTTCATTCCTCGAGGAAGCATTGCCGCATCTTAGCCAGGAAGGTATATGAATGAATTTTTTCTTTTTCCTCCTCGCATTAGCTTCAGGTAAAGCTAAATAGTATTTATCAGACTGTCACTTTGTTGTAGGCACTCAAATAAATTGTTTTAGAAGTGGCATTGTGAATGAGAATGATTGTGGTGAAGCTTTGGTTGGACTTGATGCTATGCAGAGAGCAAATTCTACGCTGGAGGATTTTGTAAGCCCCTTCCCCCCTCCTCCCCCCCCCCTTTTGTGTTATTTTAAATTCATCAAATACCGTCTGGTGACCTGAAACTTGCTATTTTGTAATGAGTTTGACTTAATCAACAGTGCAGATCTTATTTTATGTTTCATGGAATGGATGCAAACCTTCCACAAGAAATTTTCAAATATCTGCCTGTGCTTTCATTCACAGAAAGTTATATTTACCAGGTAACGATCTGCTCAAAAGTATGAACTATGATAATCTTTTCAACAATATGAAAAATATTTTAAAGTATTTTTTTGAACTTTTGTCGACATGGTGCTGAGGCTGTTGAATTATTATTGCTGCAATACTGATGTTAGGACCTTGTAGAAGTATATAAATTTCATTCAACTATAAGTGTTGGCATGTTTCTTTAGAAAGCAAATGAGCCTTGCCTGATCTTTGTGTGCTCTTCTTTTTCCTGCTATATTCTTGCCTAGAATAAAAAAAAAAATTATAATGAACTAAAAGGAATTTGTACAAGTGAGCATGAGTTTGTTGTGTGACTTCTTCGCTGATGCCTATTTTATATTGAGCTGCTAAGTCCTTTCTATTTTATCATCTGCCAACAGTTGTGGTTTTCTTAGTGCAGCTGGATAGTCTGAATGAGAAGATTGTTAATATGCCAACTGATGGAGTTATTGTTTCCGAAAGAGGATTTGAGGAGGTAGTACCAAGACCATCGGGGCCAACAACTATTATAATCTGGTAAATATTTAATCAATTTTTACCTAATGAAGGTAATACATTTTTGAATGCAGAAAGCATATGAGAAACAGGTTTCTAACTTAATAGATATGTTGAAAAGTGATCCGTTCAGACCTCTTGTGAGTTTGCTTGAACGGCATGGGCTCTTGACAGAGAGGTATAATTCCTCGCTGCCTGACTCTACTGTTTTTAAAATGGAACTGCTTCTCAAGTCTGGTATAAATACTGTTGATTTTGTCTTTGCTTCATGGATCCAGGATTGTTGAAGAATTTAGATGCGGAGAAGAGTACTGGGCTTTGGAGAGAAAGCTGTGTTGTGCATTGATGACCAAAAAGGAGGTACATATGACATTGGAGTCCTTTTGAGAAAAAGAATTGATCATTTTCATGCTAGCTTTTTTCTTTACTTGTGTCATCATTTTCTCTTGTTTTTTGTATCTCTTGAATTGAAGGTACTTTCTATTTAGGATATCCCTATACTTGTGGGAAGTTTTTGTGGATTCTTTAATTATTGCTTTTCTCTATTAAAAAAAAAAGTAATAAATAAATAAAATAAAAAGGATGAAGTTATATTATATGCGAAACATATGCATGCTCAAGAGTAGTTTTGTCCAGGTTTTTGTTTAAAGATACAATTTTTTCTCAGATCTCTGTCGAAGATGTGATGAGGGCAATTCATTTAAAGTCATTTGATTATCGGGTGCTGAATCTAGTTTTGTATCAGTTGAGAGGAGAAGAGGTAATTTTCTTTTGCAACTTTTGTATGATTTTGTATGAGTTTTAACTACACTTTTCTAAACTCATATAAGATGTTAACACACAAGTTTATCTGCAGCTTTTTTGTTCATACTTTCGCAATTGTATTTTTTGCTACTAAACAAAAATGAGACAGCTACGGTCTGTCAAGATATTATATGTTGTTTTCTTATGCTCCTTGAAAGCTTTGGCCTCTTTTACTCCTGTCTGCTCAAGTTACTTATGAAAATTGTTATTTTTGAATCTTCATTTACAAGAAGTTTCTTGAAAGCATCTAATTCGAGTACTTATTTATTGTTTGCAAGATTGTTTTTTCCTCAGTGTTTGAACTCATGAAAACAGCTCTAGCGCTCCAGTAGTGCACTAAGCCTGTGACTGACACATTGTGACATGACAGCTATGATGCTCCTATTGTGATTTTTAGTGTGACACATTATGTGTTCAATTATTTATTGAAATCTGCTGGAACCAGTGTATTCAATTAGATTAAATGTTTTTTCATTGAAGCAACTGTGTAGGTGAATGACTTGCACATGGAATTTCTGTCAATATCAGAATTTTTAGTAGAAATATCTGATGATCTGTAAGTATTTTTTCTGTGTATCTCTGTCCATATACTGCAATTCCATGTGGTTATGCTTTTTGTTGAATAATTAACATTTACTGCAATTATTTAACAATTACATGGCAAGCATTATGTTATTTTCGCTCAGTCCAAGTTCCGTGGCGACGCTGTAGGTTTGACTATGAGGTTAGTTCATGTTGACAGAGTTACAGAACTAACAACTGTTACACATTTGATTTAGCCTTATTCTGATTCCTAATTATGGTCTTCTTCTAGGATGACGTTTTGGAGAACAATTTCAACATTTTGCGAATGTTTGTTAGAATATATGGACCATCAACAGCACCAACCATGATTGTAAGCACACCCTTTTGTTCAACTTCTTTTAGCCTTCCCCTTAGTGATAGAATAGAATCATAGATCCCTCGCCACCTCAAATCCCGTCTATTTCAAGTGGATATGTTGTTGAGTCAGGCTATTTGTTAGTACAAGATTATTCATAACTTTGTCGGTGACTTGAGAAGGGTTTGCATTTATGATTTTTCTATTATTATTTTGCCATTGAGTTTCTTCTAAGTTCTAATATTAAAAAGTAATACTTTTTCTTCTTCTTCTTTTTTTTCAATAATAATTTTGTCTATAATTTTTTCTTTCTAGGCAAAATACATTACTGAGTCTGAAGAAAAGTATCAGAGACTACTGAAATCTTTGGACCCCCAGCTGTCGTCTAACTACCAGAGAAGATGCGAAGAAGCAACGAAAGAGGGTAATTTGTTGAAATTGAATTATATGAAATCCATCTCTCTTCTTCTCCAAGGCCACTGTTTATATTTTGCATTATGATTGTCAGGTGGGAAGATAACCGGCCATCCTCTTGGAACGTGGAGCATACCGCCCTTAATAGTTGATGAGGAATCATATAGATACAACTTGTTAAATATGAAATGAATAGCGGTACCAATGGATTGATATTTTGGAACTTTATTTAATTCCATTTCTAGTTTAACAGGCAAAGCTTAGTTTCACCTAAAGGGAAAACCGGAAAAGTTTTAATATCGGTTTCAATGTTAAGGATTGGAGAATATATCTTGATTCGAGTTTACTTAGAATTTATGTGCAAGATTGGCGTGTAATTTTTTAGGGGATGAAGCAGGTAAATTATCAAAATTAAAAAAAAAATGGTGGAATGTTCCCTCGTGGAATTTTTTTGTAAAGGGATCCTAAGTGCCCGCAAAACTGAATGTTCAAATTCAACTTGATGGTTTGCTTCATTCTATGCCTTCCAGCAACTGAATTCCAGAATATTTTTCCCTTTTCACACTGTTTGATCTTTTCCTAAGACCCAAATGGCACTCATAATCGGTTATCTCTTTTGGCGTTGAATGTTGATCGGATCAGATAGCCAGCCCTTCGGTCGCACATAAAGTTCCAATCAGTAACTTGGATGGACGGCGGAGTCTCCAAAATGCAAAGGAGGGGGGCAAAAAAAAAGGCATAAAATTCTTGAGGGGTCAAACTTCTGGAAATTGAAAGTACCCGAGCGAAACGACTTGCTGATTGCTCGACTACTTCCTCTTGAATCGGATTCCCATCATCCGAGATCGCTTTGCTCGGAGCAACAGTGCAACGCTAGCTGACGCCGAAGAAAGTGATTCGGCTATCAATCAGCAGTTCCTAAGACCAACTCCCTCACTGAGCGAGTTACCCACGAAGCAAGATCTTTTTATCGAGCAATGGCAATAACTATAGTATCCCATTAATTATGATCAAAGTTCAAACAAAGATATTCGAAGTATGAATCCAGCAGTAGCCGAATCTAGATCCCCATTCAGTAGTCCGAATTAGTCGCCAACAGAGCGGAACTATTAGAATAAAATGAAAAAGAAAGACCGACTAAGATTAAAGAAACTAGGAAACTAAAAAATTCACCAGAAGCACCAATAGAATTGTATGCACCAATCACCATTTATCTAATAAGCCCGGGGATTTTGAGGTTCCATATGCCGAATAAATAAATCAACCAAACTCCAAGAGGGTCCTAGACTCAAATCCATTAGTATGAAACATTTTCTTTTTTCAAGTGAAATCCCCTACTGCACGAAAGAAGTCAGGTGTCTACACGAGTCATTTAGGCTCTGCTAGACAATACGGCATTCTCATTTAATTATAGGCCTTCATACTCAAATCTATTAGTATGATACATTTTCTTTTTCAGTGAAATCTCCTACTGTATGAAAGGAGTCAGGTGTCTGCACGAGTCATTTAGGCTCTGTTGGACGATACGGCATTCTCGTTCAATTATAGGCCTTCTTTTGGTTGTCGGTGAAGCTAATACATGTTCGAACCATGAAATTTAGATGCATACTTTAATTTCATTGATCTGTTTCCCTAAAGAGAGCAAGAGATTCTCTTCAGAACGATTAATGCACAAATCTGATATATTTTGGGCTCAAATATTCGCATTGTATCTAAACAATTTCTAATATTTAGTATTTAATATCTGTATGACCAATTTAATGTTTAAATAAATAAATAAACAAATAACGTGCGCTCCATAGTGGCAAGTAGCAAGCACTCGCTGTTCAAGATAAAAATGATGCGCTGTCTAATCGTCTGCCTCTCTATATGTATAATGGAGCAAGGTTTTTGTTACATTATATGCAACATCCACCACGCATAAGAATTGCATCCAACAATTTAAAATAATTTCACAATCAAATAACGCTTGAACTTATTGAGCGCAATACTTGATACATGCTACATATAACGTAACACAGTTCAATATTTACGTGCGTGATAATGTCTTGTCACTTTTCTTGTCTCCATGCAAGAACTATATGTACGGCCGCTTGGATTTAAGACAAACCTAGGCTCGTCAATAAGTTCCACAACAATACTGGTACAAAACATTATCGATAGAAACACGGTAAAGAAATAAATTCTGGTAAAATATCAGAAGGGCTCAGGAATCAGGACTTAGCTCTCTTTCTTTTATGCACTACGGCCAAAATCAACCTTCATATAATCATAAAATTTATAAATTTCATAAAAAAAAAAAAATCGCAATAAATGAGACAAAAATAATAGTACCGCAAATATTTTATTCTGATTATTTACCGCATCACAAACACAAAACCGGAATCACCGGCTGCTACATGCATGGCGAGCCACGCGTCAATGACAATGTGCATACGATACACACAAAGAATGAAGATATTGATATTTCACAATTACATATCATTTCTTGGTTCTTTAAACGAAGCTAAGAGTATGATTACGATTACTGGCTAGTTACTATTGCTTCACGAGTTGAGCAAAATTATTGAAAGCAAGATGATGATGCAAAAGTGTACCCGTACTGACCAACTCACTGCAAGCTGCAGCCTGCTTTTCTTGTATCATATTCGTAGCTTTAGCTGTTTGTACGATCACTGGTTGCCCAGCTGTTCTGACGGGCCTTCGCTCTTCCTAAGCTAAAAATGGAAATGTTTGTCTTAATCTGGCACTAAATACTTTTTACATCGATAATGGTTATTGGATTGGCAATCACGATGGTGACTGTGTCAACGACTATAACATTGCTACAGGATTTTTGGTTGTTTGCTAAATATTTTAATACGAATTTCGTTACAGTACCTGCTCGGTCAGCGTCGAGAGGTCCATTATTCAAATTTGCTACTTAGGAATTAGCTTGGATAGTAGCATACTGACTTGATCTGGATTGCAACAATTTTATAATTATGACTTATGAGCAGCACTATTATGCTGTATTTATTAAATTTTAATAGTATTATGTTTATTTAATATTAATGATTAATAATAATAAATAGTTTATCCTAAAAAAATATTAATTACCCACCATATTATTAGTAATAATGTTTCATTTGTGTTGGAGTCTATCAATAATTTTTAATTTACATAATTAAAATTAATAAAAAATTATGACTTATATGAAGAAGAAGAAGAAGAAGAATTAATTCATATAATTAAAATCAATAATAAAATGAATAGTTTATTTTTAAAATATTTTTTTATTCACCTTGTAATTAAAAATCATAATTCTTTAAATAAGGGTAAAACTATATTTTAAAACAATTTACTCTTAATCTAAGATACAATAAGTATAAAAATGAGATTTTGATTCTTATTTTACACTCTTATTCTAATATAAATAAATAACATACTCGGCTCAACACGCTTAATCTAAGAATTTCTATTCCTTAATATTTCCACTCCAATCCGAGAAATAAACACTAATTTGGAGTTTATCACCAAATAAATGGATATATTATTACACAAAATAATTATCTTTCATTACCTTAGTTTTGAAGAAATTTTATGCAGTCAACGAAGAATTCTAAAAACGTCTCTGCACTAACTTTTTATTTTTCTATTAACAAACCAATTAATTAAAGGAAACAAATCTTTTAATGGGTTTTATATATATATATATATATATATATATATATATATATATATATATATATTAAATGTTGGATTTTATAAAAAAATTATTAATCAGGTAATAAATGACATATCATATATCATATTATTTGGGATAAAATTTGGGAATAAAAATTTAGAATTTTTAACATTAGTCAAGATTTTAAGTTTAACATTTCATTGTGATATATGAACTTAATTAAGCACTCTGGGTTTCAAAATTAATAGAAAAAATTAATTTTTCACTATTTGTTGCAATGGCCGATGAGTACCCCATATTTTTATGTGATATTTCGGGGTTTGGAAGTAAGCGCATCATGAAACTATGATTACATGTCAATAGTGAACGCTTGTACCATCTGATTCGCAGGCGTAACAACACATCATTAAAACAAAAAATAAATAAAGGAAGTGGATACTTTATCATATTTTTTAAAAATATAAAATAACGTAAAAAGTCTAATATAAATTTATTTTCCTTTCTTTCAGGGGGAGCTGCAGGCAGCAGAATCAATATCTTCTTTAAAAAAAAATGCAGAATCAATATAGCTGCTGCTCCTAGCATATCTGCAAAAACAATTTGCTCTTAATTAGAATAGTAGGTAACGTAATCACTGATTAAAAAACTCACACGCCACAAGGGATAGGGAATTAGATTGTCTTTTTTTTTTTTTTTTGGGTTGCGCGCGCGTGTGATGAACAAAAAAGGCTTTAACCTCAAAAAGCGAAAAACTGCTTCTGCAGAAGCAGATATAAATATTTGTTCACTGTTCTTCAATTTTTTTTTTATTTTTTTTTCTATGACAAAGGCGTTTTACTTACGATCATGAACAGATCAGCGTCACTGTTCTCAAACAGCTGCTGCTGCGCTGCCAGCTTGACTAATAATATAAATCGCAGCGACAAATGGGGAAGCATAGAATTGGTAAACAAAACAATGCTTGGTCCCCACCATATTAGAATAGCTGCTCATCCATTAAATTTTTTCTTTCATTTCTTTTTCTTCTTTGAAAAAACAATTCAAAAATTTCAAGCATTAGGTAAAGTATCAGCTTTTATCAGAGCTTCTTAAACTCTTTCAATCGAGTCCCTCAGGGCTCTTATTATCATTATGACATTGTACTAAAATTCAAATTTAATTTGAACCGTGATATTTTATCACAGTTTCATATAATTTGACCCAGCGTACGTAACGTTTTATTCTTCATGTCATGTCAAGTTGATCAATTTATTATTTCATTGCCAGCTTCAGGCATGCTGACGAGTTGCTAAACCAATTTCTGCCAAAATTTTTGTATGGCCATCTTGGCTAATTAATCACACTGGCATGTCAAGTCTAATTATTGTTAGGTCACATCTAGTTTGGAGAATTAGTGACAAATTGGCACTTGTGTTCATATTTAAATAATTCCACAAAACGCGCCAACAAAAAGCATTTATGTCTTACAGTGTAGCATAGCTGTTTGCCACCCCGCCCTTTGATTAAAATTTTTATTAATTATTCGTTTCTCTTGCATTTTTTCTTTTGTTGATCACCCAAATCCTACGGTGAGTAAAATTTTCATTGTTAAATAATTTAAATTTACAATAACTAAATAATATATCATAAATTGAGGAATGAGAACCAAAATTTAGGGGTTAGCAACAAGAAAATTTTTTTGGAGACATTGAAGTTTTACAACAGTAGTGAGCGCGAAAGAATTTTTGCTACCACATATTATTATTTTTTTTGTCTGATAAACTTATAAATATGTATGGTAATATCAAATTGGAGCAAACAAAAAGAAGAGAATCATAATGTGTTTACTTAGTGAGAATAAAAATGAAAACCAACGAACGAGAATAAATGATGAGTTGACTTAAATGAGAGATGAAATAAAAAATAAATTGGTTGCGCCTAAAATTAAAAATGATTATTAGAGTTTCTATTCTCATAGGAAAAGTGAAAATAGAATTCTCATTCTCTAAAATGATTATATTATCCCCACTTAAATATTAAAATTCCCATTTTATCATTTTTATCTTATTATTATTATTATTATTAGGCAAATGCTAAGTTACATGTAAATATAACTTAATATTCTTACACAATTGATGTGGGTCATATCTCTATGTTACTATAGCTGTAAGAAGAGTAAGATACATTTACATGTAACTTAGGGAGCTCCTTATTATTATTGTTATTATTATGACAATAATGATGATAATTACTATTATCAAAATTATTGTTATTATAAATAATGACAATAATCAACTAAGGTCGTTTTAATAATTTATAACGATCTATTTTAATTTTAAGATAAAATAAATATATCAATAATAATACATTTCATATTTATTTTAATTTTTACAGTTAAAATAAATAATTTATTATAATTTTTATTTTTTTATTTTCATTTATTCATTTTAATATAATTTTATTTTGATTGTAACTCAATTCAATTACTGGTTAAAGAATTACAAATATCTCTAAATAATATGTGTGTTCGAAGTCAATCTCAGTCAAAGTCCATACCCCGAAATCCGAGCACTGAACACTGAAAGCAAAAAAGTGAGTCCAGTGGGTTAATAAATGCTTTGAATTATAAAACCACAGGGTTTGCTTTAATTTGTAACCCGAACCGAGACAACGATCCTTTCGCTTTCGACACAGCTACTAATTAATAAGTAGAAGCAGAGCTCTTGCTCTTTAATTCAATCAAGAAAAAGGACGAAGAAAAAAAATGAAAATGGAAATGAAAAAGCCAGATGGGTCCGTTCTCTGGATGTGGATTCTACCAACAATTTGTTGTTCATCTTGTGAATTGTTCCTTTCACACTCTTTTATTGAGGTCCTTTCAGCCTTCACCCACCCCACCTCCTCATTATTTATTGCCTTTCCCTCCCCTCGCTCTCTTTTTCTTTTGTTTTATTCAATTCAATCAGCACCGCCGAAATTAAAAAAAAAATAAAAATAGCTATAGCCAAATAAATTCTCTCTCTTTAAATCGTTTGCTTTTTTGCTCTGGCTGCTGCTTTTGCTGGTACATGGAACTCCGTTCAACGTATCATCAATTGGCCCTGGCTCGCTTCACTTCTTGATTTCTGTTTTCTTTGGTCATTTGCATGAGATGCTTTCATAAATTAGTGTAATATGAGTTCACTTTGCTCTCTTCTTCTTCTCCTTTTTCTTTGCTCTCCTGTCTCCAGCATTTACCGCCCTCCAAGCTCTCCTCGTCCTGGACCTCGTGTAAGCCTCGAACGACACATTCAAAAACATTTATATTGTTTTCACTTTCCGCATGATAGGATTATGCATATTTATACTTTGTGGGTGTAGGGTTTGTTATTTGAAGACAAAACAAGGCTGGGTTCAATACCACCAAGCTGCCACAACAAATGCAACCAGTGCCACCCATGCATGGCGGTTCAGGTGCCAACGTTGCCTGGTCCAAAAGCAGCTCGTGCTCGTGCTCGTGCTCATCCCATGGCGTTTTACAATGGCCCATCTTCATTGACGAAGAAGTACTCTAATTACAAGCCTCTTGGTTGGAAATGCGGCTGTAATGGCCACTTCTATAACCCTTAGAATTGACGAAGCTTCAGATCATCATCAGATTGGCAAAACCACTGCTATTGGGTTTGTTTGTAAGCTCTGATAGTTTTGTTTATTAATTTTCTGTAAATTCAATTAACCAGCGTTAGAACTAATTAACGGGTTTTAATTATTTTTAGGAAATGCTTGACAGCATAGTGTTAGTGCTCCTTGGATTCTTTGGGGATGGGGATGGGGATGGGGATGGGGATGGGGATATCTGCAATGCCGTCAGCATTAACTGTATACGTTCAAGTTTGGATACAATATTGTACAGATATCTGTAACAGATCTTTTTCAATTTCTTCATCACATTCTTGTCGCTACTTAATAGGAATTTTCTGCTATGAGTATTCTCCTTTTGACTTTTTCAATTTCTTCTTCTCATTCTTGTCGCTACTTAATAGGAATTTTCTGCTATGAGTATTCTCCCTTTGATTCTGGTTATATACAATATAACATCTATAAATTAATAATGTTAGGAACATAGAAATTTATTAATTTAGAGAGATATTAATTAATTGATGAATTAATAATTTATTAATTTATAGAGTTTGTTTACAGTACAAAGAACTAATATTTAATTGATTGAAAATTCATTTTATTTTACAAATATAATCAATAGAATTTAAATAAATTCATCAAATAAATAATACTTCATAATTTTTTATTACAGTATGAGAATTCAACCCCAAAACTTTTAGATGCAATAAGAAAAATTAGATATGAGATTTAACTAGATTTAAATTTTAAGAAAAAATAAGTTATAATAGACTCATATTTTAGCAAATTGACATGGTCAGTTACATTTGTAATTTTATAATATTTATAATTTCTATAATTATTAATTTATAATATAAATGAGAACATAAAATTATATAAGAGTTCTAAAAAAATTATTATTTTATTAATTTATCAAATTTATTAATTTATCTTCAGACTGTAAAAAATTATTATATTATAAAAATTATTAATTTATAGAATATTAATTTATAAAGATTATATTTTATATATATATATATATATATACTTTTTTTTTCACCCTTTTAAATGTTTGGCCCAGCATCGGCCCTGATCGTCTTGGGATTTTCGTGGACAAGGTCCATGCTTTGCTTTTTGATACGAACAAGTATCATAATCAAGATCCGTGACATATTAGTTTCCCGAAAAGAAAGATATCCGCGACATATCAATTGCTCAGTGGCATCATACTGGCTAAAATTAGAGGCACGAAATAAAACAACCTGAACGCGATTGACACGTGTCAGTAGACGTTCAATCATTGTTAAATATTAATACATTTCGTAATCCACCTATCGATTTTTGGATTCTTTCCTTTCTGCGAGGAGGAGCTCTAATACTTGATCAGACGAGTGACATGAACGGAACATCTTCGCTCTTACACTTTTGTTTTAGTGATCAAGGTGCAACTGTTTCTTAATGGGGGCAACTTGGTCTTGTGAAGTGTAAAATCGTAATTTGAAGTTTAAACCTTCTGTTTATTTCATTGTTTGCTTGAAAATTAAATAAATCAGCCTTTGCGCAATCAATCAATTAAAGCTTTGTTTAGTTTTGTTCGTCAAACTATAATTTTAAAATATTTAGTAAATACTTATAACCGTACTATAGAATTTTATTTTATAATTATTTTTTTCACAATACCACAATGTCAAATAAGCATGAGTATTCCTTAATTTTTCTCTTGTGAGTAGGGTCTTTGATCATTTATGATTCTTACTATTTTAAAGCAATTGTAAGGACAAAATTTTATTCTCACTTTATTGGTCCCTATTGTAGAGTTTACCAAAATCATGCTAGAACATTAATGTAAGAATAGGATTGCTTCTACAAGAATAAATTTAGAGTGTGTTTGAGATTGAAGTTGGACAGTTATATCTCGTAAAGGATCTCTTAAAATTAAGTTTTTAGGGTGAGAAGAGACATACCTCCACTCCTTGGGAAGTGTTTTGAGAATTACCTTTATTTTGCTCCATATTAGTTTGTTCTTGTTGTTGTTTCTCTTGATTCTCATAAAGTGAAGCATCTTGTTTGACGTTTGAAGGTTCTTCTTGTTGCACTTATTCATCTGCATCATTAACAACAACTTTCTTCATAGATGAGTGGTTAAATTCATCAAACGTAACGTGCATGGATTCTTCAACAACCAAGGTTATTTTATTGTATACTCTATAAGCTTTGTTAATACTTGAATATCCAAGAAAAATACCAACATTCGATTTTAGATCAAATTTACCAAGATTGTCTTTAGTATTCAATATAAAACATTTGCATCCAGAAACTTTGAAATAACCAATGTTGGGTTTTCTATCTTTCCAAAGTTCATAGGGAGTTTTATTAAGAATTAGTCTAATCAAAACACAATTTAACATATAACATGCGGTATTTACGGATTCAGCCCAAAAGTATTTTAGTAATGCATTCTCATTTAACATGGTCATAGCCATCATTCAACATGGTCCTAGCCATTTCTTGAATAGATCTATTCTTTCTCTTAACAACTTCATTTTGTTGTGGAGTCCTAGGTGATGAAAATTGATGTTTAATACCGAAATCATTACAAAAACTCTCAAATGCATGATTTTCAAATTCTCCACCATGATCACTTCTAATGCAAGTAATAAAATAGTTTTTTTCATTTTGAACCTTTTTACAGAAACTTTAAATGCATCAAAGGGATCATCTTTATTAGCTAAGAATAATATTCATGTATATCTAGAATAATCATCCACAATTACAAATGCAAAATATTTATCACTTAGACTAGCATATCTAGAAGGTCCAAACAAATCCAAGTGAAGAAGTTAAAGTAGTTTTGAAGTAGAAATATGATTTTTATTTTTTAACGAAGTTTTAATTTGTTTTCAAAATTGACATGCTTCACAAATTTTATCTCTTTCAAAACTGATTTTTGAAAGACCTTTAACTAAATTGTTTTTGAAAATCTTTGAAATTAAATCAATACTTGCATGTCGTAGTCTTTTATGCCATAATAAACTATCATCATATAATGCAGAAAAATATTTATCATAAGTAGATGCACAATCTATATCAATAGTATAAACATTAACACACCTCTTTCTAACAAAAAAAATTTTACCGTCACATGCATTTTCAATAACACATTTTGTTTTATAAAAAATAACTCGATATCCTGTATCATACAATTGACTAATACTAAGCAAGTTGTGTTTTAGATTTTCAACTAAGCATACATTTTCAATGAGAGTTGAGGAAACTTTATCGACATTACCAATACTAGTGATTTTTCTTTTTAAATTATCTCTAAAGGATACATCCCCACCATTTTCGATATTGGTAAAACTTGAGAGTCATGAATAATCACCGGTCATATGTCTTGAACATCCGCTGCCCAAATACTATTTATTTTTCTTTCCCTTTGTTGTGTAAATTTTTTTGAACTCGCAAACGCACGAATTTATTGTAGAATAGATCAACGGTGACGAGTGTCGATCCTACGAAGAGGTGAATTTTAATTGCTTGTAGAATTAATTTTCTGAGTAGGTGGTTGGATTTATAATGAAAATGATATAGGTTATCTATTAATTTAAATTAAAGTGGTGAGAATAAACTATTAAAATAAAGTGCTTGAATCTCCGGATTTGTACTCAACATGCACCATTGGCTTAACATTCATTATTAATACCAATTAAATCATGAAGGGGGATTTTCCACTCCTCATGAACCTCACTATAATAGATATGATGCTAAGTGCTTCTCGTGCCAAATAGTAATAACCTTGCCTATAGAGACAGTTACACGAGCCGATATCTAAACAAGCTTATTACTATCTGTCTATGAAAAGTCAAAACATCCACATAAATTAAAGGAGAAGAAAAAGTAATTTACCAAATTAAGCCCATGGAGCATGTTGAGACTTCACCTTCAACCCAAGTTTGAAAGGAAATTAGCTACTCATAATTGAACTAGGAGTAAAATGAGAATTTTATTAAAATACGTAGAAAATACAAGATGGAATTGGAATTACAGAAAATGGAACTAAAAAATAAATTCAGGGGTGTCAAATTAGGGGGGGAGTCCCCTTTTTATAGGCCATCGGATCAAAACAATTTGGACGCTCAGGATTGCGCCATGTGGCAAGTTCTTATTGGATGGAATACATCATCAGGACTGTCATTCCGTGTATATGCATGTACCGCACGTAGGTTTTTTTGGTCCACTAATATACTGCCACGTCTCCGGTCAACGCTATCATCATTTTAGTCAAATAGGATTGTGACACGTCATTAGTTCACACCACATCATCAGTCAATACCAAATAAACGGTCAATGCCACATCATTCGTCCAATCAAATACTGCCACGTCATCGTATAGTATGGGTGAACAGTGCCGTGAATAATATCATGAACAGTGTGATATACGTGAACAGTATCATTTATCTTTTTATGCTTCTCCTAAAGTTTTTGACTGTCCTGAGTTTAAAATTACTATCCGTTTTTCTATCTGATCTCTCGTTCATTGTGAAATAACCCTGATGTCCCTTAAAATACATAAAATAATTAATTAAAATAAAACATATATAATTAAATTACAAGGGACTTAAAGACATAAAAGTATGAATGTTAATGAGACTTGAAGCGTAAAATGATGATTTTCTCCATTATAAATATACACTTTCTAGCACTCAACACCCTTTCTTCTTTGATTCATGCAGAAAATATCTCAAGTTTTAGGTACCTAAAATTTTTTGGGTCATTGAGTGTTAGTAACGGTTCCTTTTAAAACCTAAACACATTTAATTTCATGATATGCATTTTTCTTAACAGGATATCTATAATTCATGTGACCATTTTCATTGCAATAATGAAATAATTTTATGATTATTAGTGGAGGTAGCCTTAACAAAGTAGCTTTTGTAATATTTTTGTTTCAAGTTAGGCTTATATCCAATTCCTCATTTATGAAACACACATTTTTTAGAACTGAGTAATTTTTCTAAGTTCTTTTAACCATATGTGAATTTTAACACAATCTCATTGAGCTCATTACTCTTCTTTTTAATCTCTTTATTTTCCTTGATCAAGTCATCAACATGTAATTTTTCATACTCATATGAAGTACTTTGTTTACCTTTTAAGGATACAATCCTACCATGTAATATTTCATTATTCACTTCTAGTTCTTTGATCTTTTCATTTAGCAAATCATAACATTTTTGTAAAGCATCCTTTTTATTTGAAAGTTCTAACATTTTCTTTTTAAGACATGTATTTTTCTCACCAATTTTCATCATATCACTATGCAACTCATTAAAAGCATTATATAATTCATTATAAGATGGAAGATCACTTATCTCATCAAGCTCATCTTATCCTATTGCCATGAGTGTCAAGTTTGACATTTTTTGCGATTGCTCTTCTTCACTTGATTCTTTATCACTATCATCTTATGTTACTACCATAACTTTCTTTTTGAATTTGTTGAGAAGAGAGCATTCTGATTTTATATGGTCAGGCTTCTTACATTCATAGCATATGATTACTTTCTTTTTCTCATTTTGATTCTTGAAATTTCTGAACTTTTTTCGCTCACCGGTTTTCTTGAAAAACTTCCTAAATTTTCTGGCTCTCATGGCCATCTCTTCATCTTCAAGTTTACGTTCCTCATTACTTTCAAATTTTGATACTTTCAAGGCAATGCTTTTCTTCTTTTTATCTTCATATCTTTTTTACTGCCAAATCTTCTTCATAAAAAATAAGTGAGCCAATTAAATCATCAATGGATAAAGTATTTAAATCTTTGGCTTCTTTAATAACAGTTCTCTCAAATCTCCACTCTTTTGGTAATAACCTAATGATTTTATTTACCTTCTCGTTATTTGAAAAGGTCTTACCAAGTACTCCTAGAGTGTTTACAGTGTCCGTGAATCTAGAATATATAGAATAAACAGTCTCATTTTGCTCCATTTGAAACAACTCATATTGCCTAGCGTATCTACTATTTTTGGATTCTTTAACCTGATTTGTTCCTTCATAAAATACTTCAAGTTTCTTCCAAATCTTATAAGCATTAGAACAACCTGAAACTCTATGAAATTCTTTCTTATCTAGGGCACAAAATAGGGCATTTATAGCTTTGGAGTTTAGAGAAGCTTTTCTCTTTTCCAACTCATTTCATTCTCGTGAAGGTTTCGGAATATCTTCCCCTTCTTCACCTTTAGTCATAGGCATGAATGGACCATCATACACAACTTCTCATATTTCATAATCTCAAGCTTGCAAATAAATTCTCATCTTAATTTTCCAATAAGGATAATAAATTCCATAAAAGAATAGTGGCCTAATGGTGGATTGTCCTTCCCTAAAGCTAAAATCATTTTGGGTTGCCATAGATCTTTTACTCTAGACAGTTAAATCCTAACAAGAAAACCTTGCTCTGATACCAAATGAAATACTAACTCGGCTACCCAAGAAGAAAGGTGAATTGGGTTCTTAAAACTTAAAAAAATAAAACCACATAACAATTTAAACTAATGTTTTAATAAAATCAAAATCAATAATTTTAACAATACTCGAAATTAAAAGGATAAGGGAAGAGAGATCAAACACGCAATTTTTATGTGGTTTGACCAATCGTACCTACGTCCACGCCTCCAAACTCACCGGGTTTGAGAATTCCATTAAGCAAGCCTCCAAGGTTTCAACAACACTTACAATTAACTTCAAAGGTGTCAATGAACCTTTACAACAAGAGATTATTCTCAATCTCTTAACCCAAGTGTATCCCAACACTTATAATCACTCAAAAACAAAGATTACAATCAACCAATCTCTCACATAATGTATATGATTACAATTGAAATCTCAAAGTGTGAATCAATGAAACAAAAATAAGTTTAAAGTCCAATGATGTATGTTTTCTCAGTAATAAACTCAATGACACTGTTGGATCTCTTTTGATTTGAATTTGATTGAGCCATTTTATAGTTGGAGTTGAAAACTAGCCGTTGTTGACTTTCTGAGAATAATCGGATTTCCATTTTCTGCTGTCGATTTACCATTTTGACTTGTCTAAATAGCCATTGTGCCTAGATTTTAAATAAACGGTTTATCGTTTACTATTATCAGATCATCGTTTATTTCCAAAAACCTGCAAAACAGAATTAGGTCTCCGTTTTTGTTAAACGGTTCAAGATTATTAAACTTTCTTTTTTCTATAAATTATCAATTTTTCGTTTTGTAATAAATGATTCACCGTTAATTTCCAAAATCAAAACAAGTCTATTTAAGATTAGAAAACTCTCTTTTCTGTAAGTTATCAGTTTACCATTTTGTAATAAATGGTTTACCGTTAATTTCCAGAATCTTATCAGATAAACAGTTCACGATTAAGAAGTCAATTTCCTGTCTATAAATTTTCAGTTCATCATTTATAAAATAAACGGCCTACCGTTAAGTTTCAGACTTTATATTTTGACAACTTTTGTCTAGAAAAATATTTTTCTACTCAAGATAATAGTCATTAAGCTTCTTTAAACATGTTTATGGCTTTAAAAAATTCATTTTAATAGCCCCAATATTTTAATAAAAAACATATAAGTTTTGTTATCATCAAAATCAATATTATAAGATTAATAGTTAAAAGGTAAGTTTTAATTTGCTCTAACCTAAAATGACAATTTTAAATTTTCATTTATTCTCTAAGATTTTAAGAACATCAATTTACCCTATTTATTGTTCAAAAAATAATAGTAAATAGGAGGTGCATTGATGAATTTTTTTTTTTTTATCTTTTTAATGGTAAATGAGGATAAATCTATATTTCAAAACTTTAAGAGATTAAAGATTGTCACTTTAGCTAGACTAAATTGAAATTTACCTTAACTTAAAATAAGGTTCAAGTTAAAGGAGAACCTTATTGATTGATTGTGGACAATACCGAATTATTCAAATTGATGTCAACACTAGGGACTTCGATATAAATTATCCCTCAAAATTTGCAGATTTAGCCTCACAAAACAGCGTTTTAGAAAAACAGCACGCATGACGCTGTCGAGTGTTGACTGTTGAGCTTTTCTAGTACAAGAGAGAAAGTGTCCTGCTCCAATTTTCTGAACTGTTCATCAAACAAAACGCGCGAAAGTAATAATCTAAACAGAGCTCTACGTCATCATTGATATCTCCATCAATCCCTAATTGGGCTTTCTCTTGTTTAATTAACGGCCTTTGAAAATGATTCCTTTCCTCTGCATGAAATTTCTGTTTTAGGGTTGCTGATAGTTTCATTATATTTATTCTCATGAATTTTGCTTGGATGGTATTTCATGTTTTTAATTTTTGTTTGATTTGATTGAAAGCAGGGTTTTTGCTTTTGAGATCAGGGATCAGCTTTAAGGGATTCATTCGTCGGGCTTCTCTGGCAAACAGGTAAGTATGTGAACTACTAGTTAACTCGTATTGTCATCGGAGCGGTGCTTTTATTTTATTTTTATCTAAACACGCATTTACTGTGCTTTTAACTTTTTGGTGTTAAATTTAATGAATTTAAAGTATATCGGGGGCTGCTAGATTTATCTCCCAATTTTAGGTGCTTCTCAAAAATTGGTATGGTTTCTTAGTTCCTACATTGATTCTTGCTGTTCATGAAGCATTTGGCTTGTCAACACCCCAATACAGTGGAGTTTTTGGTCCTGGGTACTTCAAGAGCATGAATCAAACTTCTTCTCAAGCTTAAACTCAGCTGAAAGTCTTTTCTATACTTATTGATTCTATCATTATGTTTTCGGAGTAAATGTTTTTGATGGATAAATCATTGATGAGTATATTAACGGCAGATTCCTATTCATCATGGCAGCCCATTGTGAGTTTGTATTTGCATTTATTAACTGCTTAGGTGTATGGGAGCAACTTGTGTTTTTCTCTTTTTTAAAGTTTGGATTGGCTGATTTCAATTAATTTGTGTATGGAATTATTTTTGATCTTTGATGAGTCAAAATACTGCAAGGAGTTTGATCTCTTTTATCTATTTACTCTGACAACCAATTGAGAATCTGTCCAGGAAAACGCTCTTTTATTTATTCATTTGATATATTTTGCATTATTCTGGTAATTTTTTTTAATAAAATTTAGTTGTTTCAATTAGTGTTACTATTCTAAAGTAGAAAACTTTGAATTGTGTTTAACATTTCAGATGCTCTCTATATTGAATATTTGAGATTAACTAAAGCTGATTTTCATGGAGTGCGTTGTTCAAGGAATTATAGAGACACAGGTAACTTATGTAAAGATATATTTCTTAATTTTGTAAAAGTTTTACTCTTGGTTTAATAATTTGGTAGTCTTGAAATATCTGTATACTGTTGCATCACAGTGAAGATTAGTGTTAATTCTAGTGAAGAATTCGCTCATCACTTTATTTGCCTTCAATGACATACATGCAGTACATTGTAAGTTGTTGGCCAGTGAGTTTGACAATTATCAGCATGGTAGACAATAAAGATCCTGAATATTGAATTAAAATTTAGCAATAATATACTATACCGAGGCAGTTTTTAACTATTTACATCAACATGTGTATACTAGTTGATTCAATTGGCAAAACCTATTTACATCAACTTGTGTGTACTAGTTGATTCAATTGCCAAAACCTCTTGGTTGATACAAGAGATTTAGAATTTGAATCCTGCGCTTACTAGGGTTGGGGAGGTTTTGTTTAAATCATAAAAGGAAATAGAATAAAATGAAATAAAAAAAAAGCTATTCACACTGATATGAGCTTTTGTCTTGCAGCATGTTGAGGCTCTTGAGATTCTTCTTCAAGGAATATGTGGTGTTCACAGAGATCGCTTGAGGGTTCATGAAATATGCTTAAAAAATAACCCCAACCTTGGTAAGTATTTAAATTTTCTTAAAGTCAACCTGTTTGCAAAGTATGTCTATGATGCTGCAACTCACAAACAGTAGAATGAAGCTGAATTTTGTCCCTTATCCTGACATATAAGAGGGCTTATAGCACCATCTTTATTGCTTGATGCAATTTTTAGCTCAAATTATTATGACTGTTGCAAGGTCAAGAGATCCTTATGTAGCTTACTTTCCTTGTAACCTCGAATAGAAAAAAATGTTTATATTTGTCTATTCGGTGGCTTATTTCTTGCTTATCATGAGGATTATGTGCTTCATTTTTCAGGAAATGGTACTTCTGAGGTTAGACTCTTGTGTGATCTTGAGCAGCCCGAACCCACATGGTATACTAAGATGATTATATGCTATGTGTTGTTTGATTTAGTTATTTATTTTGTGTGTGTGTTTGTCTGTGTTTTGTGCATATGAAACTTATTATGGTAAAACCTCTTTATAATCGTATTGGTGGGACCAAACTAATTTTATTACTATGCGGAAGTTTTAACTTAATAGCGATGAAATTACAAAAATTATTGTTTTGCCTTAGTTATCCTTATTACAAGTGATGTACAGCTAAAGTACGTGCTATTTTAAAAATAAGTTAATGGAGCATGTCAAATCCAATATGCTATAGACATTGTTAAAAGAGATAGACATAGTTTTCAAAAATAGTATATATATCTATGTATTATTAGGAACATGTGAAGTCATCTTAAAAGTCTCTAAATATTTGCATTCTTCCTAAAGTTTTTCTCTCATTGTCTAATTGTACTATATGGAGGCAAGTTTTTTCAATGTAATACCATATATATATTTTTGCTCTATACAGATAATTATTGCTATTCAGAGGCAAATTCCTTAAGACGGGGATCTAGAAAAATTATAACATGGAGATTATTCTTATTTATAACTGGCCTAACTAGGGATCAAAATTTTTATGACTAAATAGAGATTATTCCTATATAGAGTATCATTATAGAGAGGTTTTATTGTATATTGTAGGACTGTTAAACATCTTGGGGGTGCAATGAGGGGTGCTGGTGCAGAGCAAATATCTGTTCTTGTTAGGACTATGGTGGAAAGCAAAGTAAGCAAGAACGCACTTCGACTGTTTAATGCACTTGGCTACAAGTTGGATCATGAGTTGCTGAGAGTAGGATTTGCCTTCCATTTTCAAAGAGGTGCTCAGATTACCGTAACTGTGTCATCTGTAAATAAAATGCTGAAGCTGCATGCAACAGATGAGGCTGTGCCAGTAACACCTGGAATACAGTTGGTTGAAGTGACAGCACCTGCATCATCTGAAAATTACACTGAAGTGGCTTCTGCTGTTTCATCATTCTGCGAATATCTTGCACCGTAAGAACTTTTCTTCAACTTTAGAGGCTTATTTGCGAATTGTCTGATCAATTATGAGTTGTCCTGTCTTGTTTTCAGTGGGAAAAATATGCTGGTATGATTAATTTTAAGTTATGCAGCATATTTACATCCTTGTGGCTTTTGTTTGGCAGGCTTCTACATTTGTCAAAACCAGGTATTTCAACAGGGGTTGTTCCTACTGCTGCTGCGGCTGCTGCATCTCTTATGTCAGATGGTGGAGGCACAACTTTGTAACCAGTTTAGACTTTCTGATATTATGAGGTCTTTCATTAACTTGAATGAATATGAAGTAACCTATGGAAGAGACATGGCCTTTACCTTTCAAAGCTCATTTTTCTGTAGATTTTCCTCGCACACAGCCACAATAAAAACAGTGGCTTAGTCTGGAGTATAGAAACTTTAGGAACAATGGCCTGAGGGAGTGGATACTTTTTGAGAAATTCATATGGTTCCCCGAGGGAGAAGAAAAAGGGATGGTTGTGGGATGAGAGGATGCATTTTTGATGACTCTGATTCGGGGTTGTCGCAATTGTGGTATCCTAGTCGCAGATAATATAATATTTGGTTCTTAATGGAGTAGGCGATGTTGTTTATTTTATATTTAGCCACGTAAAATGATGTATAAGCGTCCTTATAAACCACTCATTTACGGTCCTTCACATTTACAATCAAACGCATGATTGCAGTCTAATGACCTCAGGCTCAGAGAGTGCGCCATTCTGTCTATTTAGATAGCGTTCTAACCCACCGTATCACAACTATTAACACTTGCAGTACCAAAAAAAAGGTGAAGCTAAAAATTTTGTAGTTGTGTCTTCTGACGAACCCATCGTGAGGGATTGGCTTTTATCAAAAGCAGAAAAATAGTAAAAATAGAAATGCAAAACCAAGCATACTGAAATATGGTCCTTTGCCAACGAAAAAGGAGTTCATGCTCTGCTGATGTAACTGGTCGTTAAATCCGTTAATTACCCCATATTGCCTAGAGCCACACGAATTTAACCCGCCACATCTGACTTCACTCAAAAGCTAGCAAGAAAGAAATAGAATCCACATAAAAATATTTACAAACAAATTCATGGCTTCTACAAATACAATGATCCTCTCTCAGACAACTCCTCTTTCATCATCATCATCATCTTCTTCTTCTACTACTGCCAAATTTTCTTCTTTAACTCATAACCCAATCTTTCACACCAATGCTCTCCGTTTTAGAAGTAACAAGAAATCACTGTCCTTGTATTTAACCAGGAAAGCACTTCGCGTGTCGGCTTCTTCACAGTCTCTTCAAGCCCTCATATTTGATTGCGATGGTGTGATTATTGAATCTGAGCACTTGCACCGCCAAGCTTACAATGATGCTTTCTCTCACTTCAATGTCCGTTGCGACCCTTCTTCTCAGCAGCCTCTCAATTGGGACCCCGAGTTTTATGACGTGCTCCAGAATCAAATTGGCGGTGGCAAACCCAAAATGAGATGGTCTCGTTCTCAAGAAACTGCTACTATTTCAAATTTTTTGTCAAGTTTTTGAGCTTTTTGTTGATTAGTTTTTGGGAATTTTAAGGTACTTTAAAGAGCATGGGTGGCCATCTTCCACCATATTCGAGAATCCCCCTGAAACTGATGATGACCAAGCCAAGTTGATTGATCTAATTCAGGTTCAATCTTTTCATTATTTTAAAAAAATTTGGAAAATGCAATGACATTAGTTAACTTTCGCTTAGCTGTTCTGTCGAGTTAATGTAGGAAATGAAACACGTAGTGAATTTGTTTTAGAAGTTAGGGAGACCAAAAGCTCACCAAACTTGGCACATAATAAATAATTGGGTCTATTTCATTTACAATCTGAAGATTTTTGTTTCTGCAAACCTTACGAAAATGCCATGATATCCGAGATTGTCTGTTGGTTCTTGCCCTATGTGTTCTTGCTTTTGGCAGTACATGATGCTGAATTTTAATTGCCGTGAAGTGATTTATATGCACATCAAAACTTTATTGTAACAACTCCTTTATGGTTTTTATAGGACTGGAAAACTGAACGGTACCAACAAATTATCAAATCTGGAACTGTAAGTAGACTTTCACACTTGTAGTGACTTGCTTGTTCATTGTAATATTGTTATGTCTTCATTGAGTAAAGACTGGCTGGTATCATTCTGAACAGGTGGAGCCTAGACCAGGAGTTCTGAGATTGATGGATGAAGCCAAGGCTGCTGTAAGATAAAACTTACTGTTACTATTATTCGGTCATTATTAAAATTGCTCGTTCCTCATGCATCTCTATGTCCACAATTGGATATATTCTGAGTCTGTCAATTATTTTGACGAGATTGTATGTCCATCTCTTTTCAATATGATTTCTTTATTACATTTTTTCATTGGCAATGAATATTGGTAATTTACTAGCTTTTATTTTGTTTCCAGAAAGAGATTTAATTATTGTGGGTTATTGCAGTGATTCTTTTGTCCTATTTGCTGTTGCAGGGGAAAAAACTAGCTGTTTGCTCTGCAGCAACCAAAAGTTCAGTTATACTTAGTCTCGAAAACCTCATAGGAATTGTAAGTTCTTTTATGTCGCTGCATGCATTCAGAAGTACTTTTCTCTTGAACAATCTTTTTATTTATGAACTCTATATTCCTCCTTGTAGGAGCGGTTTCAAGGTCTTGACTGCTTCCTTGCAGGTTTGTGATGATTTTTGTTATGTAAGATCTCCTTCTATTATGATTTAACATGTCTAATGCATTTACTTCCAATATGAATGATTAGTCCATATAATTTACTGGTAATCTTGTGTTCGATGTTCTGATGACAAATGGCACATTGATGCCTAACAGAGTGTGTGTGTGTGTGTGTGTGTGTGCACGCACGCGTGCCAAGGTCGCTGATGCCTGTTTCATTTATTATTGTTTATCTAACTTTATATCCAATATATTGTCTCTTTACGCCAATGAAAATTGACACTCCAACTTCTATTTTATTCCCTTCTCTACTTGCAGGTGATGATGTAAAGCAAAAGAAGCCTGATCCATCAATTTATGCGACTGCTGCTAAGGTAGTTTTTACAATGATATGCACTGAAGCTTGAATATGCAAACCATAAAATTATGAATATCATTTATTTTTTATTGTGAACTGGTCAGTAAATTTTTTTATTCCCTGCAGAGGCTAGGTATATCGGAGAAGGACTGTTTGGTGATAGAGGACAGTGTCATAGGGTTACAAGTAGGTCTTCTGTTTCTCATGAGTAATCAGTCATTGAGGTCCACTTTTCTATTTAGTAAACCTCTTGGAGCGTGTCATCTTGATTTTTTTAATTAATGATTTATATGCAATCAACTGAATGATCAGTCCTAACTTCACATTTTAGCTTCCATTTTACCCCCTGACAGTTTATTTGCTATTGCATGTTAAAAACAAGTTCACTAACCACGTTCAAACAACTGTGAAGCAAAAGTTAATTTATCTTTGCAGGCTGCGACCAGAGCTGGGATGACATGTGTGATCACTTACACGTCTTCAACAGCAGAGCAAGTGAGGATAATCGATCCTTGTTCAACTTAAACTGATAGACAGAAGGTTGCCTCCTGAGATAACTGGGTTTGTGTTTTATTTGATTCAGGATTTTAAAGATGCTATCGCTATCTACCCCGATTTAAGCAACGTAAGGTACAGTGGGTGAATAATTTGTTAGCGGCTCATCTTAATTTTAGTTAATTAATTTGTCAATAGATATTCATTAATATGCTTCTCGTCGTCTTTTGCAGGTTGAAGGACTTGGAGTTGTTGCTTCAAGATGTTGTTGCTGCCAGTTAGGAAATTCCAGACCTCCTTAGAATCATTGATAAGAGCTTGTGTGGCTTTCAAAGGTATCATAGTGTTTTAGCGTTGATTTTTGTGAAATTCATTTATGTGTTTCGCCGAATTAAAAAATAAAAGAAGAAAATGAAACCATATCTCTAAATTCTTTGAAAGCAATTAATTAATTGTCAAGTGCAGGTGCCAGAACCAGATGAACGTAAAATGTTTTAACTGTAAGATGTTCTAATATTGATTCTTCTCAGCTCTCCTAGAAGTCCTTTTGATGGATTCACTTGTAACTATTTCGTATTTGCTTTCTCTGTTGTGAAAAATACTAATTTCCCAACTTTACATATGAAAGCAGCAAAGGGGAATCATTTTGTAATGAAATCTTACACAATTAAGACATTTTATAAACGCGAAATATTATACACTGTGTAAATGCCGTAAAGATTAGACAAAATATTAAAGAGCACTTTAGTTACACAGACACAGAGCACAACTATTGAACAAAATATAAGAAAGCAGGATCAAGAAAAACCATATTTGGGGAAAACCCAAGCATCCGCAGCACCCCAAATTCTGTATAGCTTCTGGAGGGGAGTCCTACGAAATAAACCTGCCACAACTAAATTTACCGAATAATGAAATTTATCGGCTGCGGTATTCACCTTTCCATAAACATGAGAGCAACAAAAAGTCATGCCGTAAATTAATTACAGAGAGACAGTTGTGCCGACTGGTACGAAATTGCCAAAGATGGCGTAAAATTGGAGTTAGTTGTAGAAGAAACTTCAGCATCTGAGTCACTTACCAGCCAAACTAGATTCCTACTCTGTTGAGAAGTCAATTCAATGGCTAGAAGAGGAGCAAATATATAGAGGAGCAAATATATATTTCGGCAAGGGATTAGTTTTGAATTACCCTAAGCCTCAGGCTTTGCAAAACGTCCCTTGAAAGTACCATTACAACCTCAAAATACCGCGAGACAAAATACTAGGATTTCTTTAGCTGTACCATCCATGTTGATCTTGATCCACGGAAATGGAGCTAGGCAAGGGCGGACGCCAGATTTTGTAAAGAGGCTTTGGTACGTACAAAGTAGTATAGACATATAAAGAACCACTTACAAAACCTGCACGGATATTGTTGAAATATACAACTAAGCAGGATGTAGCCAGGATTTTAATTGAATTGGAGTACATACTTAAAATCGAAAATCGAACATGATCAAGTGGGCAACTGCGCACACGGCAAGCTCTCGTTTGAAGAGTTATGCTGTTGGCCTCACGACCCCCAAATGCCCCAAATGGGAGTTTGCTACTTGCGCAATAGTGCTCAATAAAAGTGTGAGACTGTAAGCACCTGGTCAACATCCCATTTAAATTAGAATACAATTTTAACAATTTTAATAGCAGTATATAACATTACAATTATAATATTTTTTGAAAATAAATTTACATATTATTATTGTAAGATAGTTTCATTATCAATGCAATTAAAAACAGCTTTTTAAATGTACCAAAATAAGTGATCATTTAATCTATTCTTAAAATATTTTAATAATAACAAAAATATTCATATAATGCAACGCAAAGGTCAAACACGAACACACGATAGAACTAGAGATTTTAAAACTAAATAAAATATCAATCAAAATAATAAGAAATTAGATTTAGCTAGACTTACAATTTAAGAATTAACGTTGAAAGACTAAATAATGGAAGGAAAGGGAAGGAAAGGAAAGGGCTTTTTAATTTATAGCAACTAGGTTGAAATTCATGCACTGACGCACGCGCACTGCTTTGATCAGCTACTCCACTACTGTGGTGACAAGCAAATAAAAAAAAAAAGCATCTTTAATTCAAACGACTCAAAATAGAAAAAAAAATAAAATGGGAAATTCTTTAAATTTTTTTAATATTTTATTTAAATTTCTTAATATTATAATAATTGATCAAATTATTCAAAATTAGATATTTAAACTGGGGGCAATGAGGAACATTTAAACTAAGGGCAATATAAAATCTTTTAAAGTTAACTGGAGCACTTTCATAATTTTATATTTTAGTTGGATATTTTCTTTAAATAATAAATAAAATATGTCTTTAATAATAATAATAATAATAATAATAGTTGTGATTAAGAGATGAGAGCATTATTAGAGCATAACTTATTATAAACCTTTCGTATAATAATAATTAAAGGTATCTCATATATAAAACTCATTTCTCAAGCGCATTAAACTAACAAAGAGAATCCATGTATATATATAAACTATGGTCAAAAGAGTCACGACATCAATACCATAATTAACTATAAATTACATAAATAAAACATAAAACATATAAATTTAACATAAAATTTGTAAATCACCATTAAGTGTAAAATAAAATATAAACTAAGTACATGAAATATAAGACTTGTAAACAAATGCTAAAACATGTAAAAAAAACATAGAAATAGTAAATTAGTGTATTATTGGTAAACAAAACAAAAAGATTACAAATGTAATATAAAACTTATAAGTAAACATTAAGTATAAATTAAAACATAAATTATGTAAATGAATCACAAGACTTATGAATAGAAAAACAAGTAAGTTTAACATATGAGTGGTAAATTGATCTTTTGTTGGTAAACAAAATAAAATCTTACAAATATAATATAAAACATGTAAATCAACCTTAAATGTAAAATAAACCATAAATTTAGTAAATGAAAGACAAGACTTGTAAATGCAAGATAAAATAAGTAAATTAACAAAGGAGGATAAATTAATATATTACTCGTAAACAAAATAAAAACTTATAAATTTAACATAAAATTCTATAAATCAATATTTAGTGTAAATAAAATATAAATTATGTAAATCAAATATAAGATTTATAAATGAAAGGCAAAACAAGTAAATTAATATAGGAGTGATAAATTCATGTATTATTGGTAAAAAAAATAAAAACTTACTAATATAATATAAAACTTGTAAATCAACATTAAGTGTAAAAAATATAAATTATTTAAATGAAATATAGAACTTGTAGATAGAAGATAAAACAAGTAAATTAATATAGAAATGATAAATTATTGCATTATTGCTAAACAAAATAAAAACTTAAAAATGTAACATAAAGCTTGTAAATAAATATTAAGTATAAAATAAAATATAAATTATATAAATGAAACATAAGACTTGTAAATAAAAACTAAAAAAAAGTAAACTTACATAGAAGTGGTATATTGATGTATTATTGATAAACAAATAAAAACTTACAAGTGTAATATAAAGCTTGTAAATCAGCATTAAACGTAAAAAAAAACATAAATTATATAAATGAAACATTAGACTTATATATCGAAGGTAAAACAAGTGAATTAATATAAGAGTAGTAAATTAGTGTATTATTGGTAAATAAAACAAAAACTTACAAATATAATATAACACTTGTAAATCAACATTAAGTGTAAAATAAAACATAAATTATGTAAATGGAAGATAAAATAAATAAATTAATATAAGAGTTATTGAAAAAAATAAAAACTTACAAAGGTAAATAAAAACTCATTATAAGGATAATTACCTTATACATTTATTGATTTTATTTCTAAATTAAATAATAATAAATTTAAAATTATGTAATACATTTGATAATATATGTGAATTTTTATTAAGGATAAACGTTTTCTCAAAATTGAATTATGAAAAACTACTCTTTTCATATTTTTCAAAAGTGTTTGTCAGATAAGTTGATTTTGCTTCCTTCTAAACCTCCCCAAAAGCAACCCAAAATAATGTTTAAGCACAAGTAAGAAGTAAAGTTTAAAACAACATGAAATATGTATAAAACTGATAATTAAATATAATTTTTTTGCTATATCATATATGTCTAATAATATAAAAATACTTTTTTATTTGCTTAATTAATCTTTATAGTAAACAAATAATATGATAGAAAATAAAAAAAATTTATAAATATTCTAGAATTAATACAAAATTTATACTCAAACCAGTTCAATAAAACTTTTTTTTTTATGGGCAGTTCAATAAAACTTATTCTAATTATTTTGAATACAATTTTTTTTTTTGTTTCCAATTGATCAATAATTTTTTTTTGTTAATAAAATTAAATGAATAAATTATATTTTAATTAAAATTTAATGTTGATTTATAAATTTTATGTTGTTTTTACATATATTTATTTTTTTTATAATTTTAAAGTAATAATTTACATATTTTACATCAATTTGTTATTTTAAATATGATTTATAAGTTTTATTTTACCTCTCGTTTGTTTTACAAGTCTGATATGTACGGCTGCCAATGTAACGTTCCTGAACTTTTTGTCAGAGTGTTTCTTTTGATTTAGATGTAAATGCATGAAGTTAGATGGACACAAGTTGTCAAGTTGCTATGCCTATAAATTCCTATCAAGAAATTAATATGGACGGCCAGTCTAGCAGGATCCAGAAAATTCAACGAAATCGAAATTAATTTTAGAAAGAGTTAGTTTTAGATCCAATTATCGCGTGTGGGCCCTTGAAGATTAAACTTCAATGGTATCGGGGATACCTTTCTATACACTTCGTGTATCTTTCTAAACATCAGCCAAAGTTAGTTATATAATTTTCCTGGAGCACAGCATCTGTAAAGTACAGTATCCTCACAAAAAAGAATAATAGATCCACTTAAACCTACCTTTAATCACTTGATTTTACTGGGGCGCATCTTACAATAGTATAACATAGCCACTCCCTAATCTCCCCTATGAGAAAAAAATTTAATTAATAAATTCTGTTGAAACTGCTACAAAAGGATTTCTTGAAGGAGCATCCCCTCTAGCCTCCACAACTACGAGACCTGTAGTACATGCTGATGATTAAGAGTTTCAGGTGAAGATGGACGGCCCATGGGCTATATATTCTGTAATTCTTTCGACGTTCGGGCATTTTTTTTTTTACATAAATCGTTGCAAGTTTAATTTATTTACTCAGTTTGTTCGTTTTCAGTTTACTTGTTCTTCTTTATCTTCGCATTACAAGTTCAATTTATTTAGTCCGTGACATGCAGAGAATTTATCAGTATCTCAGGTACCACTCGCGTCTTGGTCTTGGCAAGTTGGTGTTTGCAAATCCGCATTTTGCTGTCAAGTCCAGCGGACGTCCTTTGAAATTAAATACTGATATCACTCGAGAACTTTCTGATTTTGCAAATCTTCAGTGGAGGTTTCAGTAAATTACCGCCAACACATAACTGTACTCAGCCCCAAATTTGGGGATATTAGCCCCACTAGGTGCTGTCGCTGTGCTTCGAAACCTTCTCAGCCGAATCGTTCGCTCACAACAATACAACGATATTATTGTACGCATTGAATGTCTTTGAAATGAACATAAAAAATTCGTAGAATTACGTATTTAATTCGGAATTGCCGGCTTATGTAGACGAACCAAGTATTATACAATTAACTCTGCACCTTGATGTGAGATCAAGAGTCATTTCAAAAAAAATCAACCAAATTGTGAGCCATATATTTATTAGAAGAAATGAGAAGACATGAGTGCACGAACCTTACAAAGTGACTTCAGTGAAAATGGCAATGATAGATGAAAATTTCACGTGAGCTATATTTTATTCCATCTTATCCTTTACAGGGTTAGAAGCTTTTGAGTTTTGATCTCGTTACGTATGATGATTGATGAGGCAGAGATGCACCGATTCAACCTTTTTTTTTTTTTCTCATCCATAAATACTTTTTTCTTAAAAGATAGGGATGAGTAAACACAAATTGATTTTTAGCCTCTTATCTTTCTTATAATTTAAATTCGGATGTTTAAATAAAATTACTTAAAACATTTACGGAAGCAATCTCAATTGGACATTCAACATTTCTCATCTTATTTTTGTATTGCTGTTACCATATTGTCATATTATCTTAGTTCTGATGCTACCATATTTGGTTGAGATTAAGATTCAATACTCAATTCAGTTTTTGCTGAGTACCGAATCAATAATTATAATTATTTTAAATTTTTTCTTTTATTATTTTGCTTAATAACTATTGATTTTGTGCTCCAAACTTAGCTCAACACTAAATTGTTATTCATTCAGCTGATCCAATAATGTTGTGTTTGGCACGTAGGATTAAATTAGACTAAATATCATGATTGGATTGGATTAGTTTGAATCGGATTAGATTGGATTATATAATATTATGTTTGGTACAATATTAGATTGGACACTATTAAATCATATTTACATACAAAAATATTTATAAATATTTTAGAGTAATAATTAAAATTAATTTAAAGGTAATTAATAAGAATATTAAATATATAGTAAATTAGTTATTGGATAGTCATGATTATAACAAACAAATATAAATTAATAAAACTATTTAATTATTTAATTAATTTTCATAAGATATTTCAGATATATTTTATTTTATCAAAAAGTTAGCAAATGATATATATAAAATCAATTAATTACTTTTATTATTAATTTTCATGATTATTTTTAATATTACCTTAGTGATTATTAAATTTAATACAATGAATTATTGTAATAAATAACTAAATAGTTAATTTTATTGGAGTAAAAGTATCAATTTAATTAGACTATAAAAGCAAAATAAAAAATAGATTTAAAGTAAATCATGAACAAATTAATTAATTAATTAATTTTCTGAGTGACAAATAAAAAATGGCTTTATATATGAAAGAAATATTACAAATGGATAAATTTTTTCTCTTATTCTAATCCCATCTAAACCCACCTATAAGTTTGGATTGTCAATCTCATGATTTAAGGACTAAATTTAAATTTAATGCTCCTTAATCCAATCTAAGCAAAGTTGCCAAACATAGGATAGAATATTTGGGTCATTCTATGATGCCGTGATTAAAGTTACGGCATCAATGTCGTAATTAACATAAATGATGTAAATGCAACATAAAACTTGTAAATTTAACATAAAAATTATAAATCAACATTAACTGTAAAATAAAACATAAATTTTAGAAATTAAACATAAGACTTATAAATGGAAGGTAAAACTAGTAAATTAATATAAAACTAGTAAATTGATGTATTATTAGTAAATAAAACAAAAACTTGCTAATTTAACATAAAAATTATAAATCAACATTAACTGTAAAATAAAACATAAATTTTATAAATTAAACATAAGACTTGTAAATGGAAGGTAAAACTAGTAAATTAATATAAAACTAGTAAATTAATGTATTATTAGTAAATAAAACAAAAATTTGCTAATTTAACATAAAAATTATAAATCAATATTAACTGTAAAATAAAACATAAATTTTAGAAATTAAACATAAGACTTGTAAATGGAAAATAAAACAACTAAATTAATATAAGACTAGTAAATTGATGTATTATTAGTAAACAAAACAAAAACTTACAAATATAACATAAAACTCATAAATCAACATTAAGTGTAAAATAAAACATAAATTTTAAAAATTAAATATAAAATTTGTAAATGGAAAATAAAACAACTAAATTAATATAAGACTAGTAAATTGATGTATTATTAGTAAACAAAACAAAAACTTACAAATATAACATAAAACTCATAAATCAACATTAAGTGTAAAATAAAACATAAATTTTAAAAATTAAATATAAAATTTGTAAATGGAAAATAAAACAACTAAATTAATATAAGACTAGTAAATTGATTTATTATTAGTAAACAAAACAAAAACTTACAAATATAACTTAAAACCAGTAAATTAACATTAATTGTAAAATAAAACATAAATTGTGAAAATGAAATAAAAGACTTGTAAATAGAAGATAAAACGAGTAAATTAATATAAAACTAGTAAATTAATGTACTATTAGTAAATAAAAAAAAACTTACAAATATAGCATAAAACTCGTAAATCAACATTAAGTGCAAAATAAAACATAAATTTTGGAAATGGAACATAATAATTGTAAATGGAAGGTAAAACAAATAAATTAATATAAACTAGTAAATTAATCTATTACTGGTAAACAAAACAAAAACTTGCAAACATAACATAAAACTAGTAAATCAATATTAACTATAAAATAAAACATAAATTTTTAAAATGAAACAAAAAACTTGTAAATATAAGGTAAAACGAGTAAATTACTATAAAACTGGTAAATTGATTTATTACTGGTAAAAAAATAAAAATTTATAAATTTAACATAAAACAAGTAAATCAAAATTAAGTGCAAAATAAAATATAAAGTTTGTAGATTATGCTTAAAATTTATGAATAAAAGGTAAAATAAATAAATTGATATAAGAGTTACTGCTAAAAAAAAAGTTCATAATTGTAAAATAAAAACTCATTATAATGTTTATTATCTTATATATTTATTGATTTTTTATTTAAATTGAATAATGTTAGTTTTATATTTATGTGATACATGTGATATTTTATTAAAGATGAAATTTATGCTCAATATCGGATTTTGAAAAAAATATTATTTTAATATCTTTCATAGTTGTTATAAGATAAGGTTATTTTACATATTTCTACACTTCCTCAATAACCCTAAATGGTCTTTAAATACAAGTAAAAATTTGAGACTACATAAAGTATGCATATGATATATCATATATATGTCTAGTAATATAAGAATATTTTTTTTATTTTTACTAGATCCACACCAAGATAAATAATTGTGCTTAATTAACATGTGTAATAAATAGATATCATTTTAGAAAATGGGAAAAAAAAGTATACAAATGCCCTAGAATAAATATAGAATTATGGTAACCAAATTAATAAAAACTTATTCCACTTTTTTTCAATATAATTTTTTTGTTTAATTAAAGAAAATATTTTTCTATAAATGAATAAAATATTTTTCACTAAAATTCTATAGAAACAATGATAATTTTTTAAATAATTAATAATCTTATATGAATTTACTAGTTTTACTTTACATTTACTAGTTTTATGTGTAATTTATAATATTTATGTCTATTACGGTATTGATGTCGTAATTTTCATTACGGCATTATAGAATTTTCCAGAATTATTTTATCACAAATATAATCTAATCTCACACTTAATCCTAACTCCCAAACATAATCCTAACTCTCAAACTAGATTTAAATTTAAATTGTTAATCCCAAACGTAACCTAAGAATAAATCCAAGTGTTGGAGGGTAAAA
Source organism: Luvunga scandens (assembly GCA_030449905.1). Taxonomy (NCBI): domain Eukaryota; kingdom Viridiplantae; phylum Streptophyta; class Magnoliopsida; order Sapindales; family Rutaceae; genus Luvunga; species Luvunga scandens. Next base: position 98,620 of record JASUUG010000265.1, read on the forward strand.
GGCAAAATTTATTATGCTCTTTAATTGTTTGTCGAGAGATATTTTTAAGCCTCGCTGGTATTGCAACTTGCAATCGAATACTATTGCTCATCAATAGAAGAATTAACTCTCGAAAGGGATATTACTAATCACAGATCAATTGCATTGAGATTGCGTACGACGAGGGTAAGATTTAGATCGTGACATGAAATTGCACAAATCTTTTTTATATGAAAATGACGAAATGGGCGTTTCGAAATTTCTTATTCTGCTAGTGATTTGGAGCTAAACTCAATTAATCGGCGTATTATTAATGTAATTTGACCCCATCAAACTCTGATTATGGACCGCACACTATATATTATAAATATTTAGTTTTAGCCAAGAATTAACGGACATGCAAACTATGTTCTTTTCTTAGCCTGGGGGAAAATATCAAAATGTCGTGAGAGACGTGCTGCAATTGAATGTCATTTTTTATTTTCGAAGGTTAATCTTGTCTGTAAGTGTAACAATTTGTCATTTAATGGGGTCATGCTATGTTACATCAAGTATAACATATATACTTGTAAAATTTTACTTAAAAGTAAAAATTTGTAGAATTATAAAATAATTAAATTATTATAGGCAACAATTGATAGATTTGTTGTATGTCACATTATGTGTAACATAATTTAATTATAGTCTTGCTCCATTTAAGGTGCGTTTGACATATTATATTGTATTATACTATAATATATTATTTTAATGTAGGTATATTGTATTATATCGTATTACATTAACATTATATGAGAATAATACTGTACAATGTTTAATGCTATATTGTACTATATTAATTTTTAATTATACTATGTTTAATGTTATACTGTGTTGTATTAATTTATTATTATCAATTTAAATAAATATTATTTAAAAAATCATATTTATTAGTACTTGGAAAAATATGAAATTCGTACAAGTCTTAAATTTTAGAATTTGAACTTTTTTAAATATAAATGTTAAAAAATATAATTTATTCATATTATTATTATTATTATTATTATTATTATTATTATTATTATTAATTTCAGATTAATATTATTCAAATTTATTCATATTTAAACATTTATTATTAGTTATATTAAATTGTTAAATAATAATAAATTTTTATATACTAATTACTATAATATAATTAAATAATGTAATGTTATGTTATATTTTTATTTTTATATATTATTAAGTATTGGTTATATTAACTTATTAAATATTAATCAATTTTATATATTAATTATTATAATATAATTAAATAATACATTATTTATTTATATTTTCAATACAATAAAATTAAAATATAATAGAATATTGTTGAATAATAAATTATAAATTTATTAATTTATATTGATAATTATAGTGTAAAAATAAAAGAAAATAAAAATTAATATTATATAATATTATATTAATAAAGTTATATTTATTTTTTTATTATTAATATTAAAAAAGAAAACTAATGCAGTTGCCACGTTAGCACACCCCCAAAGGAGCAAACCCAATGCGTTTCAAACTTTCAATCAATTGGCGAACATGACATTGGTTTAATCTAATGCTGGGCCCACACACCAATGTTAAGCAACACTACACGCCAAACAAACCCTTCATGTTATTTATTACTGACCAGTCACGGGTCAGCACAGTATTCCGTCGTTGGTATTAACACCGAATTGGCTGTATGATAGTTAGACGATTTATTCATTTTGAGATTTAACGATTTAAATTTCTTAAAAATGAAATGAATTATATATATATATATATATATATTGGAGGTTTGTATACAAATTTCATTATTTCATCGATATGTTACCTGTCGTTTGGCATTAACACCAGATCAGCCAGATGATAATGACAATTTAATTTTTTTTTCGAAATTAACGATTTAAATTTCTTTAAAAATAATGAATTATATATATATTTTTATTTATTTTGAGGTTTGTAAAAATACAAATTTCATTGAACGAAGCTATACATATGCACCCAAAAAAGTACTTTAAATAGTCTTTTAATTAAAACAATCATTTGTCCAATTTGATTCCTTCCAACGCCCGCTGAAAAAGAAAATAAAAAATAAAAAATAAAACTCACGGGAAGTGTGTAATAAACTCGTTTCAATATACAAGACAATTGGAGATTACAGAGTTGAACAATGCACTCCCTTTATCGGAAAACAACTCGCAGCTATTTGCATTTAATTCATTATGAATTTCAAGTAAAGTTTCGTTCTCTAGGAAATGAAATCATCAAAGAACATATAACTCGGGATATGCCGAAAGCGATATGAAAAATTGGAAATTAAATATATGAATGCTGAATGAAAGGGTGTTCTATTATATAATCTTATAATTTGTTGATATTTACATTTGATATTTTTTAGGATCACTTTTAAATCAAATCTTTTCGTAACCAATTTGTACTCACAAATATTAGAAGGATATTTGTTCCACACACATCAATAAAATAGAAAAGATACTTATTGCTAATTAATTTTTAATTAAAAGAAGGAACTATAAATATCCTCAAAGATCAGACTCAAACACATACCGTGCTAAGCGTATTATTTTATTAAATGTTACAAGTTGTCTTTAATAGTAAATTTAACTATAGATATTTTAGTATATAAAATTTTATAAAATATGAGTCTTTAGAGTTTTTTTTTATTCAGCGAACTATTAAAAACTGGAGATAATTTTGATTAAAAAAAATGAGAACTAACAAATTTTTTTCAGTGCACTGATATTCAAACAAAAAAATTTTAAATCAGATGAATGCTGAAACAAACGGCGTTTAATCCCAATCGGATTTCAATATTTAATTGCAAAACACAGTAACCCGGCCGAACACATTGCACCGATTTTGTCAATTGTCAGGTTCTGTCTGGTCTGTTTATCATTATTATTATTTTTTTTAAAAGTAAATATCAATTCACGGTCTCTTTCAATGATTCCCGTGTTATTGGAGAAAAAAAATATTTACTGCAATTTGACGATAATTTACGGTACTATCAGTCTCACTTCATCTCTATAAATTGCAAAGCTGCAACCATAGGTCTCAGCACTGCATACAAGCTTGATATTGAACTGAATCCATTTGAATTTGATAGTTGATTCAAAAGATGTATTCAGCGGGAGCAAGAAAAGCTCATGCAGTATGCGTTCCATATCCATCACAAGGCCATGTAAGTCCCATGATGCAAGTAGCCAAACTTTTACATTCAAAAGGCTTCCATATAACCTTTGTGAACACCGAGTTCAATCACAGACGTCTAATCCGATCAAAAGGGCCAGACTACGTAAAGGGTCTGCCCGATTTTCGATTCGAAACCATTCCGGACGGATTGCCGCCGTCTGATCGTGATGCAACACAAGATATTCCCGCGTTATGTGATTCCACCAGAAAAAATTGTCTGGCTCCATTCTTGGAGTTGCTGGGTAAGTTAAATTCATCAGCCGATGAACAGGTGCCGCTGGTTACCTGCGTAGTTTCCGATGGAGTGATGGGGTTCGGTCGTAAGGCGGCTCAAATGCTAGGAATACCGGACATACAATTCTGGACTGCATCAGCTTGCGGCATGATGGGATATTTGCAACACGTTGAGCTTCTAAAACGAGGCATTGTTCCTTTCCAAGGTATATGCTTAAGCTTTTTGTTCTTGCTTTCTCCTTCTTTTCATCTTTTCCTTTTGACTATCTTAATTTAATAAGATCTATCCTAATTTAATAAGATCTATCTTTAAAGCATAGCAATATTACCATTCATTTTGCTTCCGCCTTAATTTAATACATGCATAAGAAATATCGGAAATTTATGAGTAAAATTTGCACTGGGTTTTATTGATGTTCGGTGTCTTATTATTAAAGATTAAATTTCTGTTTTCATTTAAAATATTTCATTTCATCTCCATTAGTCAATTATTCTTTTTTAATTGATCTCTGTTAGTCAATTTAATTCTTAAAAAGTAGTCGTACGGTTAATTTTGGCTCCAAAGAGTGAAAATTGATTTTCACCAGCAACAACATTATAAGTGATTTAAAAAAATAAAAATAAAAAAATTGTAAGTTGAATTTCTTCTTGTTTGTGCCGGTGGTGTTGTAGCCATACCAAGTATAATACTGAGGTTTGATTGTACCCATTAATTTATTCTCTTTATCTTTCTTTTAATTAAAAATTTTATCATTAAAATTAATTTTTAATAATATTACTTAATTCACTATTTCTTCTCTTTTCAAATTAACTATTTCTTCTCTTTTCATTCTCAGTTTCCCAATTCTCATCAATTCTTTCATATATTTGCTTCTAACTACATACTAGATATTATTAGTTTCGTTTAGCTTATCAAAAATTAAAAGGATCAAAATCCATCATTGAAAAATGAAAATCACCAAAAATTGTCAGTTATGAAAATTAATAAATATTAAGAATTTAAGTTGTACAATCACCGGGTTTGTGAGTATGAAGAAAAAAATTATATATAGAGAGAGAATATGAAATGGAGATTATGATTCACTAAATTGCCAAACACAAGCAATTCAGAAAAGATTAGAATTGAGAGTTCAATTAGCAAAATGCAAAAGTAGCGAAAACCTGTGCAAATCTTGGAGTAGAGAGAGAGAGAAATTTCAATTTTTTAATAACGATTTTTTTAAAAATGGGTGGAACTTAGTGAATTTAGAGTTTTATTTTGCAGTTCTTTTAAGATTTAATTTGTGATTCGTTGAGAACGTGTTAAAGACGTTCTTAGTTTTGTAACGATAAAAAATAATATAAATTATTTATTTTATAATTCGTTTTTTTAATCAGTGCACCGATAATGAATTACACCGGTACTCTCAAAATGAAAATGGAAAAATAAGCCCCCTAAAATGTTACTGAGCGGACCCTAAATAACCCCACCTTATATAAAAACATTAACTGAACCACTTAATGTCCATTTGTCCTTGTAATCTTAAAAGCTGTGAACATTTGGACGTTTTAGCAAACGGTTGCATCTTTTCTTTTTCAAGATTTTGGCCTCAAAAAGTGCTTCTTTTTTTTCTTTTTTCTTTTTTTCATATTACAATATAATTATATTAATGATACAGTCACAAGTTTAAACATGTCCAGATATATCGTAACATAATTTATTTGAAATCTAATTTAAAAGTTTTCCTCAACCTCAATGATGTGACAAGAAGATTGTGACCTAAAAAATTAACTTCATGAGTTTTTATCCCTTTATATTTTGAATTCTTGCTGCGCAACTACCATTATCGTCACCTCAACGCACCGTAGAAACATAATGCATTTATAACGATTTAGTATTTTAATCGTTTATAAACACATGTCTGGTGAAATCTCATTGATTGGTAATGTGATGAAGTTGGCACTACCTCCTCTCAGTATATTTTGACTCATTCTCTCAGCCATACGGTAAAAGTTAAAAATATTTTTGTGTTTCAGATGAAAAATTCCTTACCGATGGCACTCTGGAGAAACCTATCGATTGGATCCCTGGCATGAGCAACATTCGGCTCAGGGATTTACCAAGCTTTATCAGAACCACTGATCCTAACGAAATTATGTTCGATTTCATGGGCTCAGAGGCACAAAATTGCTTCAAATCTTCTGCAATCATATTTAACACATTCGACGAGTTTGAACATGAAGTTTTAGAGGTTATTGCTTCGAAATTTCCTAACATTTACACCATTGGTCCACTTCCCTTGCTCTGCAAGCAAGTGGATGAGACCAAATTTAAGTCATTTGGATCGAGCTTGTGGAAGGAAGACACCGACTGTCTCAAATGGCTCGACAAAAGAGATGCCAATTCAGTTGTGTACGTTAATTATGGCAGCGTGACTGTGATGACAAGGCAACACTTGACAGAATTCGCATGGGGCCTTGCAAATAGCAAGCATCCATTTTTGTGGATTCTTAGGCCCGACGTTGTGATGGGCGACTCCGTGGTCCTGCCTGTCGAGTATTTTGAAGAGATCAAGGATAGAGGGTTGATAGCGAGCTGGTGCAACCAAGAGCAGGTGCTGTCACACCCATCAGTTGGAGCTTTTCTAACACATTGCGGCTGGAATTCTACGATGGAGAGCATTTGCGGCGGCGTGCCTGTAATTTGCTGGCCTTTCTTTGCTGAGCAACAAACAAATTGCAGGTATGCATGCACAACTTGGGGCATTGGCATGGAAGTCAATAATGATGTGAAGCGTGGCGATATTGAAGCTCTTGTTAATGAAATGATGGAAGGAGATGAAGGAAAGAAAATGAGGCGGAATGCTCAGGAATGGAAAAAGAAAGCTGAAGCAGCGACTGCCATTGGAGGCCAGTCCTACAATAACTTTGACAGATTTGTTAAGATGGTTCTCCGTCAAGCACATTGGACCGGAACAGAAACTCTTCACCAGTCCGTCGCCGCAGGCCTTTAAACTTTAATAAATATCGTCTTAGATTTTCTTGTTTTTTCAAATTAATTGTGCTTTGAGATGTTTTGCTTCATTTCATTTCCGTAACTATAATATTATTATTACTCTTTTTTTGGAACTGAAAAGTCAAATAGAATTTGAATAAAACCCATGGTTAGGTGTTAGCAAGCTTAGAGTTACTAATTAGGAGGAGCTCAACTGAGCAAACTGACCAAATTCGCTACGACCATTACTCATATATATTCCAAGGCTACAGATATGAACAATGATCCTTATTACACAATAGTATAAAAAATGACATAAATTATAAAACACAACTTTTTTTTAATCCTTGTAGCGAAATATTTTATTATTCTAAAATGAAATTATTTGAAATATTTTTTTATCGTATAATATATATATATATTTTTTAATTTTATACACTTATGGTGATGATGTGCTGTGTTTTGTTTACGTACCCTAGTCACCGCCAAATTTGTCACACAATTACAATTGTTCAACCACGTGACTTTATATTTGTGGGCCCATGTAATGGGTTTTAAATCGTTAATGATCGCTGACTTTGCGCGACATTGCGTTTGTTTGTTATGTGATACTATTTACACCCCTTTTTTTTGTTTATTTGTTTTTATTTTACTTGTAAAGCACACCATGCTAAAGTTCCTGTATTCTAATTGAACCTGACTTCATTCCTAAAATACCCGTTTCCATTTCTTTATCGCTAGTCAGCCATCATGGACGGTCGTAAGCCCATTGCGAGTGTTTTGTTGTTTTCCATTACAAAGGGTAGGGTGCTCGCAAGTCGCAACCACTCGTTTCCAGAATTCCAATAGTTGCCGTAAGTGCTCCAGACTATTTGTGACCCGAACTAATTATTAAAATTAAATTAAATTAGATTGGATTCAATTGAATTGAATTAAGTTAAATTATATTATAATAATTATATTTGATATAGTATAGCATTGGATTATTTTAAAATAATATCAAATGACATTTAGGTTGATATTTTAATATAAATATCAATTATTCATGAAATTTTATGATAACAATTAAGATAAATTTAAAAATAATTAATCAGAAGATTAAATATATTGTAAATAATTTTTTGGGTTGTCATAATATAATAAACAAATAAAAAAGAAATTAAACTATTTAAATATTTACTTAGTTTTTATGAAATATTTTTAAAAATATTATATAAGATCAATTAGTTAACGTTATTATCGATTTTCATGATTATTTTTAGGATTATATTAGTGATTATTAAATTTTATACAATCGATAATGCAATAAATTATTAAATGGTTAATTTTATCGATAAATTATAAAAAATATACAAGTAATGAAAATTTAATCTCAAGAGTTAGTAGAAGTAAAAGTACCAATTTAATTAGATCATAGACAAATTTTAAGTAAATCAAAATAAAAAATTAATTAATTAATACTAGGTATAAATAAAAAATAATGATATAAATAAAAGTCTCATAAAAAGAAAATTTTTTTTCTTTAATCTTATCCATGCTAAACCCATTTATAATTTGAGATGATTAATCTCAAAATTTTAAGATTAAATTCAAATTTAGTCCCTTTTAATTCAATCGAACTAAACTTACCAAATATAAAATAAATATTTAATCCTAACATTCAAACATGATCGAGTTCTCTCGCACAATTGGGTGAGAGGATAAATGACCTTTCCAACAAATATGTCCACGGTGGATGTGTCGGTGGAGTAAAAATTATTTGGGAAAAAGGACATATAGATGCCAATTTTTTTGGCACCTCTCTTTCTCTACAATTATTAAAGTATTCACCGAAAATGATTGAAGGATACAATTGGTATTCGATATAAGTGTCACTTCTAAATGGACAAACCAATGCAAAAATGAATAACTAAGCAGTGAGATCAATCAGACCACTAAGTGAATTTTATCTGATTGTAACTTAGAAAAATCTTTATTTTATATTTGTTACAATTCAACTCCCGCGTCTCATACTAAACTCGAGTGGTTAGTGTGTCCTTCATCACAATTATTGGAATGGATATAAAATCACCTTTAATCTTGAGATAGAGAAAATATGATTATAACGATTTGTGCCATTTAAGTTAGCTCCACTAGATTTTTTTTTGTTGAATTATTTGTATCCACTTATTTGCAATATAGACGTGCTGATCAATTGGACATTTGATTAATTAACGTTTTATTTTATTTAATAATATATCATTTATTACTTAAAATCCATTAAATTTTTCTTTGGTCGTTGGGCCATCCTAACGTCAGCGAGAAGAACGGTCTGGCCAAGTTGCAGTAGCTGCAGTAACTTTTGCATGATCCTGTCTCTTGCGTTGTTGTTTCATTTCCTGTGACTTATGGTTAAATGCAACAGCTGGATCCTCCTCACGTGCAGTCACAGGTATCAATAGTGAATCCACATATTTGAGGTGGCCGGCGGGACACAAGTACCGATCAGCAGTGTTTTCTTTTGCCCGTTTCGATGAAACAGCCTCCCAATTGAAAGGATTATGACTTTCAGGTACAAATAGTTATGTTTTACCGAATTAACAGTATCCCTTTCATGTGTCAATTAAAATTATTTCCTTAAAAAAATCAACTATGCGTACTTTATGAATCTTATTATCTTAGTAGCTGAGTTGTCTCTTGCATGAATCGTAATGTATCTTTTTTAAAAAAACGATTGATGATAGTGTCTGTTGCTAGAACGGCAAGCAAAATGCCATTTAACTAAGAGAGACCCTCTCTTCTCCCTATCATATGTTTAGAAAATGTCTTGTTATCCTTTGATCGTAGAAAGATTTCATTAAAGTTTTAATGTTTTAATTCCTTTTACCATTTTATTCTATAGAAACAATGATAATTTTTTAAACCATTTTCCTAGTTTTTTGTAATTTATAATATTTGTTTACTCAATATGTAGCTATAGTTAGGTAGTTGTCAAACGTATGTCATGAGCTTACCATTACACATATACCATATTTTAGGAATATATATATATATATATATTGAAAAGTTTGAAGAATGAAGAATTTTCTATCACTTTGTTTACTAGTGGTTTATTGCTAGGAATGGCAATGAGTAGTCCAAACTAGAGCCCGATGCGACCACTGAAACAAAAGGTCCAACCTGACAAGAAACTCAGTCATTTCACTATCGTCGGGTCAGGGTACTTTTGTCTAAGCCCGAATGTGATGAAGTGGGTGGGTTTTATGATATATTTCTATGATTGTAATATGCGATTTCTAGAGAAGTTTGATGGGTGAGCAGAGGGGAAAGCGTGAATTTACGTATGTGCAATATACCCATATGTGAAGTGTGAGTGTTTCGTGTGTGTGTGAGCATGAAAGTGTGAATGTGTAATGTGTGTAGACTTTTTGTTCAACCACAATCGATTTATTCGGAGCAAAGGACCCGATTCTCTAAAGGGTCTACCCGATTTTCGATTCGAAACCATTCCAGACGGATTGTCACCGTCTGATCGTGATGCAACGCAGGGTCTTCCTGCTTTATGCAGTTCGGTAAGAAAAACTTGTTTGGCTCCATTTTTGGAATTGCTCGGCAAGTTGAATTCATCAGGCAATGTGCCACAAGTTACTTGCGTAGTTTCTGATGGAATCATGAGATTTGGAGCTAAGGCTGCTCGGAAACTTGGCATACCGGATGTCCGGTTATGGACGGCCTCAGCTTGTGGCTTTTTGGCAGCTTCTCAATTTCCTGAACTTGTCAATAGAGGAATTGTTCCATTTGAAGGCATGTATGATTTATCCTATAATTCGCCATCTATTCATATATTAATTACATTCATCCAAACTTTCTGGTTAATTTCTAGCTTACAAGTAATGGTACATTACAAAGTTAAAATGCTTGTATTTCAACTCATGTAATTTACATATGACACTTGTATCTATCTTCGTCGTCATCATCACGAACGTATAATGACCATATAAGTAATTAATTCATACATGATACTACAAATACATACTGATGATAGTCATATGATGCTTAGTTTTTTTTTTTTTTTGACATCCTCTGCTACATAGTTGAAATTCAATATTTATATTTCAACTTTCTAAGTATAATTTTGTTTAGAATTAATTTCAAATTATTCTCTTTATAAAATGACAATATTCAGAATATCCTCTAAATTATTGTAAATCTCCACTTCTCATAAATCTCCACTTATCCCGTTATATTTGTAACTTAATTTAATTTTCTTTTAGTGTTTAAGTGGCAACTGCCGATCAAAACTTTATTGCAGATCAAAACCAAAATACAATTATAGATAAATCAACAATTGTGCGTTGTGTGATTTGTGTAATATTTACGCTATATTTAATCAAACAAACGTGTTGAGTTGACAAATTTATAAAGAATTGATGGGCTTTCGAATCCGCATCAAATATGTATTTTATCAAAGATTCGGCCTCAGTTATGCTGATTTCTGAACCCAAGTGCCCAACTGATCAAAACTTTATTGGTTTTCAGATTTTTAGTTAGAGCTTCAGACAATCTATTTATGGATAAATTTGGGATTCAAAAAAATTAATAATTAACGAACATGATTGTAATGTGAACTTTCCGTGCATCGTGTTACAGATGAAAAATTCCTTATGGATGGAACTCTCGATGCGCCTGTTGATTGGGTCCCGGCCATGAGCAACATGCGATTAAAGGACTTTCCAAGCCTTATGAGAGTCACTGATGCCAACGAGATCTTGTTCGATTACATGAAAACAGAAGTGCAAAACTGCCTGGAATCTTCCGCAATCATATTTAACACATTTGATGAGCTTGAAGGTGAAGTGTTAGAGGCTATTGCTTCCAAATCCTCTAACATTTACACAGTAGGTCCACTTCACTTGCTCTGTCGGCACTTGCCCGAAAGTGAATTCAAGTCGTTCAGATCGAATTTGTGGAAGGACGATTCAGAATGTCTCACATGGCTCAACGAAAAGGAACCCAATTCCGTTGCTTATGTGAATTACGGTAGTATAACTGTGATGACGGACGAACAGCTGAAAGAATTTGCATGGGGTCTTGCAAATAGCGGGCAACCATTTTTTATGGATTGTTAGGCCAGATATGGTGACAAGTGATTCTGCGATCTTACCCCAAGAATTTTTTTCAAGGGATAAAAGACAGAGGAATGATCGCAAATTGGTGTCCGCAAGACAAAGTGCTCTCACATCCATCAGTTGGTGTTTTTCTAACCCATGGCGGTTGGACCTCTATTTTGGAGAGTGTATCCGGAGGTGTTGCTGTAATTTGTTGGCCTTTTTTTTCTGAGCAACAAACAAATTGTAGATATGCGTCCACAACTTGGGGCATTGGCATGGAAGTGAATCGAGATGTAAACCGGGAGGACATTGCGGCTCTTGACAAAGAAATTATGGAAGGGGACAAAGGGAAGCTAATCAGGCAAAATGCCCAGGATTGGAGAAAGAAAGCTGCAGCGGCTACAGATGTTGGAGGAGCATCTTACAATAACTTCAATAAATGCATCAAGGAGGTTCTACACTGTCATCAATAAAACATATATGTACGGTAATATTGGTTTCCCATTTCAAATATCGTGTTCTCAACTTTGTGGTTCCCGTGAGTTAGTTCTACTTTCATATGCTTTGCGATTGTTTAATAATTTGGATTTCTGATTTTTCGTCATCATGTTCCAGTAATCAGGGGAAAAAAAAGGGGGATATAAAAAAAAGAAAAAGAACAAAGTAACCAGAACTTGTAAATCACTCCTTAGTCGGGTGGTAATCATCTTAAGATCAAGGGTTCAAATCTTTAGTGTGCTATGGGAATATATTACGAATCAGTCCTGTTTAATAATGTAATTGGACAAAAGTAGCTTTTAAAAAATAATAATAAAGTATTTAATAAACATTTATGGTTATAATTTACAAGCTGTACTGATTTTATCAAATACTTTTATAATGAAAAAGTTGTAATAATTTATTTTCACTATTGTTATAAAAAATTTTATTTAAAAATCACCCTTATAATTTTTATTTTATAATCATAATTTTTTTCTCCAAAAACAATAACAATAGGTCAATAGCCTTTTAAGTCACACGACTTTAACACCAAACAAGTCCATAATGACACGTAATAGGAGCCATTTTAAATATGTCCCAAAATTCCAGACCCGAGTAGAGGCGCGCAGTCCCCGAAATTGAAATTGCCACTGTTTTGACGCGTCTAGTCGTCGGACAAAACCTTATGCAAATAAATGGGTGGTATTTGGGCCATGATTTTAGTATAGTAAATAGCTCATATACAGTATTGTAGCTCCCCGATGGATCCAACCATTTCTCCTATTGCATGTACTGAAGTGTTTTGGTAACCATTCCCCCGCAAGGCAATATTAAACCTTCTAATGCAACTTGCCAAATACTGAGATTCAGTAAAGGGTTATTATGACCTTGTGGTGAGTGGCCAATACTAGATGAGTTTTTCTCAAGTTAAATTATGAAGCTAACCAAATGATATTCAGGGCTTGAGTTTCAATCGCTGATGAGTTTTTATAGAAGGGATTTGCCGATCCAAGCAAGAGAATATTACATACTATTTATGATTTCAATTTTCAGATTTTTTGTTCTTCTAGCGGTTTCAATGCCTGAAATGATTATGCATTCTTTTTGTAAATACTTTTATGGATCAGTATTTATTAATGGATCTTAAAACGATGTTTCTGAAGCATAGGCTTGAATGCGCTTATGTATGTATTTTCTTGGGTTCCTTTACTGTTAATTGTAGTCATAGCTCGTCTGAAACAGACCGCAAAGCCACAAGCGGAGGCAGCATAGAGTTGAACTTCAAGGATGCGAAGCTCCTTGGCAGCTTTAATGGTAAAAGTAATGAGCCAACAAGATACAGTGCGTGTAACTGGAGGATTATTCAGCTTAGCCAATGGCTTTCTGAAACCACCCGGGCAGTCCTTTTGAATCGAATCCGATAGAGCCCACAAATCTTGTGTAGCGTCAACGTCCGAAAATTGCAGCCCACCGGGCATTGCTTCAAGCCTAACATCAGGCAAGGCTTTAACAAAATCTAGTCCTCGGGAGCGAATTAAACGTGGTTGTTTACAAAATTACGTAAAAGCCCCTGAAATGTAATAGTTTTGCTAATTGCATTGACCTTGTGCTGGATTTGGAACAAACACAACATGGGGTTTGTTTAATGAACCCATTTTTCGTCGACGAAGCAAACATATTGATGAACACATTTTTTAGCGAAGCCAACTAAGTAGGTGGAAATTAAGAATGCGTTTGGGACAGCTGTACTGCAACGGTGTAGTTGTTCCATCCATATATTTTTAGGAGAATTCTCCTGAAAATATATGGGTGGTGCAGTTATGTTGTGGCAGCGCAGCAAATGCAACCTAAGACTCTTCTAAGCTTATTGGCTGCTTGAAGTTTCATTGGCGTTAGTACTATTTATATAGAAATTCGCAGCTATTTTCTCCCGAACATTTTCAATCCGAATATTAGATATATTTTTCATATTTATTAATTTTTGGAATACCCTGAAAAGAAAAATATGAAAATGATTAGCTGTTTATGTTCTCATGAATTTAGAATTAGATAGAATAAAGCGATTCATAGACTAGAAATATCGTCTTCTTTCTTTTTCTTCTATGTACTTTGTCTGTCCGCGTCCATTTAACTTCTACAGATACACGTTTGGCCATTTTTTCTCTTTTTAATTATTTGCCGCCCCATGTTTGTTGAGATTTGCTAATTTCAGGAATCAAGATAAAAAGTTTCCAGCTAACAAAACCTGAATAAGAAGAGTAGCCTGCAGTAATGCATACCATCGTCGTTATCACGAGTCAGCAGCATTCAGCAGGGCATGCCCGATTATTTGATTAACAGATCAAAGAATGAACCATGGGTATCAAACAAAACCGCTAAGTACAAAGAGGAGGCCACTAATAAGATTTAGGAAAAAGACCATAAACATCTACTACCCGTACTACCTAACCAACAAAAAGAAAAAAAAAACTTAATGCTTAGTCTGAAGACTACCGACCCAAACGACACACACTAAACCAAACTAAGAATTCAAATAATTTTTATGCTGACGTGATCCTCTACTTCTAGTAATTTTTCGTGGTGTGTAATCAAGGGGACACTGGATTGAGTATAATTTCAGAATTCATACAACTCCTGATAATAAAATCTAATGCATGAAAACGAAGCCATCCGACAACTCAATGGGCATTGACCCCGCCAAAAAATAAAGATTTTTAACATTGTCCACAGCAATTCGAGTAGAAATACTTGTTCAAGTATTAAACTTAGAACCCCATCCACACATTTACAGATATACAATTCATTTCAAGGGAATGAAATTGACCCTGCAACCATGATCAATAATCACCTACTGATGAGCAAAGTAAACAAATAAATGAAACTATTTCATCACAAGCGCATATCTGCAAAAATCATCAAGCTGGTGCAAAATTGAAGGAGGGTATTATTGCACAAAATCTAGTCAAACTCCAAAAAATAATTAATAGGCAACATATCAAATCAAGTAGAAAACAAAATTAAACAAGGATGTATCTCCCATTTCACCTCCATTAACCATTCTCAAAAATATCTTCTTGTGGGTCAAAAGTATAGCAATGTAGTTTTACCTACTACTACAGAAACTTGCTTACCCCATTTCCTCAGCTCAAACACACTGAGAACTGCAAATTCAGAAATCCCCTTATCATGAACCACATAGACTCAGCAATGACCACCATAGAACGAAGAATCTTTCTTCGGGGTGAGCAACATAAATTTGATAAATACAACAGGGCCTGAGCAACTATCTCCTGCTTGCTGTCTTTCCCTTGCTCAGATCAGCAAGCTCCTCAATAAGTTTTCTCTCTTCACTGCTCAATCTTTTTGGGATTTCGACTTGGACGCGTACCAACTGATCTCCTCTCATGTTGCTTTTATTTAGTACTGGAACCCCTTTCTTTGCCATAACAAGAGTTGTGTTCGGCTGGGTCCCTGCTGGGATCTTCAAATCAACCATGCCATCCACTGTTGGGACCTTTATGGTAGTCCCCAAAATTGCATCTATGTATGACACTTTGCAGGTGTATAAAATGTTGGTACCATCACGTTTTAGCACAGGATCTGGGATAACTTCAATAACAACAAAGAGGTCACCAGGAGAACCACCTCTCCTTCCAGCATTTCCTTCTCCCCGTACTCTTAAACGGCTCTCAGTGTCCACACCAGCAGGAATTTTCAGACTGATCCGCTTTGTCCTCCTTACTCGTCCATCCCCAGAACATGTGTTGCAAGAGGTAGACACTTCCCCGGTTCCACCACATGAAGAGCAAGTCATTACCTGCTGGAAGACACCTAACGGAGTCCTTGCTGATGAGACTACTTGTCCCTGGCCACCACAGGTACTACATGTAGATGGCTTTGTCCCTGGCTTTGCACCAGAACCATTGCAAGTGCCACAGGACTCAAGACGCGTTATCTCAATCTCCTTTTCAACCCCAAAAACAGCTTCCTTGAAATTTATGACAAGGCTGTAATATTCATCTTGTCCATCAACTGCTCTGCTCCTGGAAGCTCTGCTCCCCATGCCCCCCATTCCGCCCATACCACCCATGCCCTCAAATAGTGACTCAAACAAATCGAAAGGATTGCTAAAATCCTGGCATGGTCAAGTAGTTGATCCAAAAATGAGAATTAGAAGGGGCCAACAATTAATATATGCAATAATCAGTGGAAATTTAACTTACCCCCATGCCCATACCAGCACCTTTAAGTCCAGCCTCCCCATATTTGTCATATAAAGAACGTTTCTCATCATCCGACAGAACCTGCAGAACAGAACGGTTGTAATCCTTAAGATCAGATACTTTACACAATGAACAAAGCTCAATCATAAAATGCATAACTGAAACTTTTTTACCTCATATGCATTGCTAATTTCCTTGAACTTCTGTTCTGCATTAGGTTCTCTGCATAGTACAATTAAATGATTCCAAGAGTAAGCAAACTTAATTTTTGGAAGATTCATACAAGAAAATGGTAACAGGCATTATGCTTTTTTAAGTATTGTAACTTCCTTTTGAGATCATACATAAAGAGAAAGAACGAGAAAGAACTTACTTGTTTACATCTGGGTGATAATTCCTCGCAAGCTTCCGATAAGCTATAAAAGAAAAGTTTTGAAAAGAGCCAGTAACATTAATTGACAAAATTTACAGGCTGCTACCAGTGACAATTTAGAAACATTATGCAGCAAACCAAGAAAAAGGAATATCCGAAGGATGTTTGCTACTTGAATGTAATTGATTAGGCATACAGAAATACATAAGTTTATACTTCACCTTCCCAGATACTAGTTATAACTGTCCCATTTTAACTATAATTTATAGTCATCATTCTAGTGAACTGTAAAAAGATTTTTATCAGCATCAGCCACCAACTCAAGTATGTATATATATATATATATATATATATATATGCAGCACCTTAATGTTTACAGTTTTGTGCAAACTACATTAGATTTTCTGCAATTATATAATACTTCTCATAAAAAGACCGTCTTATATGTGATATAACCACATTAAGTTATGGTATTGCTTCATCTTCTAAAGCAGAAGGACTTCAAAGAAGAAATTAAAATTGGGTATGTCATATAAAAAGTAAATCTCTTTTCCCATGGACTTAGAAGAGCAAAACGATAATGACACACAAGCAAATTGTATATGCAGTCAACTGAGAAACAAACAGAGACACAAGATATAACGGACAAAAGATGGTACTCAGTACTAATAAACTACCAGGCAAAGAGTGAAAAATACAAAATAGAAATATTCATGGAGTTAGTAAAGATGAAACTCTAAATACTTCTGTGACCTTCAATTCAGACAACCACAAAGCCTGGGTTTATTATTAAGCTTCAATCATTCGCAAAGTCATAATTAAACACAAAGTTAAATATCACACCAAAAAAGAAAGTGACAGATATAATGAGCGTAATAGACCAGCTCACACCAGGAAAAATTTTAAGTCTACGTACCACTTTTAATTTCAGATTTACTTGCATTTCTTGACACCCCCAGAACTGAATAGTAGTCCTGTGCATGAATACAATCATACGGTGAACATGTCAATTGCATCAACAGCGAGAAAAAAAACAACAAATGGAGGATTCATTTTCGAAAATACATAAAGCCTATACTCACACTATCAGCTCTAACGATCAATCGTGCTCCCCTACGACGGTATGAAGTCTGAGAGGGACTTGCATAAGATAACAAAGAGAAGGAATCGTGTGAAAAAAGGCTTGAACTTGGAGCAGCCAGACAGCTTAACCTGCTTGTGATGCTGCAGAACAGTATGATATTAATTAGAGACCATTCACTAATCACTAAAACATGAAGTCTGACAATATGATATATAGAGCTTCAAACCATTGCTTGCTTGAGAGAAACAACCAACCGCTTCAGCCACCAAAAAATAATATTCAAATACATCACATCAAATTTCTGCAATAGACAAACCCCATCCCATTTCTAGTTAGATGATATGTGCAAGCTGACTATCTAGCAAAGATACACATATCACATTTCCTAGCATACACAAAAGATTCCTAACTCATCCTCAGGACTGCATGTGTAAGTATGTAACCATTTTTTGTCAATGAAAGAATATATATTCAACCAATCAACTATCTAAACCCAACCAATATATCTTATGCAGAGAACAGATGGTTATCAACCATTTTTTCCAATTTTCTCAACATGTAGGTTCATAAAAGAGAAGTTCCAATATGTCAAAGGATATAAAAAAAATTCACAAATTAATGAGAAAACCATTCAAGATAAATGGCACCTAGTAGAGCTAAGGAGATTAATCTCTCAGACTTCTTATTGCAAACCAAAACAACCTTAAAAAATCATTTTCATCCTGATCACACAGACAGCAACCATTTGAGAGAGAGAGAGAGAGAGAGAGAAGGTAAGGTGTCCAGTAACATTATGTTCAAATCTATGATCAGATAATGTAAAAGGGCCTCCTCTATTTTTCACAAGTAATTGAAAAATCATCTTCAAGTATCATCATTCTTGACAATCAACTAACAACATGTACTATTATCTTTCAAGATTAATTCAACAGGCACTTGTTAATCGCTATCTCTTCTTGCAGCAGGCCTCTTTTCCTTCCCCAACTGGCATAAGGGCAATTGTGGTCAGAGAAGTGAAAAGCGGACAACAACCAGTCATTTTTGGTACATTATGCTGACAGAGGAATTACCACCCAGACATGTTAACAAAAAAATATACATATGCAACACATATCGTGTTTCGTTAACTATTAACAAATGGATATTGGTCTAAGAAGTTTTGAGAAGTCCGCTCACAATTGAACTTTCTTCTTTTGCTTTCAAGAATATAAATATGAATTGGTTTTTTATCATCTTATATTTTCAGACCAATATGGAATTGGAATCAAGCATTTTATAGATTGATCTTTTCCATCTTCCTCAGGAGATACCTCAATGTAAATGTAATTTGATGAGTTTGAGAATAATCTAGAAGAACTCTGGATGAGGACAAGTCAAACAACCACCTCAGACCCACTATTCACATTAACCTAAGCTTTTCTTTTCCTTTACTCTGCCTGAAATGGCTTTTCTACTATCCTCCACATAACAGGACCTTCACAGCCCTTGCATCATATATCTATATTGCAGGTAACTTCGAACAAGAGAGTACATATAAATAGGATTATCAGGGCTCATAGAAGTTCAAAACGCTACAAGCAACATATAATGACATTTAGTCAATGGATGTATCAGACGTTCTTAAAATAACATGTGTTCTCATTTTATACTGGGCAAAATTATTATTTTTTATATATATTACTTAATCAGCAGGGTCACTTGGAAAAAGGGCATTACAGCAGAACATGCTGCGTTCAACCATGCTCATGGGCCAACCTCCAGGCCTCAAAGACAGCACAGCTTTATGAACTATTTGGAAATCCAGGAGTATATAATTGCAGTCAAACTAGCCAATTTAATACTTCCACATTTATGGAGGGACAAAATCAACTTATAAATGTGCTCACCCAGATTGGCATGTTGACATCCTGTTTGGGGTATAGGATCTCAGCATAAACTGAGGGCGAATACCCCATTGAGCAACCCATGTACTTCCAGAAGGTACAATGGCCATCCAAGTTGTTTTAGCAGGGGAAAAGGGGCTGATCAACTGGCTTAATCCGAGTTTCCTGCAAACAGAAGAACATTTTTCAGGAAAGAGCAAGCCAAAAAGAAGAATGCAAACATAATAGAGGTTTAGAAATCAAAATGACAAAACAAAATCCTTTAGAATCTTGAACAAAACTATTTGCAGCATCTAGATAATTTGTTTGCCAGAAAATAAAATGATATCAATTGACATCAATAGACCTTATCTAAAGCAATGCCAACTAAAATGGCAGCTATACTAGCAATCATTTTGCTTATTAGCTCAGAAAATTATAACTAATTATTAATTTCCACAACTCACTCACACACAGCAAAGCACATTTTCCCAAAATATTAGGTTTAATAATTAATACCCCACAACAAGAAAACTTAATAAGAAATTGCATGGGAATGAAATGCCAAAAGAGACCTAAATAAGTAAGAAAATAATAAAAACATGAATGACAATAAGCCAAAAAAACAGCATTAAATATAAGCATAAATTCACACAGTAACTTTTTCAATAACTGCAGACACAAATTTAAGGAAATACGAATATACAGTCCACAAATGCCGATAGGTAGTACATAAACTGAAAAAATAACTTTTTTTTTTTGGGTGAACGAAATTAGGGCAGCTAACAATAAAAACCATGCTGCAAAACGAACCTGACTGTTGTCGTTTAATCTTATCTTCTCCGTCGCTTCGTTCTCTCTCAAAGGTTTTAGAGAGGCAGAGTAGCGGAAGAGAAGCGCACACGAGCAGGTGGAGGATGAGGCTGGTAGGCTACAACAACTCTCTTAATTTTACTGGAGAACAAAAAAGTACACTAATTGAGGGGGGTATGATTCTCTGCTTTTTCATTTACGGATTTAGTGTGCAGGTTTGATGCTCAACCGTTAGATTTAAATTTAACGTGGACCTGAGGCTGGCGGTCGGTTGAATCCGGGTCGGACTGAAATAGATGAATATCTTTACTAGAATCTTCTAATGAGCAAATAAATTACTAGAATTTACGGGGGGAAAAATCAAGTACACTCCTTATATATATATTTAACATTTTGTAATTAGAAATCAATATAATCAATGAAACTAAAAGATATGCAATATATATTTCTCAGCGGTGTTGTTTATATTGGTAACTATTAGATAAAGTATACTTCCTATTGATAATATCATAATTAAATATATCACAACTTTTTTTTAATATTACATAATTACGTACATAATTACAAATAGAGATAGAAGTGTAAAATATAAAAGATTAATTCAAAAATTCACAAGTAAAATCCAATCTATAAATTTATAAAAATGTATACTCCAGCTTAAATTCTTTATTTTTAAAATAAATCGAAGAAGTATTGTCTACGCCCCTAAAACGTTGTTGGTAATGTATTACTTTGATTACAAATATGTTTTTATAAATTTTGTTTAATATATAAGTTAAGAATGTGTAATTTTTACTAGATAATTTCGTGATTATTTGATTGTGGTGCCTGCTTTATGTAGGCAGTCAAACAAAGAGTAAATCGGTGCATGTGTGTGATTCATATTCAACTGGGCAGACAAAGTGCCCCCTGTAGCAACTACTAACTAGTTTAGACTTCTCAGTTACCTTGGTCTCTGGCCAGCTATAGAACTTACAGAGTTTCTGGAAGTTGAAACAATCTCGATTGAATTTTCAAACATCTCAAATTTCATTGTAGACATGATTGAAATTTGCTTGCCACAAGCTGAGCCGACCCGTGCAAACTGCGAAGGGCTTGACTGAGCCAAGCCCAGTTTTTTTCCTTTTATTTTTTGTTTTGTTCGGTTCGGACGATTGTCTTCTCTCTATAACTACAACAAATTATTAAATAATAAAATTAACTCACTCATATGTCGAAACTCCAATTAGAGTTAACTTTAAAGAAGATCCTTCTTTACTATTTCTTAACTTCCCACTAAAAAGTATGTGCCTTAGTTAGAAATTCTCTTTTTATATGAACTTTAAAAAATATAGCACCTCGTGTATATTTATATATTGTAAATTTTTTTATAAAGTATGTATATAACAGCTTCTTCTCTTGAATTTTTAAATGGGATAGAATTGTCTTCATGAATAAAGGGTGATGAATAGTAATCTGCATACTCTATTATAAGTGCGTTTGGAATTGAGGTGTTATAACTTTTAAACTATAATTGTTGTTGAAAAAAAGTTATAATTATGAAACAAATGTTAGTAAAATACAGTAAATATAAATTTTAAATAATAATTTTAACAAAATTATTAAAAATATAATAGATTTTCTATCATACAAATGAAAAATTATATTAGTATAGCTTTCAAACTACAGCGGCTGTTGCTTACCAAATACTTTAATATTGTAGCTTAAAAGTTACAGCTGCCCAACTTCAATCCCAAACGGACCCTATATATGAGTTTATGAAATCTATTTGACTAGCTATCACAGCAAACGATGGCTTAAGCAAAATTTATCACTTAAAAGGGCACGTAAATTATTCATAACCGTATATATGCTTTCAAGACACACACACACATATTCGCAGAGATAACGGCATATATTCGCTCTTAAACTCTCAAAAAAGGTACATTAAATATATGCATTTGAAAAGTTATTCCAACCTTCTCTTAGAATACTATAATCAGATTTGAGTGGTGCGCCTGTAAATCAAGTTTGAATTAGTTTGGAAGGAATAAATGCATTTGGAGATTATTAATCCTAAGTACTAGTGTAGTTTGATTTTTACTCGAGCCAAAACTGTGTACGACACTTGGGGCTGGGAAAAATGCTTGGAAAATCCTTTATATTTGAGATACATATATAGTAGTAAACAAATTATTAATTTGTTTCGTGGATATAGATATAGTCGTTTAAAGATGAAGTATTTATTAGTGGTATTTATGAATGAATTCTATCGAGACATGTCTTCAGAGCATATACGTAATGTTGGAGCGTAAAACGCCACAGCTGCTCATCCTGTGACTTGCTTAAGATTATGAGATATCGGCGTGTGCTTGACGACTGCTTGTAGATGCGTGAATCTTGATGGAGCTTTGCTTGGATTGTGAGGAGTCATTCGAGATGCCCCCGATCGTGGGCCTAAACGACCGATGTTTATGGAGTAATTGTGCTGCACCTGAGTCAACATGCATGCTTAATGCTTTGCTGTCGTAGCTGCTACCATGCGTCGCTCTTGGCGACGATATACATCTACTGGGCAGTGGCTGAGTGAACAAACAATGTTGATACTTTAATCCCAAACACGTATTATGCTAATAGTAGTTACTACTACTTATATTATCTTTAGGATTAATGAATTTTTAATCCCAAACACGTATTATGCTAAAAGTAGTTACTACTACTTATATTATCTTTAGGATTAATGAAATGGGATATTCCAATTGATAAATGGGACTTTATTGTGGAAAATTACGTTCATTATAGGTCATCATTTATTCATTTGCAACTTCTCTTCGTCTGTCTATGAGCAGGACATTAATTTGTTTGTATAATTGTATGCTATGATATTTGCTATATAAATTCATAACCAACCCCCCCCCCCCAAAAAAAAAAAAAAAAAAAAAACGAAGTTAAAGATGTGGATTATTTAACTGATCATATAAGACAGAAAATTACTATCAACTGTTTACATGCACTGTTCCCTGATGACGTCAATATTCCTTCAAGAAACTTAAAAATTAAATCAAAAATGAAAAATCACTACACGACAGCATAAGCATCTACTTTAGCCTTTCTAGCTTCCTAAAGATGACGAGAGATAAGCAAAACCAAAGCACTGGCCACTGAGCACAATCAATGGCAATTCTGTGTTCCTTCTTCGTCTTCCTCCTCCTCTCCCTCTCTCCCCCACAGCGCACGTTAGCCGCAGACCAATCCTGCCGCCCAACCTGCGGCTCAATACAGCTCAAGTACCCTTTCGGCAGCGGATACGGCTGCGGCTCCCCACGGTTCTACCCCTACGTAACGTGCGAACCCACCTCAAACCAACTCACCCTCAAAACCCACACTGGCTCATATCCGATAACTTCCATATCCTACGCCAACTCAACCTTAACCATCACGCCGGCCCATATGTCAACATGCGACTACATGCAACAGTCAACCAATCTGGGCCTTGATTGGATGAGCCCATTTCAGCTCGGCCCATCAATTTTCCTCCTACTTTCATGCACATCGCCGATCTCCTCCCTCGCCATCAACGACTTCCCTGTCTGCGACGCTTCATCCTCCCACCTCTGTGACTCCATTTACACGTGCCCCTCCGTCACCGGCCTCAGACTGCCGCTGTTTCCGCCGAGCAACACGTGTTGTGTTTACTCTCCAGCGAATTTTAACGGCGAAGGTGAATTGGACCTGCGCTCGTTGAAATGTGAAGGATATACGTCGATTGTGTCTCTCCAGGATTATCCGACGGACCCGAACCAGTGGCAATACGGGGTTTTGTTGAAGTACGCAAAAGGAGCTCTTGATAATTATGACATTGATTATAAATGCAACGCCTGCGAGGACAGTGGGGGTGTATGCGGATATGCTCCTCCCGTTAACTCATTTATTTGTGTGTGTAATATTGGTTACAATACGACGACGCAGTGCAGTAACTTCATCAATAACGATCAGGAGCAAGAGACTTTTTGGAGCTCCGCGTCGTTACTGATCTGTAAGTGTTTTATTAAATAATAATAGCTCCATATGCAAAAGATGCGTCGATGAGCACCGGAACAGCAGATGCTTTGCATGCCAGTATTGGTATTGCAAAACCACGTCGGTTTTTGTTATTCAGAGGGGAATATGCCAAAGTGATTTGTCTTTTAGCATGAGTGCGTTTTCATTTTAGGACTTAGTGATTTAAATAAAAAAAAAAAAAAGGAGTTCATAGATACGTACGTAATTAATTACTAACTACCCTGTTTCCGTTGTAACTTCAGAAGCACAGCAACTAAATTGTTGACTACTAAATTGACTTCGACTTGAATCTAAATGTTCGATTCATGTTGCAGGGAAGAGGTGCCTCTGGATATTATTGGCTTGTTTGATTCTATGCATCTAGCAGCTTACGGAGCAGGAATGCAAGAGAGAACGTTTGATGGGTACAGTTTGTAAAAGGTCAATTTTAAGCTTCAAGAAGTTTTGATTGTGCATGGAGAAGCGGTCAACTAGCCGAAATTTGTAATGTTAGTAAAATAGAAATAAGTGATCGTCGCTCTTGTAACTCACAATAAAGTACGCGAAATGAATAAACATCCTCTCATAATCTGATCTTCTTCTAAGCAAATTTCATTAATGTGATTAGTGGTGATTAAATAAAAAAGTAAAAGCAGCTAAATCTTAATCATATGCTAAGATTAAAAGATAAACGGCACGAAAATCTGTAAAATATCACAAGAGTTCAAATCAAGGAGGATCCTAATCCATGATGACAAAGTAATTAATAATTATCATATGCAACATATCTCATTGAAAGTCTTAGTGAAAAGAAAAAATTTTTAATTTCTCACCATGACACAGTAAATTTGAATATTTGATTAGGCATGAAATAAAGGACCGATCCTTAAAATATGGAAGGAAAGAAGAAAATAAAGGCAACGTTCTGGTAGGTGCTTCGCCTGGGCCCTATAGGAACGCCGCAAGGGCTCCATGTGATAAGCTGGAATGAATTTATTCCTTGCTTGGTGAGACTAGCTAGAGATTCTCTGCTTCCTATATTCTCAATTATGCAATTGATTTGGTGAAGTATCATGTACCCAAAAGCAACAAGCATATATATTGCCTTAGCACACGAAGAAAATCCAACATACATAATAATCTACTGTTCACCAGCTTCTAATTGTGTTGATGGCATTTTCTCCCATTAGAATTACTATACGTAGAAATTAATAATCCAGGTTTCAGAAACAATTTACATGCTATGTTTGGGCTTCGCAAGATGCAAAATATCCCATATAATGCCCAAGGGATAAGAGAATTGATTCATGGTTCATAACAAGCTTTAAGGTTCGCATTCTGTTTCCTGACAACATGTCACCATACCTGATGCTAAA
Source organism: Luvunga scandens (assembly GCA_030449905.1). Taxonomy (NCBI): domain Eukaryota; kingdom Viridiplantae; phylum Streptophyta; class Magnoliopsida; order Sapindales; family Rutaceae; genus Luvunga; species Luvunga scandens. The sequence continues at coordinate 124,344 of JASUUG010000265.1, forward strand.
TTTTTCCCAGGCTGAAAAAGGTCAATGAAGTTGTTAGTGTTAGGTGAGATTATGAATTCAGATTAAAATCTGTCCACAAACAAACTATTGGCATAAGAAGCTCCAGTTAATCATACATTTTGAGAGGCAAATGAGATGCATAATTAATAATGCAGTGCTCAATACATTAAACTAAGCAATAGAAGGTAAAGGGCCTAAAGGTTAAGAGATACCTGTTTTCAGGAATTCCAAAAGAATTGATCAAAGATCAATCATAAGCAACCAAATATGTGTAAACCATTGGGAGAAAAAGAATAGTAGTCCCTCGTATAATTCAATGCAGAAAGTAGCATTTCTCCCAAAAAAAAAAAAAAGACCGCCATTCATGAGGACAAAGCAATGGATACCAGCCTATTAATATACCATCATTTGATGAAACATATCAAACCCAAGGGTTCAGGTAGCCAAATAGCTTTTTTTCTCAGAAATATCATATTTTCTACAATATTTAACAATTCTATGTCTTCTAAATGTACAAATGCAAACTTTTACAGACTTCTAATAGTTAATGTTACCCACACACTCTATATATATATAGATATAGATATAGATCACCCGATCTAGGCTCACCTAACAATCAAGCAAACTCCTTAATTCTGTTTTCATTTTTCTTGGCATACCTTTCAATCTAACTTGCGGTCATTGCTGTGATTTTCGTTCTTAGATTGAGGAAGTTGATCAGTGAGGAAAGCTTTCATGAGTTTGTACATTTCTTTTGGCTTCTCCATATTGATTGCATGTCCAGCTTTCTTTAAAATTTTTAACTCTGCATTGTCACCCAAATGCCTGTAGTGTAATAGAAAGCCATCATAAAAAGAAGTTAAAAAACAATTCACAAGACAGAGATATCATACAAACACTCACTTGGTGGGAAGAGAAGATGAAAATAAGCAAGGAGCTTCCAGTGGCTAAAATAATACACACACACACATGTATGTATGTATGTATGTATGTATTTTTTGTTCATTTCATTTACAGGAAATACGTCAAAGGTCCAAGCCAGTTAAGATGGTTTTTATATTCGGAAGATATTCTGTCAAAAAATCAGTTCTCTACACAACAATGTAAAATGCCAAAACCCTGTATGTAATGTGTCAAGTAGTTGAGATGAACCTTTTTAATCTGTGAGCCAATTCCACCGGGAATACCTGGTCATGTTCTCCCCAGATAATAAGAGTAGGCTGCAAAATGGAGAAAGTAAATGCCCATCAGAAGATGCTAAGAATTAAGGAATAAAAAAAAAGATTTCAAAATAGTCAAAATTACTTAAGGCTGAAACTTTTAACAAATGTATTAAGATATGGAAATAACCTGCGTTATCTTGGGAAGATCAGAGAGTTTTCTTCCCTTGAGTAATGCCTGGATCAACTCATTCCTCTCCTTAAGGTATGTCGTACACATCACCTACACAAAACCAAAAATTCATAATACAGAACTCAGGCAAAACAGAACAGGAAATATAGTAAATCAATAATAGCGGACTTCCAAACATATAAACAGCACCAATCAAAAGGAAAACACACTTTCTTGATCTTGATGACTAAAACTTCTCCACAGACAGTAATTTAAATGAATTGCACTTGGAAATTGAACTCTTGTCGACCTTTAATTGTCAGCTTATGAAAACTTATCACAGACATAAATATCAATGAGAAGGGGAACGATCTTCTTGAAGATCTTTTAACAAGGTAAAAATGATGTCGCTGCTTATACAAGTAATAATCTGGTCATCAAACAGCATAGCAAAAAGGATTACACCAAATGTTGCCAGGAAAAAAGACGGTAATATAGGGACGCATTAGCAGTTTATGTCTGTCACACAATTCCAAGATGCTTCAGGCTAGTTTTGCTTTTATGACTTTCAGACCTTAATTACATCTAATCACTTGACTGCTAACATAATAAACCCCAAAAAAGCTAACCTCTTTTCATCTGATTACAGTTCTAAATTCTAAACTACATTGATCCCCTAAGTGACGTTGCTCATTTTATGAAGCACACTTGCGCACATGAAGCAAGCAATCATGCAGGGGTCGCAAATGAAGTTGAAGTGTTGGATCGACAAAGCAGTGCCGTTGCTACTGTAATTGATTACGGGACCTCCCAGATTTTATTTAAAACTGAATAGATTATTTGGAAAAATAAATAAAAAATCAGTAATTAATTAAATAGATCTAAAATAAGAACGAATCAAATTTGAAATTTGGGAAATGAAAAGAAAACTACTCGGCACTTACACCGATAAAATCACTGAAGAAACAGGAAGGCATATTTTTAACTTTAGGGGGCTTGTAGAAGGTTAACTTCAACAGCTGCCTCATTTTCTCGGGTCTCTGAGGGAACAAAATCTCGGCAGCTTCTTTAATGTTCATAACCTTAAACAACCCGTCATCCATGTCCTTTTCCTCCAGGCACACCCCCGCGCATATTAGCACCACCCGCTCAACCTTCTCCCTAAACTGCGCCGCCATGCTGTAGCCCACGAACCCGCCGTAGCTGATCCCGACGACATGCGTCTTGGCGACGCCGTGGGCCTCGAGAAGGCCCATCACGCACCGCGCCTGGAAAGACTCGGACCGGTCCGGCCGGGAGGTGTAGGAGTCGCCGAAGAACAGGAGGTCGGGAACGTAGACGTTGAACTTGGAGATTAAGGGAGAAATGAAGTCGGCCCATTGCCACATTGCGTTGGCGCCGATGCCGTGGATGAGACACAGAGTTGGCTTGTTTTGTTTGTGAGTCTTTGGGACCCAGCAGTGCATGACCGTGCCCTCTCCCAGATCGACAGTCGAGGATTTGAGACCTGAGTGAGCGAAACTGTAGCGATAGCAAGAGTTTCTTGTTGCAGTTAAGCTGAAACAGTTGGCCATTATCTGCCAGAAGAATCTGAGTCTTTGTCTTTCTCTTTTTTCTCCTGGGGTACCTTTTTTTTCTTTGATTCTGTGAGAAGTTGGCGATCAGTGAATACGACGAACAGAACAGAGTGTTCTAGTCAGAGCATTTAAAGCAGAAAAGATAATGGATGAGGAGAAATTATAGAAGTAAAGATTGTGAGGGCGCAAATACAGCCTGCGTGACAAAGAAGGAAAATTTTACATCCAGTCGCTGGACTGTATTTGCGATAATGTCTTGTCATGTATAAAAAATTAATGTGAACAAATTTTGTATATAACGTCATAATTGCTGCATTATTGGTAAATTAAAAATACATACGTATGCACTTATTTAGTGTTCCCACCCTTTTTTTTTTTTACCTAATTGGTCAGTTTTAAATTAATATTTATGTTTTAAAATTAAAGTCAGGACATAGTAATAACAAACTCGTCGTCTTTGAATCTCTTTCGCGAACAAAATTCTATTCAACAAAAGTAATCGATTGTTCTTTATTTAAAAGTTAAAAAAAAAAAAAGGCTACCTTGGCATAAGATTCCATGAGTAAGCAGTTTATTCAACTATTTTCACCCTCCGGAAATGATTTTTTAAAATTAAAACTTTGAAAAAAATTTGAAATTTCTAGATGAATTTGCTTTAGGTTTGATTCGCCTTTTTATATATTTTGCATTTTTAAAAAAAAAATGGACCGCCAGCGAGATCTTTGAATCTCAATTTGACTATTATTTTTTTAGGGGAAAATAATTATTAAAAAAAAGGGAAAGACAAAAAAGCAAGGGTTGTTGTCTTGTCGAGCTACAACCAATGGGGATCAAAGCGGTACAGCTAGCTCATCGGTTCCAGTGTCAGCTTTTAATAATTTATGATCCTATTTAAAAGTGTTTAATTTACAGTTAAGTATACGATTAATTCTATTATAAATTAGTAAGTTCGAAATTTATTTATGGAGAAAAATTATAATTTATTTTTTTAATTTATGTAAGAAATAAAAATAAAATTTAAATGTATATAAATTAATTTAAATAAAAATATGATATTAAATTAGTTATGGTTATAGATCTATTATTAAAAATAAATATAATTTAATAAAAAATTTATTTTTATTTTATTACCGTAAAACATTAATTGTATAAATTATAATTATTTTTTGATTAATTTTATTATAAATTAAATACTTAATGTACCAAAATTTAACTTGTTTAAGAAAAGTTAAAATCTCATTTAACCAAACTTTATATTAAGATATTAAGAATTTATTGTGACAAACTATCATATTTATCTACAATAAATTAAAATTAAAAAAATAAAATATGGATAAAATTAGATAAAAAATAATTTAATTTATATAATTAAAAATAAAATTTAATAAAATCATATTTTTTTAGTAAGAGTTTCACCTTACCCTAACTATTAGCATTTAGCTAAACATAATTAAAATAAAGGTAATTATTAAAATTAAATTATACATAATTAAAAAATAATTTTTAAATATTAAAAATAAAATTAATTTTATTTATTGAAAATATATCAAATTTTTAAAATATAATGAAGATAGAAAGAAGAGGAGAAGAATTAGGGTGGGGTGGGGTGGGGTGGGCCGGCAAAGGGGGGAGAAGTGAATAGAAAAGGTGTAAACAGGTGTATTGCTTTCCTCTGTTTATATTAGTTTCTAATTAATCCACACTACATACATAAATAAAAGTTAATTATATTTTGACCATACATTTGTCTACTAATAAAACATAAACCTAATTCAATATATTCAAGCACACTCAACTTATTCCATTAACAATTATCACATAAAACATGATAAAAAAATTTTACAATTACTACATTTTACATGGTAAAAACTTAGAATTTTACAACAAAAGTTACATATTTTTTTCAACAATGACCTAACTTCTAAACTTCAGGAATCTAAATTTAACATCTGTACATTTGTTTAGAGTTTCGAATTGAATAAAATTATCATTTTTATCTAATAAATACACAAAAATACACAATATTAAATATTTAAAAATAATTTATAATATACTACATAAATACAAATGTAAATTATAATATAAGTATAAAATAATTTTTTTACACCTTAATGAACATATAATTTTTAACACCAATCAATCTCCTTTTATGGAACCATTAGAAAATTTATTTATTTAAAAAAATAAAAATAAAGCATTACATATAGCGCCTAACCAATTTTGGACAACGTGCAATACGAGTTGTGTAGTTATTGACCATTTTTCTCTCTCCCCCAATACGCATGTAAACTTTCCATTTGCTATGTTACATACAAAATCTATAACATAGCAAGGTCCTTTATTAAAGGACTAGGCCACGTTGCAACTTTTGTAAGTAACAACTTTCGCATGCGACCTTACATCAACCAATTTTCCTCTCTCCCCCAATACGTGTGTAAGTATCTCATTTATTATGTTATATACAGAATTTGTAACATAATAAAATCCTTTATTGAAAGAATTTTTGAAAGTTACAGCTATTGTAAGTTACAACATACACACAAATCATGCATGAACAATAACAATAGTAGGTCTCGCATAATTTTTCTGTGTTGTAACTTAGCAGCTCCTTATTAAAAAATAAATATTGATAGTACATTTATTATGGGCTGTGATTCTATTTGCTTGACTTGACTACTTGTTGTGGGCAGGTTGGGCTCATCTATACTGTTAAAATAAAAAGTCATTTTCTCCTTGTACTTAATTTTAATAAATTATCATCCCATCACTTCAACTTTATCAAAATTATAAATCTATCTAAGAATTATCGTATCATTTGGTTTGATTTAGTTTGGTTCAATTGGTTTAGTTCAAATACAGAATTGAACTAAACTTAAACTAATTAGTCCATAATTTTATAAACCAAAAATGAACCAAACATTATAATTGAGTTGAACTGAACTAAACTAATTCAAGTTTAGTTCGAGTAATTTTATTCTTTATATTTTATAACAAAAATGACATAATTGTAATATTATATTACTATAACAATACTCTTCACATAAATTTACAAATAATAAACAATACAATAAAGTCCAACAATAGTAACAAAATTCACTAAAAGAAGCTTAAAAGTTTCACTATCATTGAATACTCTTCCAATTAACACTTTTTGATCCTTCAATATCCACATTTGCAAAACCTAGTTTATCTCTCAAAATGAGCCATTCCAAACACCAACAATTAAACAATATTTTCTGTATCAAAGAAAAGAGAAGAATGGGACTAGTTTTACATCAATGTCAATGCTTAAATCATGTTAAGAGTAAAAAAACTTCTATAATGATCTAGTTTAAGTTAATGCTTTCAATTTTCATAAATTCAATAAAAAGATTTGCTGAACTATTTGGTTTGGTGGTTCATCTTAGTTTTAAACCGAATCATACAAAAATAAATTGGTTTAGAATATTTCAAAATCATCTAGTTTTTATTGTCCAAACCAAACCAAACAGAGCTATCATAAATACAGTTTGGTCCGATTCAATTCGAAACAAATCAAATGCCCACCTTAAAGAATTCTAATAGTAACTTTACACAATCAACCAATCATTTCGTGGTTTTGTATTCAATTAATATTATCGATTCGTGCTATTTCATTTGTTGAATTCTTATCACGTGTATTTTATCATCTTAAGTCGAATGCTACCATTACTCACGTGTCGAGCGATTTAACGATATGGTGTTAACATATAAATACTGCCATTTGTTAACATATAATGTCACTCATCACTATTTAGCAATACTGTTAATTGCCACATGATAAACGTTGACTTTTATGTAATGGGTAGGTAATGTAGCGTCGTCACAAACTATCCTTCAGTGGTTATTTATTTATTTTATCGATACTCCACGTTTAAGTAATAATTTTGCAGTTGCCGCAAAAAGTTAATAACTTTAGTATAATTTTTTATCACATCATTTAAAATATAAATTTATATTATATATAACTTAACTTCTTAAATGATATATATGGTAAATTAATGAAAGACCTTAAATTTAATATTTACACAAGCTATTTTTTTTTTATAAAGATTTGCTAGCTCATTTCTAATAAATTTGCACTCTGACACATGTTGCACCTTACCATAATAACTTTAAATTTTAAAGAGTACAGAACTATTACCAAAGATTTTTTATGACTCTTAAAAGCATCATTTTTTTTAAAAAATAAAAACTTGTTCCAACAAAATCATCCCAAATTCATTTGAACCCACAAATTTTCAGTATGAAAACCCATTGAGAATATCAAATTTGCCAATTTCAAAATTAAGTGAATGCTTTGGATCGATCGACCAGTGATAGGTTGTGAAATATCGTCAGAACTTTGAGATATAATTTAGGTTTTTTTAGATCGGCCCAAAAATTCTCCATTGTTCAATTGATTGCATTACTATGGGTAAGTAACACTTTTTTTTCTTTAAATTTTAGCTTATATTTCATATTATTTTGTTGGCCTGCCACGTTAGATAAAAAATGGGCAGATCTTAAATTCATGAGAATTTGATTCGCTTAGGTGTGAAATTAAACAAAATGTGTTGATCATTACATAAAAAAATTGAGTAGATCTCGAATTTAGAATGATTTTGACACACTTGCAATATAGGTATAAAATAAAACCAAATTCGCTGATGGTTATAATTCTTTTTTTCTGTATAATGATTTTGATTCATGCATCTGTGCTTAGTTTTCGTGCTGCTCATTCATTTGTTTGTTAAGTTAAACCATATATTTTAAAAATTTTGAAAAATAATTATTTTACATATTTAATCCTATAGTTGTAATTAATATATAACTTAAGATCTTTAATTATTATAGATGCTTATTAGTTTTAGAAACAGAGGTTTTTAGTGTTTATAGAACATCGTTCTTTATTTGTTAATTAATTGTCGCGTGTGTATATTATCATGATTGAATAAAATGTATAAATGACAATGAATGAATACATAATAAGCCGTGCTCTAAGAGCACCCATTTTTTTTTTTTTTTTTTTTTAAAAGACGATAATCAGTTGTTAATAACTTAACAACTTTGAATTGATTTATAGTGCTTATACTTAGTGGGATAATTCCTCTATTTATTAGAAATATATATGAGGATTGTTGGAGGTGGCCAACGTATCCACTTTCATAATCGGTCTAACAACTTTCTTCTCTTGATGATCCTTTTTTTCCTTTAATAAAGCATTAGCGTTTATCTAAAAATAAAATAATTACTTTTAATCTACTCGTAGCAGCTATGTTGTTGCAGTCAAACTTTATTTATTCTTTTTAATTGACAAACCATTAACGTATAAGTTCTAGAAAATAAAGCATGAAAGTAGTGGGTGTAATGAGGGGTCTCAGTTTTCTATTGGGAATTAATATATATTACTAATTCTCCTGTTATATTTATAATAGTCAATAATTTTTATTGCAGTATAATTTTATAGTATTATCTTTATTTTAAAATACATTTTTGTTCATATTTATTATAAATTAAAGTAAATCATATAAATAAAAATAAAAACTAAAATTGAAGTTCTAAAAGTAAAAAATATATGTTTTCATGTGAATAAAAAATTAATAATAAGATATTTTTCTTATACTTTTTTTTTTTAAAACATTTTTCTTATAATAAATAAATATATCTTATATCCTCAAATAAATTATCAAGCAAATAATCCATTTACCTCCCTTTTCTTTTAAATTTTTTGGTGCCAATGAGATTTTTTGATATTATGAAAATAATAGAAAGTAGATGGTATATATTAATTTCGGTATGGATAAGTGAAATTGTACATTAAGTTGAAATATGGCCGTATATGTCTTTTCAATAATTACAATTATATATATATATATAAACCAATAAGATAATAGAGGGCTGTATTACTTATTAGTGACCCACACTTGTAACCTAGTTTTTTTCGAGTTTGATTTTGATTTTGTGGTTGGGTCTGCGTATTAATGTTCTCTTTGATATTGAGGTTTGTTGTAGAAAAAAAAAACTATAATTCAAAAATAAAAATAAGTAGTGTATGTAAATATGACCTTAAAATAATTATTTTCATTAAAATAATAAAGATATTATAATTTTTTAAAATAAAAATAATAGATCAAATCAATTTAATTTTTTGATATTATGAAAATAATAGAAAGTAGATGGTATATATTAATTTCGGTATGGATGAGTGAAATTGTACATTAAGTTGAAATATGGCCGTATATATCTTTTCAATAATTATAATTATTTATATATATAAAAAAAAAAACCAATAAGATAATAGAGGGTTGTATTACTTATTAGTGACCCACACTTGTAACCTAGTTTTTTTCGAGTTTGATTTTGATTTTGTGGTTGGGTCTGCGTATTAATGTTCTCTTTGATATTGAGGTTTGTTGTAGAAAAAAAAACTATAATTCTAAAATAAAAATAAGTAGTGTATGTAAATATGACCTTAAAATAATAAAGATATTATAATTTTTTAAAATAAAAATAATAGATCAAATCAATTTAATTTTTAAATTATAATAATTAATGTTTAACAAATATTTTAGTACTATAATTTTTAACTTATAACTGTTTAATTTCAATACCAAATAATGTTTAAGTGTGAATGATTCAATAATCAAATTGTTATTTGTGGGTTATGTATTAAATAGTCTGTATGTGTTATGGTACAAATTTCATTCGCATAAATTGCGTGTGAAAATATTGAATTTATAACAAATTTTGACAAGTCATCGTCGTATAAATTTAATAAAACAGAGCATGATTGCAGATAAAATAAAGATGCTTGCCGTAATCGTGTTAACCTAATTTGATAATTAATGATGTTGGTCATTATTAAAAGTGTATCTCAAACATGATGCTTTGTGTAATGATTTTAGATATTATTTTTTTTGGTTTAAAAAATACATTTCATGTACATCAAGGGAAAAAAAGGGAATATATTTTATTTGTGTGGTATTCATTAATTTTGAATTCACCTATCTGCTCTGCGCAGGGTGAATTAGGATTTTAAATGCTGTATATGTAGGACTAGCATTTTTAATATTTTTTTTAATACAAGTGTCACATTTTCATTACTTTATTCTGTTGGTACTATAATTAATTAAAAGTCCATTAATTCGGCTAACATTATCGATTTAACAAGTGACAAAATTGTAATTTCAGAAAAGCATTTATAAACATTTTAAGCAAAACAGGAAACTCGGAAAACCGGAAATAATAAGTTCGTAAATCGTAATTGAAAAGTTTTTATTTTTATTTTTTTGAAAAAATTGAAAAGATTAGAAAGAGAGAAAATTGGCGGCAACTTTTGCGGGCAGATGAAAATTTTTGCCGCCCATTTTATTTTCTTCTTCTTATCTATATCTCATCTATTCGTGAATTTTTGAATAGAGGGAAAAAAAAAAATCAGCGACCGTTGTAAGAATAGACTTTTGACATTGCAGCTCCTCCGTCAAATTCTCAAGAATCTAAGAGGAGAAGAAAGTTGAAAATGGGATCGGCGGCTCTGTTGGATTCAAAAGAGTCAAATAATAAGAAGGCCACTGGTTCTTCAGGTAATTTTTATTTTATTTTTCAATGATAAACTTTTGCAACTGATTATTGAGAGCAATAAGTAATATTAATCTTGTTGTGTTGCTTCGTATTTCCAAATTGCATATGGCTTGTGATAAATACGCCCTGTTTAAGATTTTAGATTTCTAGTGAGATTGAGATCTAACATGTCTCATAATGCTCATTGCTGTGAGTTATTATTACTGTTATATATTTGTTTATTTATGTTTTTTTTTCCTAATTAGGCTTCACTCTTTATTGACTTCGTTTTCATTGGTTCCTTTAATATCTGTGCAAATTCATCAAGTGTCGGATTAAGAACACTATTCGTTTTTGGGTATTATAGCGTGTTCCTCATATCTTCGCAATTAAGAGAATCTTGGGTTTGGTTAGTTCTGCAGATTCAATGCTTTTTCTTGTAGTTACCCAGCTCTATGCTTGTGCGTAATGTTTGAAATTCTCTGTCCCCATGCTTATACCAAATACTTGTGCGTTTTTAGATTACTTTCTGCTTTTGTTTCTTCTTTCTTTTTCTTAGTGCGGTGCATCAATAATAATATCTTCTTAAACTTGGAAGCTTACAATCTATTTATTGTGTTGCTGTTGTCTTTTGTAATAGAAATGAAGAACAAGAAACGGAAACCAAAATCTGAAGTTCCTGAAACAAAGGACTCAACAAATGGCCAGAAAGAAAAAATACAAAAATTGTCCCAGGACAGTGAGGAGCCTCAGAAAAGGCCAAAGCGAACAGCTGCTTGTACTGATTTCAAAGAAAAATCTGTTCGTATATCTGAAAAGTGCTTTCTAGTTGAAGCAAAGAAAGATCAGTATGCAGATGACGAGATTGTAGCTGTAGGCCTAACTGCTAAGCAAGATGGTGATCGCCCCAATAGAAGGCTAAGCGATTTTATTTTGCATGATGAAAATGGTTTGCCGCAGCCCCTTGAAATGTTGGAAATTGATGATTTGTTTATTTCTGGTCTCATATTGCCCCTAGAAGAAAGTTCTGACCGAGAGAAGGAAAAGGGTGTCAGATGTGAAGGCTTTGGACGAATAGAATCATGGAGCATCTCTGGTTATGAAGATGGTTCTCCTGTAATATGGCTTTCTACTGATATAGCTGATTATGATTGCCTTAAACCAGCTGGTAGTTACAAGAAATATTATGAACTTTTCTTTGAAAAGGCTCGGGCTTGTATAGAGGTTTACAAAAAGCTGTCAAAAGCTTCTGGTGGGAACTCTGATTGTAGTCTTGATGAGTTGCTTGCTGGGGTGGTTCGATCAATGAGTGGAAGCAAGTGCTTTCGAGGTGGGGTATCCATCAAAGATTTTGTAATTTCTCATGGTGAATTTATTTTTAACCAACTAATTGGTTTGGATGAGACATCAAAGAAGAATGATCAGAAATTTGCGGAGTTGCCAGTTCTTGTTGCATTAAGAGATGAGAGTAGCAAGCGTGAAAACTTTGTGCAAGTAAAAGCTGTATCTTTAGGTGGTAATTTGGCTATTGGTTCTAAAGTTGGAGATGGAGACGGTAAAATGGATCAACATGGCTCATCCACTTATCCAGCTGATGAAGATGAGGATGCAAAATTGGCAAGGCTTTTGCAAGAAGAGGAGCTCTGGCAATCTAAGAAGCAGAAGAAAACACAGGGTTCAACTTCTGGCATGAACAAATTCTACATCAAAATAAATGAAGATGAGATTGCAAATGATTATCCTTTCCCTGTATTTTACAGACCATCTGAGGAAGAATTTGATGAGCTCTTAGCTTATGATAGTGATTATGACAGTTGTGACATTGATCAGCTCCCCCGAAGGATGCTTCATGATTGGTCACTTTACAATTCAGATTCAAGGTTGATTTCCTTGGAGCTTCTGCCAATGAAACCCTGTGAAGATATTGATGTCACAATCTTTGGGTCAGGTAAAATGACTTCTGATGAAGGAAGTGGATTCTGTCTTGATACTGATTCTAGTCATTCGACCTTGGGAGTTTCAGGGGCACAGGATGCTGGAGGGTTTCCAATTTATTTGAGTTCAATCAAGGAGTGGATGATTGAGTTTGGATCGTCAATGATTTTCATATCTATCCGAACTGACATGGCATGGTAATGTGCCTATTTTCTTGCATAATGGTTCAGCATAGGTTTTTTTTTTTCAAATTTTTCCTGGTTTTGTCTCGTTACTATTTTGCTCGTACTTGTTGGTTTAGGTGTCCGTAGAAATGCATTTTAATCAATGTCCCCTGCGTATCTTTGCTGGGAGAAGTTTGAAATTATAAATCCATGCATTAAAAAATAATTTAGAAATATGGTAAATTAGCAAGAATAATTGATGGGTAGATTCAGTCTGTGCATATCAAGAAAAGAAAAAATCTTGGCAAATCATTGCTATCATTTTCTGAAATATTCATGATAATGGGGTGTTGATGATATAATTATGAAATCTGTATTGATGACGGCAATTTCTGTCCATATTCCAGGTACAGACTTGGCAAGCCATCAAAACAATATGCTCCTTGGTATGAACCAGTTCTGAAAACAGCAAGAGTTGCAATAAGTATTATCACAATGCTGAAGGAGCAAACTCGAGTGTCAAGGCTTTCTTTCATGGATGTAACCAAGCGGTTATCAGAGATCAAGAAGGATCAGCATTCTTACATCTCTTCTGATCCAGCTGCTGTTGAGAGATACGTGGTTGTGCATGGGCAGATAGTTCTGCAACTTTTTGCAGAATATCCTGATGAGCAGATCAAAAAGTGTGCATTCATTATTGGTCTTATGAAAAAAATGGAGGAGAGACACCATACCAAATGGTTAGTGAAGAAAAAGAAAGTACAAAAGAGTGCAATAAATTTGAACCCTAGAGCATCTATGGGACCTGTAGTAGTATCCAAAAGAAAGGTTATGCAGGCAACAACAACAAGACTTATCAACAGAATTTGGGGTGAGTACTATTCAAATTACTCGCCAGATGATGTGAAGGAAGAAACTGCTTGTGAAGCCAATGAGGATGAAGAGGTTGACGAGCAAGGGGAAAATGAAGAAGATGACACTGAAGAGGAGAAATTAATTTCAGAGGAAAGAAGAATATCTTGCTCAGTGGCAGTGCAAATTAAATCACGTTCTGCTAAGAAGGAAATTAGATGGGAGGGGGACCCTGTGCGCAAATCTGGTTTGGCTCTTTATAAAAAGGCAATTGTTCATGGAGAAGTGGTTTCTGTAGGGAGTGTGGTGTTGGTGGAAGTTGATGAAATGGATCAACTTCCTGTTATCTATTTTGTGGAATACATGTTTGAAGCCACAGGAGGATGCAAACTGTTTCATGGAATAATGATGCAGAGAGGATCTCATACTGTTCTTGGAAATACAGCTAATGAGAGGGAGGTATTTCTAACCAATCAGTGTAGAGATTTAGAATTGCAGGATATTAAACAGACTGTTGTTGTTGATATTCGATCAGTGCCTTGGGGGCATCAGCATCGGAAGGATATTGCCAATGCAGATAAAATTGACAAAGCAAGAGCAGAGGAGAGGAAGAAGAAAGGACTGCCGACAGAATATTACTGTAAAAGTTTGTACTGGCCTGAGAGGGGGGCTTTCTTTATTCTTCCTGTTGATAATATGGGCCTTGGTGTGGGTTCTTGCCATGCTTGTGGCACAAAGGAGTCTGAGAAGGCAAAAGAAACATTTAAAGTGCATTCAAAGACCAGTTTTGTATATGAGGCAACTGAGTACTTTGTTCATGATTATGTCTACATAAGCCCCCACCACTTTGAATGGGATAAAGCAGACGGTGAAACTTTCAAGGCTGGCAGGAATGTGGGGCTGAAGCCTTATGTTGTTTGCCAACTGTTGGAGATCATTGTCCCAAAGGAACCCAAACGAGCAGAAGTAAAATCTACCCAGGTCAAAGTTAGAAGATTTTTTAGACCAGATGATGTTTCAGCAGAGAAGGCATATTGTTCTGACATTCGAGAGGTATGAGATGAGTAAAATAGAAAACAAAAAAATTTCCATGCATCTCTTGTAATTCTTTGGCTATATTATTACAATGATATGCAAAAGCCCTCTCCTTGATATCTTATGGACCTCCACTCATCTGTGCGGCTTAATTTTCAGGTCTACTACAGTGAAGAAACACATCTTATTTTTGTTGAGGCTATAGCAGGGAAATGTGAAGTCAGAAAGAAAAATGACATTCCTGCTTGCAATGCCCCTGCAATCTTTCAGCATATCTTCTTCTGTGAACATCTGTATGATCCTTCTAAAGGGTCCCTCAAGCAGGTAATCTCTCCCTTTCTTCCTAATTTGGTAGTGCTCTTGTTTTTCTTTTCCTTTTTTGGAGTTTCAAGGCTTTAAAACTGTGTCAATTACTTCTGTACCATTTCAAGTTGCATGTAAGGGGACTTTCCTCTATTGGATAATATTTTATCTTTTCAATTTCATTTGTGAACAGCTGCCTGCCCATATCAAACTGAGGTACTCAAGTGGGAGTCTGGACACTGAAGCTGCATCAAGAAGGAAGAAGGGAAAGTGTATAGAGGGAGAAGACGAGTTAGAAGTTGAGAAACAAGGAGGAGCATCTCAGGAAAATCGTCTGGCCACATTGGATATTTTTGCAGGCTGTGGTGGCTTGTCAGAAGGATTGCAACAATCTGGTACATTCAGTTTAGTCTACCATTTTTTTTTGGGGTGGCCATAATCTGTTGGCAATGCATATTTTTCATGCCCTTCATGACTGGCCATTCACTTTTGCCATAAAAAAAACTACAGGGGTATCATCAACCAAGTGGGCGATTGAATATGAAGAACCTGCTGGAGAAGCATTTAAACTCAATCATCCAGAGTCATTGATGCTTATCAATAATTGTAATGTGATTCTTAGGTCAGTGGTTGCATTGAGATGAACATGCATCCTTCCTTATAATATTGAGATAGTTGATTTATCAATGGCTTGTGTTGCAGGGCTGTGATGGAGAAGCATGGGGATGCTGAGGACTGTATATCAACTTCCGAGGCTGCTGAATTGGCTGCATCACTTGATGAGAATGTGATTAACAATCTGCCTTTACCAGGGCAGGTGGATTTCATTAATGGTGGTCCTCCATGCCAGGTAATGTGGATTTCAAACCTTACCTCTGCTATTCAATATCTTGAGCAATTCTCTGAATTAAAAGCGAACGTTTGTTTTTCCCCAGGGTTTTTCTGGTATGAATAGGTTTAACCAAAGCACTTGGAGTAAAGTCCAGTGTGAGATGATCTTAGCATTCTTGTCCTTTGTTGATTACTTTCGGCCAAGGTACTTCCTCCTTGAGAATGTCAGGAATTTTGTCTCGTTCAATAAAGGACAAACATTCCGTCTAACATTGGCTTCACTACTTGAAATGGGTTATCAGGTACATGTTGCCCTACTGCTTAAGAGGGAATTGATTGTTAACTTTTATATGTTATATTTATTGAAGCATGCGTGGCATTTCTGAATTTTGCATGCATATAACTTATAGCTATCTTTGCATTTAGGTGAGGTTCGGAATCTTGGAAGCTGGAGCCTTTGGAGTTTCACAGTCACGAAAACGGGCATTCATATGGGCAGCCTCCCCACATGATATCCTCCCTGAATGGCCTGAACCAATGCACGTCTTTGCTGCCCCAGAGTTGAAAATCATGTTATCTGATAATTATCAGTATTCTGCTGTTCGGAGTACTGCAAATGGAGCTCCTTTCCGGGCAATGACTGTTAGAGATACAATAGGTGATTTGCCGGCAGTAGGTAATGGAGCTTCTAAGACAATTATGGAGGTAAGAAGGATTCAAACACATTTATTTGGGGGGATTCATTCATAGTTTTGCACACCAAGAAGGTTTTTGAAACTACGAGGATCTTTTTCTTGACATTTTGTTTGACAGTACCAAAATGATCCTGCCTCGTGGTTCCAAAAACGAATTCGAGGGAACATGTCTGTCTTGACTGATCATATATCAAAAGAAATGAATGAGCTGAATCTCATTCGTTGTCAAAAGATTCCAAAGCGGCCAGGTGCTGATTGGCATGACCTTCCAGATGAAAAGGTACCAACAACAGTAATTAGGTTCTTGCATATTTCTGTTTAAGCTTCAGCTTGTAAATGCTTGTTTGTAATTTTCATGAAATGCAGGTTAAATTGTCTACTGGACAAGTGGTAGATTTGATACCTTGGTGCCTGCCTAACACAGCCAAGCGACACAATCAATGGAAGGGGCTATTTGGAAGGCTTGATTGGGAAGGCAACTTCCCAACTTCCATTACGGATCCTCAACCCATGGGTAAGGTGGGTATGTGCTTTCACCCTGACCAGGACAGGATTCTGACGGTTCGTGAATGTGCCAGATCCCAAGTAAGTTCTCAGCTTTCATAGTTCACTCCTTTCTTGTGATCATATTTAAGTTTGACTATTTCCTGGCAGTGATTCAGGATTAAAGATGCAATCTGATTTCATGATTAGGAGAACTAGTTTGGTATAGCTGGGTATCATCTGTTTTCATCTGTTAATGCAGGGTTTCCCCGATAGCTACCAGTTTCATGGCAGCATTCAACACAAACACCGTCAAATTGGGAATGCCGTTCCGCCTACTTTAGCGTTTGCGCTGGGAAGAAAACTCAAGGAGGCCGTCGAAAGTAAGAGGTCTACATAGCCGGAAACTTGGCTCATTTCTGTATCATCCATTCACACATACATGACGTATACAAGGGTTAATGAGTGATAGCAAGCATTATAGTTGTTGATAGCGCTGAGAGAAAATTGTTGTCTTCGATTCATTTCATATTTTTGGGCTGAAATTAGTTGCCCAACTATTGAATTCGCAATTTCTTTAAGGCTGTATTCACGAATCTGTATTGGATTATGAATCTTGTGTTCCTTTGGGAATTCTAACAAATTGAAGAAGGGTCGGTAAAATAAATGGTTACCCACAACTCAAACCAAATACAAGCCAAGCTAGAAGCAGGTAAAATCAGGTCCATCTGTTCTCTATGGTTAGAGTGTATGAATTTGAAATAAGATTTATACAAAGTTGAACTCAAATTAGAACTTTTGACAAAGTTTTGTTGATCATACTTGAGATTTACAATTTTTTTTAAAAAAATTGTTTTCATGTTAAAAGGAATTCGTAGTCCTTTTTTTTTTTTTTTTATATATATTCAATTAAGGCAAAAATTCAAGCTGTCAACAAGGTGAAACAACATTTTTATCACCCCACTGGTTTGAAGCAAAAAAGGAGCATCTGAAAATGCAATTTTTAGTTCATAAAGAAATGATACCTGGTCAATCTGTACGTCTGTCATATACTATTTGATTGTATTAGGGTAATAACGGGGATACATATTTTAATGAAAAAAATAAACATTTGTAATTTTGAAAGTCAAGTAAACAAAATCTCAGTTATATCCTGCATGGCCCCAAAAAAAAAAATAAAGATGACACCACAAGATTAATGAATGAAATTATATTCTGAATGTTGCACACAATTTACATCAGCACTAAATTAATTATTTGTTATTTCTGATAACAATGAGGACCCTTCCAACTAGTACTAATGAACACAGTCGTCATCAAAAAGAGTAATTGTGGAATCAGAAACATCTGCCTCAAATAAATCCCTCTACTAAAATGCATGAAGTACACAATAATTTATGATGCAAGGCTATGAATCTTCACCAAAGTTTATTTTGCTGAGACATTCATTTCTGATGGAATTTAGGCCGAACTGTGATCACTCCTGGCCTTGCGTCATCAAAACGATACCTGTTATATGAGGTAAGCAATCAGTATTTACTTGTGCATCAAAAAATTAATAAAAACATATGCAGGAGAGAAATGGGAAAAGGGAATCACCCGCTTTCACTGAGAAAATTTTTAACTGCCGTTGGCAGTGCAGCCTGTCCCTGGCTATGATTGCCTATGCCTGTAAGAGGAAATAAAGCAAATGAGTGAAACTGTCCTCTAAACAGCAGTACAAGGCTGAAAGCAAGTGCAAGACAAACAAAAGCAACTTAGAGAGTAGCGGGTGAGCATGCACATATGTTGTCTGCAGGCATATGTCATTCATAAAATGAACAAACGTACCTGTGATAACTTGCAATGATTTTTGTATCTTCCTCAATGATGATCGTTGTTTATCCACAACCTCCATGTCCGTACAACTAAAAGACTCAAGCAATGGAGTACATACCATCCC
The DNA here is from genome assembly GCA_030449905.1 of Luvunga scandens. Taxonomy (NCBI): domain Eukaryota; kingdom Viridiplantae; phylum Streptophyta; class Magnoliopsida; order Sapindales; family Rutaceae; genus Luvunga; species Luvunga scandens. Next base: position 143,053 of record JASUUG010000265.1, read on the forward strand.
ATTCTTTGACACAACTCTCTTTGGAGATACTGAACAGTTCATAGATCTCTGCATCTCAATTTTTTGCAGGCATTCTTGCAAGGCTTGAACAGCTTCTGCTGCATGAAGACCATGTAAGTCCAACTTCCACATGTCATTTTCGCTGTTCCTGATGCCTAGAATTTCTTTGGCAGCTTTGGAGTTGAGCCTTTCAGCAATTAACCATTCTTTCCGTGCCTTCAGTGACTGCTGCTGGGCAGAAAAATGATCACCTCTTAGAAAGGCATTATTGGCTGCCTTGGAGTGCTGAGATGCTGATCTGCTCAGTGTAAAAAGTGAAAATCCTCAGTATCTCTTAAATTTCAAAGGAATCAACCAAATCTGTTACCAACAAGAAAAGGGGGGGGGGGAAGAGAGAAGAAGAAGAAGAAAACATATCCATATAGAATAATGTGTTAAAAAATTTTGGGATGAACATTGCATATGGAAGCATAAATGTAATTCACGCCTCAACGCAACTCAATGTCAAAAGAGCATACAGCGATTGTGTGCATTTTTACACAAGTGGAACTGTCCTCATGTACACTCTGCCGTGCCATTTATCATCAGAGGCAATAAAAAATATTACAATTTGATTCATATCAGAAGCGTGAGATCATTAAATTCGTAAAAGGTTTAGATTGTCACAGAGTTATTGAGCCTGAGTTTCCATCGTGCTGCATTGAGTTTAAAACATGCATTGGAACATATAACATCCAGGCAATTGGAAAAAGAAAATGCAGTTCTGCTATACATTTTACCATTTCCTGGATCTTGCATTCACAACACAGCCAAATTTGGCATATACATCTGTTATCTAGCACATCAACCCCACATTAGCCTACATACCTCATCATCTTCATTGCATCTTTTCGATGGACCAAGTAAACATCATCCTCTTCCCATTCGGGCTCAATAGGTAGAGACGATAACCGTTCCATAATCAATTTCCTATCATCAGCACTATCAGCAGCATTTTTCACACTGGAGGCATGTACATCTACCGATTCTATGAAGTTGTCATCAACACCATCCCTTGTAGTAGAGCTTAAATTAGAAAGGTCTAATGCCTTTTCTGAAAAACAAATTTCGCCATCCTTTTTGTAACATGGAGAGTCATCAATCGTAGAACTCGATTCCGCAATTTTTTTTTCCTTATTCTCTTCAGAGCTGCCGCTGCTGGAAACCATTCCTTTCAATAAATTTGAGGCCTGCTTCATGTCGTTATCAACAGCTGCCATGAGATCTTCAATCAAGCTATTGTCAGCCCAAGAGTGAAGCGCTTTGAGCTTCTTAAGGGCCAAGTCATAATTGTTTTGCTCAATCGCCTTATGCCCATGCTTCCCTTCATAATCACACTCAGTGTCATCTGTTAAAGTTGGTAATTCCACTGAGGGAAGAAGAACTGAGGAGAAAGGCTTTACTAACAGATCAGTATTTCTTGATACGTTTTCACAGTTATGAAGAGAGGTGAGAGTGCCTGGGATGGATGGATAAGAGTCCTTGTCAGTTTCAGGTGCAAGACCTTGTTTCTGTCGCTCCTTGAGATCAAAAGCAGCCCAACCAGGTGACTTCACCCTTGTTAATGACATTTTCACAAATGAAGAGCTAGAAGCAGTATTAATCTTGTGTCATGCACTGCTGTAGTGGCGATTCTTGCCCCCCCCTCCCCTCTTATGATTGAGACTGAGTCTTCAACTTGCAGTCTTGTTTTGAGGATACCACAACTCAGGGATACAACTCACAAAGGGACCTAACACACAGCCGGTTTTTAAACAAATAAGTTTGAAATAAAAGCTGATTTTTTCCCTTTCCCACTAAGAAACGGTAATCATATTTAACAGTGTTGAAAACAGATATACAATAACACTACATAAGAAAGTAAGAAACAGGCTGCTCTTTGAATAAGAGCTGTTATTGCTGTAAACAGATGCTAACGTATTTGGTAATATGAAATGACCAGTATTAACGACTATTTTAGGTTTAGTTTTCATCTAACAAATAGCAGATACTCAAAGCTGAAGGCTTTTCATTTAACAAAAAGAACTATTAAAAAATCGCCAACAATTCCATGGCCAAAAGAAAAAAAAACAAACAAACAAACAAACAAATAGACCGTGCTTATTTCGTACTAGACGAATTATCAATAAAAACAAACAAATAAAAATAAAGCAACAGGGAAAATACCTGTATTTACTGAGAGAGATAGACAAACGATACACGATTCTTCAGCGTTATTTGGGAAGGAATAATAACCAAGGCGTGAGTCGATCTAACCGCTGAGAAGAAATCAACGGAAACTTAGAAGAATCAAACGGCTTGTATTGTGGAAGAAAAGAAGCTCCAACGACGGATGATGAACCACTGCATCTCTGTTTATCCATAAACTCTTTCTTCGTTGCTGTTTGTTGACTTTCAGAAACGCCGATCAAGATTTTTCTGCTGTTGTGGTTTCCTCGACCCGAAGCTTCAAGGGGTAGAAAAATGCAAATCACAATAGACAAACTACCTTTCCGAATTGACTAAAATCTCCTTAACCATTTAAATAACGATCACACGGTACGGGGTAAAATTGGAAAATCAGTAAGTGCGGAAACTGACAAAATATTGACTAAAAGAATATTAACTGGAGGCCAAAAAAAACAAAAGGGTGAAATCTGACGCAGGTAAAGTATTATTGAAATTTAAAATGGAAGATCGGGATGTTTTTGCAGGTAATCGGACGGCTGCGAAGATTTGACAGCAATTTTCAAAAGCCAGTCGTTCAATGAAATGATTCGGGACGCAGTGGCAGTTTGATATTACTTATTTTATAGTTATAATTATTTATTTAATATCATAATTATTTATTATAATTTAATTATTTTTTAGTATAATTTTTAAAATTTAAATAAATTATTTTATTATTATTAATAAAAATTTAAATTTTTAAAAATAATTTTTTTAAATATTAAAATATTTAAAATATTATCTTTATATTTAATAATTTTATTTTATTTTTTTATAATATAATTTTAAAAATCTCACTTATTAAAATAATTTTATAAATTTTTAATAAAATTTTTTATTAACAATTAAATAATTAAAATCTTTTAAAATAAAAATTCTATTTATAAAAATTTTATTAACAAAAATTCTACCTAAGATCAATAAAAAAGGTGTATTAAGGTTTTCAAACGGAGCCGTAATCGCGTATATGAACGTTCAGAGTTTGGAAAAAAATAATAATAATAAAGAGGAAATTGAATCCGCGGGACAGAGAGAGAAGATGCGCGTGTCGCCCTAAGCGTTATAAGTTAACAGGTAATATGATATGTCAGCGCCATCTCTCTTGATTGATCTCTCAAATTAGACAACTCTGTTCAACTAGTCAAAGCATTATTACATCTTCTTAATTAAGCTCAAGTTCCAATCTCGTTCCTCTCTCTGTCATCGTTTAAGCATCTCCGATTTGCAATTCTTATCAAGCAAGTTCGTCTCTCCCTCAAATCAAAATTCACATGTGTTTCTAGCTCGATTTATTGATTAATCTTCAATTTTATATTCAGATGTATTAAAATGACGCTTTTCCTCATCTGAATTTGGTTCAGGTATCGATAAAGTTTGAAATCTGCTGCTTGAATTGATCGAATTTAATTTTTTCCCTGCTGGATCGAACTAGCAAGTGTTGAAATTTGCACGTAATTCACTCAATTTATATATTATTCTCAATGGATCCGAGTCGACGTGTACCTCGTTACATAGACTTAATTAATCTTAGTTATGCTACTTTCTGTTTAATTATGCTTTTGGATGCTAAATGTGGATATTAAGAAGCAAGATGCTTGCAGGGAGAAGGTGTCTGCACTGAATATTGATTGTACATTAGCTGAGGCAGTGTACTGATTTCTTCTTGACTGATGGTTGAAGCCTCTCTACTTGTCAAATTGTGATACTGAGTAGAATGGCATCTTTCATTTTGAACTTGGTTAAAACTATGCTAAATCGGGTGAAATTGGCTTTAGATTCTCCTTCTGCCGGAGCAGTTGTTTTTGGAGTGCACATCAGTGGTAGGCTTTAAAATCCAATATACCTGCTACTATTCTTGTCTGATAACAAGTGGACATTTTTTTATTTGCTTAGATGTTTTTGCAATCTGATGCTTCAGGTCATTTATTCGTGGAAGTTCTTCTTCTGGTGGTCATCCTTTTCCTACTTTCTCAGAAGAGTTACAAGCCTCCTAAGCGACCGCTGACAAAGAAGGTTTGTACTGCAGTTTTATTATCAACTCTATATTTCATTTGTTCAATTCCTGTAAAAATCGAGCATTTGGGTTTCTTCTTTCGGTTAGGAATATCACTAATGGTAATGGTGATAGGCACTTCTGTTATGATAGCAAGCTTAATATTTATTAGGTGGATTCTTATTCTACAAGTTTGTTAAAAGAAGCAATAATAGCAACAAGTTACTGGCAAGTCTGTCTCGTATCTGTTTTTAAGTATATCCTTTATATTGGATTTATCAAGAAGGCAGGTTGGTGACTGTGGTCAATTTATAATTTTTCTTTGGGCTTTTCTGCAAGTGTGGTCTTTGGATAGTGTTCTTGAGGTTGTATGGTTACACACATCTCCATCTCTAGCTGCCAAGACCAGGTTTGTATTGCTGTTTCATATGGAGAATGCTGAGTATTTTGACCTAGGCCTGCTTAAGTTGCTTTCATTTCTCTCTGCTGCTGAAAGCAACATATACCAATGCAATTGCAACTCTGTCTGAAATGAAATTCTAAAAGATTTAGTCAGAATTTCCTGAAAATGTTGTGAAAAACTGAAAATAAGTGATTTTTGATAAATTTCTTGCTAGGGATATAAATTAAATTCAAACTTTTCTGAAGTATAAAATCTTTGTCCTGTTTTGTTATCTGTTCAGCATCATGACATTAGCAAGAATTTCTCCATCTAACGTATGCGATTAAATGTATTTCTTCCTTCATGAGGTTCATCTGTTTATGCATGTATCTTCAATTGCCATTATATTGATTATCTCTCATTGGAGCTATATTTATCAAGGCTAAGTTATGGACATATTGTTGTACGGTGTATTTTTAGATTTTAATTTGTAGTAAATCTTTTGATTTAATATCCTATAAAAAAAAAATGTCTTTTTGTAATACCACCTATTTTGGTGTTGGTTTTCTTGCATCTTATGAACATTACTTAAATATTTGCATGATGACCGTAGGAAATAGATGAGCTATGCGATGAGTGGGTTCCAGAATCCCTTATTCCACCGATTACAAAAGAGATGCAATGTGAGCCTCCAGTGCTGGAAAGGTGAAAAACGAAAGTTCTTTTTATGGTAGAATTCTATTTGACTCTTGAAAAATTATATTTCTTGTACTTTTATATTTTATATTTTTTTTCTGTCCTGCCTTCTTGGACTCAGGGAATACCATCTATCTTCTTATTACTAGCTTTATGTTCCTTCTTTTTCCTGCGTTTTTTACATCAGTTGAGTTTCTTTCATTGTCATTACTGCAATTATCATTTGAATTAAATAGTAATTTACATAACCAATGTTATTTGCCTTACCTTTTCTTAAATAAATTTGATCTCGGATGTTGTTAAAAATAATTTTTCTTTTTTGCAATATATTTGTTTAATAAGATTATTTGTTGTCATATTAAGATTGTAATTTCTTTTTAGTCACCTACTCTCTAGAGTCATGTGACTTAAAATTTTATACGCGTTAAATATTATGCCCCAACCACATGGTAGTCAAATAGTATTCTCAAAGATATCCTGGCTCATTAGTTGCTTTTTATGCAGTGCTGCAGGGCCACATACAATAATTAGTGGAAAAGAAGTTGTGAATTTTGCTTCAGCAAATTATCTTGGATTGATAGGACATGAGAAATTACAAGTAAGAAAGACTGTTTCCATTGTCAAATTATTTTTTTCCCCGCTGATAATAGATTTTGTTGGATAGAGCAGTCATAAAAATATTCTGTTGTAGGAGTCATGTACCTCTGCATTGGAGAAATATGGTGTTGGCTCTTGTGGGCCTCGTGGCTTCTATGGAACAATAGGTAAGACCGAGCTTTGCAACTACTTTCAAAATGGACTGAACTGAAGTTACTTTTGTTTTATTTTTTAACTATATGGGTATGATCCACATTTTTACAAGTTTCTTTGTTCAGATGTTCACCTTGATTGTGAGGCTAGAATTGCAAAGTTTCTCGGAACTCCTGATTCAATCCTCTATTCTTACGGACTTTCCACCATGTTCAGTGCAATTCCCTGTTTTTGCAAAAAAGGAGATCTCATTGTTGTGTAAGTATTGAAGTCTTGTAAGTTAAACTTTCAGTGCGCTCTCTCTCTCCTCCTCCCCCCCGCCCCCCCCAAAAGGAAAGGGAAGAGAGAGTAAATTTAGAGTTTGCATTATGGTTTAAATCACTTATTGTAAGATAATCAGTATTTCTAATGGTAGTAAGTGGAATTTTAATTATTTCTCCTTTCTGTGTGTGTCATTGCTGTGGCCTGATTTTATTGATCTAATATAATTTTTGTTCAATTTAGATCAATTTTCCCTTACTAAATCACTGTCCTTACTAATATATGATTTCTTCTAGAGATGCCAGTTTGTCACATTGGCATTGATCTTGCTCTTTCATGATATTGCCTAATAACCTCTTTGACAATATTAAATGGAGAAACATCTGTATTGGCGATTGGAAATTTTGAACCATATGGGATTAATTTGAGTTATAACTGATTCAGATTACACTGTTATAAGAGCAATACTTTAAGCCACAATGTTTCTTGTTTCCCCTATTTTCTAATATTTGATGGTACTCTTTTCGTTAATTACTTGGTAGCTTCCTTATATTAGCTGAGGATTGGAGCTTTTGCTTCTTAATGAGTTTTCTATATAAAAGTTTTTCTTGTTTTCTTCTTCCAGCGATGAGGGAGTGCATTGGGGAATTCAAAATGGCCTTTATCTCTCTAGAAGTACAATTGTCTACTTCAAGCACAATGACATGGATTCTCTACGAAATACTTTGGAGAGAGTTACTGCTGATAACAAGCGGGCTAAGAAACTACGACGCTACATTGTGGTTGAAGCTGTGTATCAGGTATCCCTTGTGAAATGCCACATTTTGCCACTGTATGTGCTTGATGTTTTAATAAAGTAATTTGAAATGCTGGAGTGAGATAAGAAATAATAAAATTTTTGATGCTGAAATTTGTAGAATTCTGGGCAAATAGCTCCATTGGATGAGTTAATCAGATTGAAGGAGAAATACCGGTTCCGTGTTTTTCTGGATGAGAGTAACTCATTTGGTGTACTTGGCCGATCTGGCAGAGGCCTTACTGAGCATTGTGGAGTTCCGGTATGTTCTGAAGATTTATTATGCTGTTATTTTTGCTTTAATCTCTGTGATTTATGGTGGTATGGTCTTGTAGGTTGACAAGATAGATATTGTAACCGCTGCTATGGGACATGCATTAGCCACTGAGGGGGGATTTTGCACGGGTAGTGCTCGAGTTGTTGATCACCAAGTATGTAAATTATGCTCTATGAAAACCATCTAGTTTTTGAGTTGCAGTCTAATATTGTTTCTGAAAAGATTTCCAATATTACAAAAAATCACAACCATATTAAAATGCATTTGATGCTGCATTTGAAAAATATGAATTGAGTGAAATTAAATTCATTCTCAAGAAAGCAAATGTCAAAGTTAGAAGCACCAATTTGCGGAGGTTTTATGCGTTTTTGGAAAATGAGATTTGGGAAAACATATTTCTACTCAATTTCTCAAGATTAATAGCACTTGACATATTTTCAGTCTTTTCATTCTCTGACAACTACTATCAAGAATCATGATACACTACTAGGTCTTGGTGCATCCCCAGATCTTCAAATGCAAATCGACTCTCTTTTTTGTTTCACCCAAAACAAAAACAAACAAAAATAAAAGATAAAAGAAGGGTGTGGAATAATACTGGAAAGTTCTGAACTATTAAGATGAACACGGAAATTTTTGGCAAATGTTTATATCTTTATTAATTAGCAAATGCTAATTCCTGGCAGCGATTGAGCAGTTCTGGATATGTTTTTTCGGCTTCTTTGCCCCCATATCTTGCAAGTGCTGCAATTACTGCTATTGATGTCCTTGAAGAAAATCCTGATCTGCTAGCAAAACTGAAGAAAAACATTGCTATATTGCGGACAGGTGGGTTTCTAAATCACTTTTGACCATCATAAAACTTGCTTCATGTTCTGATCCTAAAAAATATTTTTTACTTTTTTGAATATAAATTGGTGTAAACATTTATAAATGTTGTTTGCATTTTCATATATAACACTGTAGGCATTTAAGAATTAGTGCTTGATATGATGTAGGACGTTATTTTGGATTTTAAAATTTTGTTATTTTAGGTCTTTCGATATTTTCTCTTTTAATTAAAGTCAATTATGATATATGTTTAAGTATTTTATTTCCACTATAATTGTCATTTAGTTTTCCTACTAGGTTAACTTGTGGAAGTAGGTTTATTCTATTATAAATAGAAAAGTCTTGTTAGTGTTTTCATAATTTCAACTTCAGTTATTCAATAAAACCCCCCTTCTTCATAATCCCGAAGGGATTATCTATCAAAATCTCTCTTGTAGAGTCTTTTGGATTAAAACATCATCTAATCATGCTTTTAAACGATGTCAAAATTTGATTGAGTCGTTTGGATTAAAATGAGATCTATTCATACTTTGATTAGAGTGTAACCTAGTCCCGTTGGATTGGTATGGAGTTAGAACGATATCTAGTGTTTTTTTATCCTATCAATTTGCTTCTGCTACCCTTGCTCTGCCATGATATAGCATGCCTTTACCACAATCAAATCTTGTTTTTTTGGTAGCATGGAAATTGAATGATTCTGATGGTGTACCTCAGAACTGATTTTGGAGTTGTCCTTGACTTTTTGTATTGGGCAACTGCAGGCTTATCTGATATTCATGGACTCTCAATTGCTAGTAATCCAGAATCACCCGTTGTTTTTCTCATCCTAGAAAGGTCAACAGGTTCTATGAAAAATGATCTACAGCTGCTTGAGGATATTGCTGATCGGGTAAGCATTGTCCTTTGGCGTCATGGTCGAATATTCATTTGTTTAGTCGAAAAGATCAATGCTCGATAAATGCCGTCTGCCTGTATTGATTCAGTTTTCATTTGCTTTTGCATTTGCAGGCTTTGAAGGAAGACAGTGTATTTGTTGTCACTTCGAAAAGATCAATGCTCGATAAATGCCGTCTGCCTGTAGGAATTAGATTATTTGTTTCTGCTGCCCATTCAGAAGCTGACCTTGCGAAAGCTTGTGAATCTTTGAGGAGAATTTCTGCAGTGGTGCTGAGGGACTGTAACTGAGTTATTCACACAGCATCTCATACTGCACCAGTTACATTGCATAAGATATGTTTCTGAATTGGCATTCATCTGTCGAACAATTTTGTAATTCAGGTATGCTCCCACAGGGCGGCAATTGTTGATAATTGTGTATCATTCATTGTATTCTTTTTTAATAGTTTTTTTCTTTATGCTGCTCCCGGGTATGGAGCATATTGGACTTGGCTCTATGCTTTTCAAAATGATGACGGTATTTGCTGACTTTTGTTAGTTAACAATAGAGAGATAGATTGTTCACTTTACGGTATTAATAATTGCAGTTACCTTTGATTTTTTTTTTTTTGTTGGGGGGGGGGGTGTTTCAGTCTGCAGTTGCTTCTCAAAGCTTTCAGCATGGCTTTAGACAAACAGTATTGGTTTTGATTACTAATTACAACTGAGAATGATAACAGTATTTGCTGACTTTTGTTAGTTAACGATATAGAGAGAGATTGTCCACTTTACAGTATTAATAATTGCAGTTACCTTTGATTATTATTATTATTATTATTTTTTCTGGTTAAGTCTGCAGTTGCTTTAGACAAACAGTAATGGTTTTTATGACTAATTAAAACTGAGCATGAAATTATCTACAACTTTAGCCTTGTAAAGTTCTGAATGTATGAGAACTGATATACCCCATTAAAAATAAGAAGGATAGGATTTTCTGGAAGTGTCCAATTGTTCTTAAGTAATCCAATTAATTTAAGAGAACTAAACTTATTAGCTTTAAGCTGGCTGCGGGCCATTTGCAAAGTCACATGTACTATGTTGTGGATTGTCTGGGATCATGAACAAGCAATTCCATGTTATATACGACTTTCGTTACTTGATGGTTTCGCAAATTTTCCATATTACATGTACATGTATATAAGCAATCGATATCGCCTACGAGAGTAAAATCAATAAAATTGATTGAGAATCGAAAGCATTTCATCCACATTTTTCTTTGTTATTTTGCAAATAATTAACTAATCAGTCAGATTAATTAGATCTAATAAAGTCTCCGCTCGATTGAACTTAGAGTGTCGATTCCACAAACCGAGCAATTTCATCGTCAAAAGCTACTAGTTGAAAAGAAGGAAAATCAAAGATTTGGTCAGAAATATGAGATGAATAATATTAATCAATAACAGGAAATTCTAAAAGCAGATTTCTAAAATAAATACAACCAGTAACTCTAAATAAGAGAAATTCTTAAAAGAATAAAGAAATCTTCGAGCAGGGGAGCGCGAGAGCTGAGGGAAAGAGTTTTTATTTGAATGGATTTAAATAATAAATATTTTTATTTCTAAATTGTTAAATAGAATTTCAGTGAAATTTTCCAGGAATTGCTCTCCAGTTTATTAAAAGGATAAAAAAAAATGAAAGTGATGTTATTTAATGCTACTGCTTTTTTTTTTTCATTTATTGCTTAACATTGTATATTTCAATTAATTATAATAATATATACAAAAAAGTAATAAATAATGAATCAATAAAATATAGCCAATTCCTAAGTTATTTTAAGATATAATGTTAAAAGAATACTAAAGACCTTCTCATACCGAGGGGGAAGACAGAATTTAAATCATTAATGCTATCACCAACTTATGAAAATAAGTGGAAGTAGGCCTTCTTTGAAATTGAAATACTATCACTTTTAGATTATAGCTGTTATAAAAAAATTATAATTGAAATAAAAGTTAATAATATATAGTAAATCTAATTTTTAAATAAAAATTAATATTATATAATAAATATATTAAATTTTCATCATACAAAAATAAAATTAAGTCAACTTAACTTTTAAACTATAGCAGTTAATGTCTATTAAATATTTTAATGTACATAATTTCTAGATTGAATTTCAAGATAATTTGAGGTAGGCCTTTGCATGGAGTGAAGAATAATGATATGAGCACATAAGATAATATGAAAATAGCACATTAATATAAGACAAAATTTTATTATGTCTTTTACGTTTTTGTGCTAATTTTTCTTTTATTATTTTCTGCATAAAAATGGTTAATTCTTTCTTATTTAAAATCTCATTAATTCTTGAATGAATTTTTTTGAATTAAAGTATGTTTAACAAGAGAAAAGGAAAAAAAAAAAAAGAAGAAGTTCCTAGCGTGTCAGTCAATAAAACAAACAAAATCATTTTTTTTTAAATTTTTTCGGATATATTTGTGAGTAGTACTATACATTTTAAATTTTTTATCTCTAAAAATAATCTTAAATGATATAATTTTTATTACTTAATTAATAAAATAATACAAATATTTCTTTAAATCTCGTAAAAAATTATTAACGACTCAATTATTATCGTCATTGGTTTGAGCATGGTCCGCCTGAGATGCAGTCTGTATCACGGACTTCATTGATTACGGCTGCCTGCCTGCCTGCCAAATCTAAAGTCCAAACCTAACAATCCAACTGAACAACTTTGGGACTCTTCTCTTTGTTGAAATTATTTCGGCCTTTTGAGTTTTGTTTGCTTTGTTATTTCTTTGCTCAAAAGACTAAACGCATAGGAGGCACGATTAAATCAATTGTCGTATTCTTAATCCAATCCACGGCCGACAAGTACTCGTACGCGGTCCAGAGATTTAACCAACTTAAATTAAATGCAAGACCACCTTCTACACTTACCAAGACGTTCATAATAAATAAGTCTAGCACGCCCACATTTACTGGAGAAAATTTGTTTTGAATATTGGGTGATTAGAGCTACTGCCTTCGAATAAATCATCCACTATGATAGAAGTGATATAAATTAGTTTAAATAATTTTTTAATTATAAAATATCAGTAGTATTGTAATTATAACTAAAAAAAAAAAAGAAAAGACAATTACCTATGCTTTGTTTTTGAAGAAAAAGAGATTTATTAATAAAAGTACTTTTTATTCACATAAATCATAGATTATCTCATCAAGCACGCCACACCTCACAAAATAAATAAATTCAATAGCATAATATTTTACATTTCTCCACAATACCGACAGACACGAAGCACTTCTCCATAATTTATAAATATTACGAGATTATTATGTAAAAGTAAAACAAACCACTTATATTTTAGATATCCTCTTGGATATAAAATCTTTAATCTGTGAAATTAACTGAGAAGCCTCCGGCAATTCCGGAACAACATAAAACGCATGGATCATGTTTGGATACTCGATCAGTGTTGCTTCTTTTCCTGATTTTTTCAACCAATCGTAATATCTTCTTTGCCAATCCTGCAACGGGTCGAACCCGCCCACCACCACAACCGTATCCGGATATTCCAAGCCCGAAAGATCCACCGCGTTGGGCCCACTCACGTTCGACGCTTCGTGGTCTCGATTTGATCCGGCTGGCAAAAATGCTTTCCATATCCAATCGGTTCGGGCCGTGGAAACCAAAGGTGACCCGGATAATCGGATCTCGGACTCGGTTCTCTCCTCGCCACCGAAAAAGGGTTGGATCGAAACCAACCCGAGAAGTTTGACGAACCGAAATGGAGACCCAGAAGCCCGAAGTGCCACGTGGTGGGCCAAGTTGGCACCTGCACTATCGCCCGCCAAGAAGCACTTAGACAAGTCAGCATTGGGTGGTAACACGGAGTCGCGATGGTCGTCGAGGAATCTAAGAACGTCGAACCCGTCGTCGTATTGGGAAGGGTAACGGTGTTCGGGACAGAGACGGTAGTTTACGGAGACGACAAAAGCGGGGAGTTTGCGGGCGAAACGACGGCAAACGGCGTCGTACGATTTGGAAGCGGCGCTGAGGTAAGTGAAGCCACCTCCATGGAAGAAAATGAGGACGGGAAGGGAAGGGGTGGAATCGGTGGGCGTGAAGAGACGGAACCATAGGGGGCGGGAGGGGTCGAGGGTGACGTCGGATGTGGAAACGGAGTTGACGGGGTTGGGATTAGGGCTGCGCTTAACGTCCAGGAAGTTGGTGAGACGACGGTTGATGGTGCCGTCAGCGCGACGGCTGGAGTCGCCGATAGCTGAGACGAACTTCAGAGCAAGTCTCGTTTTCCATGGGATGGCCGGTTTTGCGGGATTGGTGGTGCCCATTCTCGGAGGGAAGAAGATGGTGCTGGTTGAAATAAATGGGAGGGATTTGTTCTTCTATTTCTAGAATCTAATAATAGCTGTTGTTGTGGTTTAAGCGAAAATGAAAGAAAGACGAAAATGTTACTTGTGAGGTTTGGAGTCAGCTACGCAATCAATTTACTCCGAACTGAAACCTACTTTTGACGAATGGGGGGCCGACATTGATGGTCATTTAATTTCCAATCACAGCTGCCTGTTAGTTGCTACACGCCAACTGCCTCTCGGTGCAATTCTTTGCCATTCATTTGACGCTCTAGGTCTTAGGATGATATGAGCTGCATGCTAGATAGCCTACTCTTCTCACTGCACTGATTTTGTTTTTCATTTGTCGTGTCAATTTCAATTGTCAACTTCAAATGCTTTTCCAAATCCTGCCGCATTCCAATCTCCGTTGAATATCACTATATATATGTATATAGCCTCTGCAGTTGTGTTGGACAGTTGGAGTTTGTTCATTCCAAAACATATGAGCCTCAGCAAACTGCCAAAACTTATTCAACCAGTGTCTGCTATCAAGCAAAGCTAATATGTTTCTCTGCTTAGTCACAATGTTAACCATTTTACCCATCCAAAGCCGCACATAGTGATCATCTTGCTCTGGTGAAACCGCACATTGCAATCGACATTTCAGATCAGTCCCCAGATACTTAGCGAGAGCAAGATGATTGGCCTTTTTTTTTTTTGTTTGGACCTTCCACTAACAGAGCCTAGGGCCGCACCTGAAGCATGTTGAGGCAAGTCTTGGTACTTGTTGTAATCTCGTTTCTTCTCCCCGGCACGGAAAGGGCATCTCAAGTTGCCATTAACTTGCATTTTGTAATTCCTAGCTCTCGGCACTTTGTGTCTGTTTCTTATGCAGCCACTTATCTTAGAACCACGCGTATCAGACTCACCTACTGAACTGTACTCCATTTATATATGCTTAGTGTGCGCAATCACTGGAAATAAATTTTGAAGAGTGGATTAGCGCACACAAATCAATAGTACAACAAGCATCGGTCCACTGAATTTAAACTGGCATTACTTGCATCATTCAACAGGTGTTTTACCGAGAACTTGGATACCAGACTTGCTTGAGTTGATGAGCCAACTGATGTTAACCCATTACTTACCAACTTAACTTCATGGTCTAACAATTTAACACAGTATCAGAGGTCTCGTGTAAGTGTATTTGATTCCCCTTACATGCAATTTCTATCTTTAAACCATCTTTTTCAATTTATTGGCCAGTTCCGATTTTTTCACTTAAATCACGATTTTCTTTAAGAAGCAATAATGTTGGGGCTTAAGCTTCTGTCTCTCTAGTGGATTCTTTCCTATCACGGAAGTAAATGAAGCACTTCAAAATACTTAAAAGTTTCTACAAAACGTTGTTTCGGGTCAAGAAACCTAAGCATTTGAGAAGCACTTCTGTTATTTCCAGGACAAACACAATTCCACATAATTGTCAAGTAATGTCAACATGAAAAGCAATTTGGTCCATTCCTCTCCATCATCATCAAAAAAACACCAAAAATGCCGTCTCCAAACAAACACTATTCCACGTAATTTGTCCAGCCATAAATATAAACACATTCCATTTCATTTCTAAAAACCCTCATCAATCAAACATACACAAAAATTATAATCGCAATAAACCGTAAAAAATTAAAGAGAGCAAGCGATACTTACATGAGGCTTTTAGCCTTACTGGGTCAATATTGTATGAATATCAATCCGGCTCAGAAAAGAAAATTTCTGTTTTTCCTGACCCCTGGGTTTTAGTTTTCTCTCTCAGTTTCTTTTTATAACTGCAAAATAGATGCATCCCCTCGATGTACTCCATTAATTATCTCGTTCTTTGGAGCCATTTTATCGGCTTCTGAAATTATTAGTTTGATTAAGATAATTGTATAGTCCATTAATCGCATCATTAGTATTATTTCACATGAAGCATTTGATATTGCAATTCGAGCACAAATATCTCACTGCAACAAAAATAATGTCCGATAGCATCTGGAAAATGCTACCAAAAGTGAATGGTAGCATTTCTTACACGCCACAAATTATGATACAGAGCATTGAATTATTGCAATGCAATTAGCTTTTGTTGCTTTAGGTGAATACTATCGTTGTCCAAAGAGATAGCGTTTAGAAAACGCTACCAAATCGTATACAATTCCCTCGCAAATGTCTATTATAACTTCTAGAAAATGTTACAAACGCATTTTAAATGCTACAGAAACATTTTAAATGTTACAAAAGCATTTTAAATGCTACAGAAACATTTTAAATGCTACAAAGACATTGATATCATGCTATTATAGCATTACAATGCTTTTCATCCAATTCATTAATTCAATACATCATTTTAGTCGTTCCATTCATGAAAAAGAAGTTATACATAATTCATTTATAAAATAAAAATATTTAAAGATCGATAATCATATAAAAAACATTCAACTACAGAACATTTACAAAAAATAAGTATGCAAGTGTCATACTTTCTATACTTTCTAGTTGGTCCTCATTACCTTTAATTTGTCCTCATTCTTCAATACATTTTCGCACAATATCCTTGATCACTTGTATTATGATTTTGAAAACAAATAAGAATTTTATTCTGCTAATAAAAAAGAAACAAAATAATGCCTTCTTAATAGAATTTTCCCATATAAGTAAATTGCAAAAATTAAAGTGCACATAACTTCAATTTACGCTTACATTCATCCAAACCATTCAACTTTGACATATCATCCATAAATGCTAGGCCATTAAGGATGTAATAAGTATATAGCATTATGGAAAAAAAAAAAAAGGATAAAAGTAGCAATAGCGAGGAGGAAATGAAAATCAAATGTTGCAATAAATCAACTCGAACATCAATAAAGAAATTCTAGAACTATATTCTTTAATTCATATACATCTACCCAACTAATCTTCTACTTAGTTTATACCTATGTTAGACATAAATTTAAGAATAACATTTCATTCATATTCTAAACTACACAAATGCAGTGAGCAATTATGATAACTTATTCATGCGTTTGTATCAATTAAATATTGCCTTCTGCAACAAAAGTTTTTTTTTTTTTTATCTCTTCAGAGCATCAATACTAGAGTACATTCAGTTTAACCTAACAGAATTATGTGTTGATGCTAATCATATAAATAAAACATGAGCCTATCATGAATTTTGAGAGGCGTTTGAGAACTTTCATTATCTAGTCCCTATGAATGGGCAAAATCTAAAGAACCAAGCAATATGGGCTTATAAATAACTTTGTTTGTGTCCAACGACCAATTTAAGAAGTCAAATTCAAGTTTTATAGCTTAATAAATAAAACTCAAATACTAACAACAACAAACGAATTTAGATTAATTTACATCTTCATTCAAACGAAGTAAAAAGAAAACCACAAGCATGAGACTAAACTTAACAAGATAAGTCTTCACTTATGGATCTCACTTAAGTATCATTTGGTTGGAATAATGCAACAACAACCATTACTCTAACCAAATAGAGGGATTGATATTCATGGGCTTGAGTATAAGAGACATGACAAAACAACAGAATCAGCAATACAAGCAACAAAACTAGAATTAGTAAAGGAAAGTCCAAAAATGATGAGAAATCAAAAAGATCTAAGTCAACTAAAGTCTCCCCTTCTTTAAGATGCCAATGCAACCCATAATGTCACAGCTCTGAAAAAATTATGGTTGTTAAGGGTCAATCCTTTTCCCATGTAGGTTGCGAATAAATCACTGTATGAGAAAAAAATAGACAGATTCCCCCTTCCAGACCTTGGCTTATGGAGTAGATTAAAGAGAATTAATTAAAGATTTTAACAAGACCAAAAGCATGAATGTAGATTAAATTCTAATAGATGTCCATATACCCAAAATCTATAAGATACAATTTTTAGATCCACGGCAATATTTCCTAACTAAAAAGAAATAATTAAGATGATAAAATCTATTATGTGATTGATATACAAAATTTCGGGATTGCTAAGGCACAAATGAGAATTTTCACAATCTCTAATATATTACTCTTAAATGTAAGAAAAATAAATGAACCAAACATATAAGAAATTTCTCCAAATAAAAATGGAATCAACATGACAAATCCTATATTGATAATTGAAAGCCCTAAAATCTCTAAATTAAATTTTTAAAAAAATAAAGCTTACATGTAAATATTGATGAGAAAGATTTGAGGGGAGAACCTATAGTAACAAGCCTTAAGACAATAAAGAATCACCGATAAGAACTTTTTTATCTCGAGAGATTTATTTTAGTTATAAAATCAAGGAAACAAAAGAGATTAATTAAATGAGGGGATTTTGGAAGAGAGAGAGTCAGAAAAAGAATGGGATTTAGGCTTTAGGGTTATCTCACTTAGTGGTGGCCAACAGGCTATGCTGTGCCGAACTCATGCCAGCAAAGTAAAGTCCATGCGTGTTCGTGCTCATGTTATGTCGTGCCATGTCATGTTTAATTTTTTTTTTCTTAGGTCCAGCCCGATCCGCGTGCCGTACCCACACGAGTCGTGCCATGGGCCGTGCCAAAGAAAAAAAGCCCACTAAGTTTTTTTTAAATTTTCTTAAAAGCACATACCAAGTTATTGGCGTATTTTTTCAAACTTATGTACCTTTTTAAATTCATGTGCCTTTATTCAAATTTAATAAAATCAAAATTTCAAAATTCAAGTCCATATTCAGTAATAATAAATTATTAATAATAAGAGAATATAATTTTAATTACTAAGTTTGACTCTATGGTATTAGAATTCTTTTATAATACTTAACAACAACATTAACAATAAATTTTTTTTAAGGGTTAACTTAATTGTTAACTTGAAATTATGTGTAAAGTCATATATCATAGTTCATAAATAATATTAATACATATTTATAAAATCATAATATTTAAAATTCTATTTATTAAAATCATGATATCAATTATTTATTTAATAAATTATAAACATAAATAAATTATAATTTTTTGGAAACTAAGGATTAAATAAATTTAAAAAGCTTGAGCTAATAAAATATATTAAAAGATTCAATTTCAAGTTATTTATAAAATCATAAAATTTTAAGTTTACTTTCATTAAAAGTGAAACGTGCTTATTACGTGCTTTTTCGCGTGCCGTGCTTTGACCCATCTCTAATTGTGCCGTGCTTTTAAGGTTCGCGTATCTAAAATTCTAAACCCGGCCTGACCCACGTGCATGCCGTGCCTTGCCTTATGCTCCACCGAAGTGTGCTCCTATTGTACCGCGTTGTACGGAAACGTGTCGTGCTTATGCCGTGGCTTGTGCTGTCCGACCCATTGGCCATCTCTAATCTCACTATAATAGAAAATTTTGGGAAAGTGAGTGCCCACACATTTCTAATATTGGTGGTATATTTATTTACTTATTTTTTCATTTTCTGTAGCATTTTTCAAGTGTTACAAAGGTGTGGTTTTTTCATAGCATTTTAAAAGAGCTACAATAGTTAATATAGTACACGAAATTTTAAAAAAAAATGCTATAAAAGTAAAATGTTATCACTTAAATATTTAATTGTAGCATTTTTTTTAGAATGTGTTACCAAAAATTGACATTTTATAGCATTTTGTAAGAAAATGTTACTACATAATGCTACTAAAACTGATTTTTATTTAGTGTCTTACATCATCCTAAAGCAAAAGCAACACCTTGTGTTCATAACTAAAAGCAATAAAAGTTTCTTTATCCATACACA
The DNA here is from genome assembly GCA_030449905.1 of Luvunga scandens. Taxonomy (NCBI): domain Eukaryota; kingdom Viridiplantae; phylum Streptophyta; class Magnoliopsida; order Sapindales; family Rutaceae; genus Luvunga; species Luvunga scandens. The sequence goes on from JASUUG010000265.1 coordinate 162,310, forward strand.
TTTAGCAAAATTTTTTAAACATCATTCGTACAGTTATAGTAAGTAAGTAATTTTAATTTCTTTTATTATATTTATTCATTTTTTGGGTTAAGAAGTCTTGTTTAATTAACGAAAATATAATTTATATTGAAAGCATAAATAAAAGGCCAGTTCTTGTTATTATTTAAGGGAAAAGAGTTTCAGAAAAAAAAAATTGCAGATGAATTTGTGTTTTGAAAAAAATACTATGAACCAGTAAGAATTTCTCGTCAAAAACGTTCTTGTAGAAGCCCAACAAGATCTTGATAAAACGTATCAACTTTCCAGCCTTTTTTCCTCATGGGGCGAAAAAAGCAGCTGAAAAAACAAACGAACAGATTGCAAGAACCGAAACTGGCTCAGTTACTTTCAGCCTGGAATTGATTCGACCATCAAAAACAAATCTGCCTTTATTCGGCAAATTGTTTAGTATACATACATGCATTCGTCTCTAATAATAGGGGATCAATTATTATGTACAATTTGTTGTACGGGCTTGGAGCAATGTATCCGCCGATCACTAATTGTACTACGCACGTATTATTAATTAATATATTAAAACATAGATTATCGTCACATCATGATCATATGCAGCCTTCTTGATCATTTGTATTGCTTGTAACGCCCCTCCATTCCTATAATTTATTACATGTGCATCCATTATTGTTTCGAAAATAATTAATATCCACCTGCTCTAAGAACAATCTCTCTCTTTTTAAGAAGCAACTTGTATCAACAAATCTTATAAATAGATTGATGCTTAGCTTTTTGCTTACCCACTACCAAAAACCCATATCCAATTTGTATATTATGTCACAATTATATGCTAAATCCATAAATAGAATTGACAACTATTTATGTTATTTTCTTATATGTATCGTACTCTCAAAAGACATGGTTAAAACTAAATATTACTTTAAAAAAAGATGATTAAAACTGCGATTAGAGAAAGCATAGAGATGAAGTTTTGATTTGAACGGAGACACACAATGGTTTTGGCAAATAGAAAATTAGTAGTAAATGAAAGAGACCAGCAGAGATCTGAACGTGGCAAACAAAGAGACAACATAAGCAACGCAGGCATTTGGTGCACGCCATGTGGATGGACACTCATATCTGAAATGCTCGCAATTGCATTTGTAATTGAAATCAAAAAATCTTTTGAAGATCTTCCCATTTCAATTTCCTAGACCTTCCCTTTTTAAAACCTACACCGCTTATGTGACATATATATATATATATATGTATAACATATTATATTTTTGATCGATCGATAGATCTATAGTCCTGATCAAGAAAGGGCAAATTGGCTTAACTAAATCCACACACATCAACTCTTGGTTTTTGGTTTATTTTTTCTTTAAATAATTACTCAATGTTTGTTTGTTACATACCAGCATTCTTCAAAGTTAAATTATTCTATTCGTGCTGTTTTTGTTGCTGAAAACTTAGCATTGAGGGTCAACTCATTATTCCTATTCAACTGGAGCAAAAACTCAATCCATTACCAACTCAGTATTGTGTAAGATTTTGAATGAACGTGGCTTCGTTCTCTCAAGACTTTGAGCAATTATTTTAATAAATCACGAACATAAAACTAAATATTACTTTAAAAAAAATGCATGAAACTAAATATTACTGACAAAAAATTAAGGCTTGCTTGTTTAGGCATCCGACTGTCGTACTGTTTAAAGTATGTAAACACTTATGAATTGGCTTGGGTTAGCACTTAGCACACAACTGATTATGTCTTCTATTTCCATTGATAGTGGTCTCTTGTATTATTGATTTCTTAAAACCAAAACTTTCGTTACATAACATCTTAATAAATTAGTGGTACATGCCTTTTTTTTTTTTTTTTTTTGGGGGGGGGGGGGGGGGTGGGGGGCACTCATAAATTGCTTAAAGTCAGATACCTATAGTCGTGATTATTAGCAGATATTAGCTTATGAAAAACACCATGGTTATTACAACTTATAATATGAGTACGTGGCGCTCTCTTGATGGACCACGATACAAATAAGACAGCTCAGAATCATCAACTATCATCATCATCCCAATAATTTGTGAATCTCGAAGTACCCCACTTCAAAGGAATCAAGGGCACAGCTTATAATAAAAGTAGGGCCCAACTTGCTCTTTTTGTCCAAAAATGGATACCAATCACAATTTTAGAGCCTTTGTTTATTTTTCTGCTTTATTACTTGCAACTGTGTCTTTTTGACATGTGGTGGCCGCGTGTTATGCATGCAATTCATTACCACGTTTGCTAGCCTTTTGTTTTATTATTAAATTATTTAAATAATCACCACCCATCACGCTTCTGTCCATTTTATATAGAGGGAACCCTAGCTTTTGCTTCTTGCTCAAAACAATCAATCAAGCTCCAAACTATAAGAAAGAAGAAAAAATGAAGTACTCATCATCATCATCATCAATCCTTAGAAGCTTGTCCTTTGGGATTCCGGTGAGGTTATCGGCAGCTTCTTCGGCAGTCGTCCCGTTGCAAATCAGAAGCTCATTTGGCCGGCAACTCACCGCAGAGCTCGATGCCCTTCAATCATCATCATCTGCTTCTTCTGATGAGTCCCATTACAAATGATTCTTACAAGCCCTCAAATCTTCAACCACTGCTCAACAAATAACCTTAGCTTCTCTTGCAAAACATGGCACGTTTCAAGATTCAGATAGAAAAATCGTCGATCAGTATCTTGATTCCAATATCAGCATGCTGGATGCGTGCAATGAGTTAACGGAGAGAATAGATATAGTTCATAACTACGTAGAATCATTAAGAGTAGTTTCACATTTGCTCGAGGGCAGCGCTGAGCTTCATCCGGCAACATTAGCCAGAATAGGAGGAGCTTTAGATTCATGTCGAGTCATGGAAAGAAGAGGCAAGGAAATGGGCAAGTTTGGCTCTGGATTAAAGAAAATCCTAGGCCAAATGCAAGATTCAAGATTGGGAGAAATGTTGAGTGGGTCGATGGCCGTAACGTCCACAGTGTGTGCAATTCTTGAAAATGCTCTGTCATTCAAATCAAAACGCGGGTTGTTGCCGTTAATGCAACCTCAGTCACAAAAGACTTCACGGTCTTATTCATTACAGCAACTGCAGAATCGAATGAAAGAGCGAGGAAAAACTAGCTCAACCATTGGACTGTTTGAGCTGCAGCAAATGGTAAAGGTTACTAAGAGTTTGCGGGATCAAATGAAGCAAAGAAAGCAGAATGATCATCAGCTTAGAGTTGATGTTCAGGAAATGAAAAGAAGTTGTGGGAAAATGGAAGAAGGGATTAAACCATTAGAAGAAAGTGTCAAGGAGTTGTACAAAAATTTGATATCTGTTAGAATGGCTTTGTTAGGAATATTGTCTCAGATCTAAAACATTTGGGCGTGCAATTATCAGAAAGCCAGGTTACTACAGTTGTAAAAATTTAACCCTGATTTTGACTATGCCTAATCTGATGTATAGCTCGATTAGTGAAGATTGACAATGTTTATATATACGCATAATTTCATAGTTACATAAGTGGGTTTCACATTGATGATTATTTGCTTCCTTTTTCCTTTACAATTTCGTTTCTTTCTCTTTTTTTTAATTTGTTTAAAGAACAAAAAGGAAAAGAAAAGAAAAAGAAGGTCATTTTTTTAATTGATAGTTCTTTCTAAGTTTTTGGTTCAGAACCTTGAGAAAAGAAACGTCTATCCTTGAATGTCTTTAATAATTTTGTAATATTTCTCCTTATCCATTCACTATCCATTCACTATTTATCACATATTTATACATATTATGTTAATTGATTGAAGTATACACATTGATTGAAGTATACACATGACAATAAGTAAATAGAAAGAGAATAGGCAAATAAGGCAATGAGCAAATAGAAAGAGAGTAATGCTTCAGGAGCACTTAAAAATTTTCTCATAGCGTTCACGGACTAAAATGTACAGTATTAAAACTTATGAACTCTATTAAATTTTCTTCAAACATCAGGGACTTTTGAAAAACATCTCTAAGCTTATCAAGTATGAACCATGCAAATATCCTAGAGGCTGAGGGACTAATAAATTTCAAAATTGATTAGAGAAGGTGAGTTCATCGAAATTAAAATCATAGGTGACAGGAGCGAGGTGCAAAGGATTGGCGGGACTGTTTTGTACAGTATTAAAATAGTTATGTTCATTATTTTAAATAAACTAATTAACGGGCGTTGATCGAATAAAATTGAAGGATTACATATTTTGAACTTACGAGATCTCTCTGTTCCAAGGCTAACCGTAAGGATGATCTAAGTATCTAACATCACCTTTTCATTGTAAATTTTCTACGCATATGCCATGTTTGTACCTCATAAATTCAAAAGGAAAGGGGAAAACGAGATGGCCCCCGTTCAAAAATTGAAGGATTTAATTTAGCACTAATTAAACGGAACGTCACAACTAGACTTGAATTTGGTAATGGGCAATTTTTCAACTCTTGACACAACTATAAAATAATAATCGTTTACAGAGGAAAATAGTGTGGTGCTGCACTAACATAATTGTGTTGAGGGAAGCAACACCTAGAAACGTTCTTTGCTGGCTTTCAATTTCAACCACAGCAGCTTGCTTTATGTGAAGCAGAATAATTATCCACGCAAAATATGAATCCATGAATCATCAAACTGTCCTGCCAGAATCGATCCAAATTTCCTTACTTTCCTCCCAAATTGATAAATAATTTTTAAAAAAATATGGGGAGAGCTAAAAACCAGGTGGCAAATGTCCCCAAATGAAATGATTGGTAGCAAAATGGAAATCTCAAGCCTAAGATAAATTACCCTGAACGGAGGAGGAAAAAAAATGTACAGCATCAGTACCAACTTATAAAGTCCGGCTTTTGCCAATTACCATTGATCCCATTTGTTTATAAAATCATTCCACATAGCCGCTGCAATTGATTCTCGCATTGCTGAAGCAATTTGCTCCTGCATAGAAGAAGCTAACTGCATGTCAAATTGATCCTCAAAACAAGGCATCTCTTCCTCTGGCTCCCCATTGACAGTAGCAAATAACCAATCATTTTTTTCCTCACGTCGGATGTAATTATGTAGAACACAGGCAGCAATAACTATATCCCTTTGGATATGAAATGCATACTGAGGGGCAAGTTTGAGAATAGGAAATCGAGTTTTCAGCACGTTAAATGACCTCTGAATGACATTTCTTAGTGATGAATGCCGATGATTGAACAGCTCCTTTGCATTTCTAGGCAATTTATTAGCACCTCTATATTCATGCAAGTGATACCGAATTCCTACATATGGAGCAATAAATCCTTCTGTGTTTGTGTAATCCATATCAACCAGGTAATATTTCCCTGCAACATTGAAGACTTAATCATAAGTATTAAAGAAGAAAAACCAAGTATATACGGGCAATAAGTTGCATGCTTTTGCAACATCTCTATTTTAGAAGAACCTTCAGGAATGTGAGGAAAATTCTGATCTGGATCATCTAAGACTGCCCTTAACACTCGTGAATCTGCAACAGAGCCTTCCCAACCAGGATAAATGAATATAAACTGTAGGTCAAATGTACATGCTGCCAACACGTTTTGTGATAATAGACCTTTCTTATTACGAAATTGCGATTGCTCTTTTGCCGGGACATGTGCAGGGATGTGCATACCATCTATGACACCAATACAATCCTGAGTTGAAGAAATAAAGTGAATGGCGAACAATAATGCGCATAAAATATAAGAGAAAAACTGATTAGATATAAACCTTGAAATATGGGTAAAACCGATGACTACAGAGAATTTCTGGAGGAGTGGTCTGTGGTGGGGGCTGCAAGAATTCACGCGACAGGGACTTGATTGCCTTCAAAACATTATTGAAATGCCGGCTGATGGTCTCACCTGAATGCTGAAACCGCTCTTGGATTACTCTATTACGCTCATTATGACCCACAATATTCAAAAAAATTGCCAGTTGCTCCTCTATTGTAACACCAGAAGTATCACGTAGCATGCCTCTCTGTCTAAGTGTGTCAGATAATTTGTGGAAAACGTGTTTATGCATTCGAAACATTTGCTGACATATATCATCATGTCCTTCTAGAACTTGAGTCATAAATCCACTTCCACTGGGTGAGATACCACGCTGAGGTTGCTTGACTATACTGTTATAATAGTAGGAGCCAGCAGCTGCGGCAACTAATTCCATCTGGTCCAATTCTAAGTCATAATCATCCATGCTAGCAGACAAATCTGTAGAAATAGAATCAAATGCAGTATACATAACAAAATGCAAATAACTAATATAAAGAATGAGTGCCCCAGAAAGCGATCTAATAAATACTTGTGAGTTTCAAACACAAGCAATAATGAAACAAGGAATATAAAACTGACCCTCTAATTATCATTTATAATTATGACATTTCGACCAAATAAAAAGCAATAACTTATAGTTGAACTAATTACAGATGTGAGTTCTTTAGCAAAACTATAATCATAAAATCTATTACCAGAGGTTTGGAATTAAAATATACAAGACTACTCATGTCACTTCAAACTATTCAACTAGAGGAAGCATTACACTTCCTCTGCAACCACAGGAACCTTTTCTCACTCTTAAGAGATAAGAATGTTTCTCTTGCATTGGGGTTCTCAAATAAGTCCAGCGCAAAAAAGTAAATTCGTTGATCAACACCTTGCATGTCATCCAGAACTTTAATGCATTTGCTTATCGAAAATCGTTCTTCATTCTTCGTAATTGCAGCAGCCCTCATTTTTGAAGCAGCAGCTATTTCTAGCATTGCTTCCACAATTGCATCACCAGCAGCCTTGCGATTTCTCTTGCGACGTCCAGAACTTGAAGGAGTCACAGGTTGGCGCTTGTGTCCATCTAATATGTTACCATCATCCCCAGAGCCCGAAGTAGCATCCTCTTCCACGTAATTCATTGGTGCACTAGGATCAATAGACATGCCCTTAAATTTTAATACATATCAACAATCAAGTACTTTTAGCCCAACTTTCTTCATTAAAAAATGAAAATAAAGCCCATATTCATTCCAATTCTCTACAATGAAATTATCCTAGTCCAATAGCAAATAAAGCACTCATAAACACAGAAGGTTTTGAAATGAAGCAAGGCAAACAGCCAACCACCTGATAGCCATGAATCAATAACAAACTTCCAACCCAAAAAGAATCACTAGAAAAGAACTACTCAATTTAGTTTGAGAGATTATATCATTTCCAGATAAGTTGACACCAGCTTCATTACCCTCATAATTTCAATGATCTCTTTTACCAACACATTCTTTCAAATATTTCCCCAATCTAAAATATTGTAACTTGAAATTTAAGAGCCTAAGAATGCATTACTACATAGACAATTAATACTCCAAACACAAGAAGGCGGAGAAAATCTATTGTGATTCAGACTTTACCACGAATTGACCCAATTGAATATTTTGAATTAATCAGCTCAAAACAGAAAACGGTGCTAATTTATTTTATTCAATAGAACAGAATACGAACTAATTTGGTGATATAAACCCTAGTTTCTCGATACATTTATTCAAGAAAATATAGAAATTAAAACAATAAATAAAACCCGAGTAAAAGAGTAAAAGAAAGTGAAACTCACAATTCAGACATGCACGTTATGCTCCGTTGCAATGAGAATAAATTAGGGTTTAGGGGTTTTCCGTTTCAAACATGGGGAAAAGCATTGTATTTGCGAAAATCAAAGTAGACACCTATTTTTACTTTTAATTAATAATATCCATATCTTTTCAAAATAATAATAATAATAATAATAATAATAATATCTATACAAACAGAATAACTCTTCTTACCCAGCACCAAGAAGCCGGGAGTGATATTTCCAGAGCTAATAAAATTTGACACTCTTGGTTATTTGACATGAATGTAACATACATAAATAGGTAGGGTAATCAAATTTGATATAATTATTAAACGTGTTGAGTCTAAGTTGATGTAATTTTTTTTCCATATTATGTTAAAGCTAAAGTTCTTAATCTATTTAACTAAAAAATAACATGATTATATTTTTTATTCTAAATTAATTTATAGGTTTTTACCATCAAAACTTAAATATGAAACATTATTCTCTTTTTATTTTTTTTAAAAGGATGAATATATAGTATAACCTCTATAAATTAATACTCAATAAACTAATAATCTCTATAATATAATAATTTTTTGCGGTCTTAACTTGGGCCCTGAAGCCAAATTAATAATTTTGATAAATTAATAAAATAATAATTTTTTTGAGAACTTCTATATAACTCTGTGGTCCTATTTATATCATAAATTAATAATTATAGAAATTATAAATACTGTGAAATTACAGATATAACTGACTATGTCAATTTATTAAAATATTAGTCTATTGTAACTTATTTTTTCTTGAAGTTTAAATCTAGTTGAATCTCATCTTTAATTTTTCTTATTGCTTCTAAAAGTTCCGGGGTTGAATTCTCGTACTGCAATAAAAAATTATAAAGTGTTGTTGATGACTTGAGTGCTTTAGTGCGCTAAATAGGCTCTAAAGGTATTGTGTCATATTCAGCATGATTTTCAGTGATGTTAACAACAATTTCTTCTAAACTTTGGACCTCTAAATTTTCATTATTTTCATTAGGGTAATCTAAGAGATAATTGACATCTATTCCATTACGGAAACCAGATTGTTGATTATTATTTGTAACTCATGAGTGCCTTCTTCATCTAAAGTTCCATATAAGTTCTTTGAACTTATTTCTTCCATTGAACGAATTTTGCAATGTTAAAAACAATTTGCTATTGTCTTTGCCTTAACATTTATTGACCAAATTGAGACTGCAATATTTTATTTTCTCCGAATTGGTTTGCCCCAACTCATAGCCCTCCAAAATTTTCTAGTAAAATCGTTTACGGTAATGCATCTTGAAAGCTCTTATTATGCCCTCATCACATGGTTGAATTTTTTATGTCATGTTGGGTGGTAAAAAATACAGCTCACACATTATGTAATCCTTCAATATTTTTGGGATGTGCTGGACAATTATCCACCACCAAGAGAATTTTTCTCTCATGCATTTTTTTTTATCAAGCCACCAAACATATTCCTCAAAAAGCACAGCAATCATCCATGATCTTTTGTTGGCACGATATTCGCAATCCAAGCTATTCATGTTTACATTCTTGAAGCAACATGGTTTTGCATACTTTCCAAAAATCCATAGAGGAATTTTTTCTGAGCCATCCTCGTTGCAACAAACAACAACAGTAAGCCTTTTGTTGTCTTGCTTTTTCCCTTCAAGTTGGTCTGTTGCAAGAGAGTGATCAAGTTGTAGCCTATAAAACAATCTGATTTCATCCCTATTGAAAACATCATTCATGGCAAATTGATCTATTTTTTCCCTTATGGACTCTAATTTTTTCTCTATGTCTTGTGTATTAATTGATTCACTTTCCCCAAAACAACGAAATGACTTGATACCATGTCTTAACTTGAACTTCTCAAGCCAACCTAGAGAAAAATTGAATTCTGAAGTCTCTTGAGGGTTTAACAGTTTCATAATCTCCTTTGCTTTTTCTATGATTAGCTCTCCGGATATATCGACACGATCTTGGTATTGAAGAACTCACTCAAAAAGTACTTTTTCCATTTCTGAAAATTTTGATGATTTGTGTCGCTTAACATGACTATCCTTTTCTATGTCAATTGAAAGATATTTTGATGACTGTTTCAATGTATTTGATATTGTAGCTTGACCAACTTTCAAGTGAAACTTTTCAGAAACCCATTGTTGCAATTCTTTTTGAGTGCTAGCCGGATGCTCTTTACTATATTGGCATAATGCTTTGCACATTTCATTTCTTATGGTTGATTTTTTAACACCCTTTAAATGAGAAGCCATTGTAACTTAACAGGTTACTATGAAATAAAAGAATACTTTGTGTTTGTTTATATAAACAATAATTTTAACTTAATTCATTGAATACATTTAATTTCTAATTTAGTTCATTGGATATAGGACTTAGCTAAATTATGTAAATACATGAAGACTCGTTAATTAAGTAGATAAGTAGTCAAATTCAATTGATACAATTTAATGAAATTACATTTATTTTAGTTCATTGAATACACCTAGATAAATTTATGTAAATACATGAATTTAGTTAATCAAGTAGATAGGAACATTAGATGAATTAGTTCAAATTCAATTAATACAATTTAATAACTAACATTTAGTTTAATTCATTGAATACATTTAGATAAATTTATGTAAATACATGAATTTAGTTAATCAAGTAAGTAGGTACATTAGATTAGTTCTAATTCAATTTATACAATTTAATAACTAACATTTAGCTTAGTTCATTGAATACATTTAGTAAATTTCATGAATTTATTTAATCAAGTATACATTATTTATTTGATGAATTTATTTAAATTCTATTGATTATATTTGTAAAATACAATGAATTTTCAGTCAATTAAATGTTAGTTCTTTGTACTGTGAATACACTCTATAAATTAATAAATTATTAATTTATTGATTAATTAATATCTCTCTAAATTAATAAATTTCTATGGTCCTGACATTATTAATTTATAGAGGTTATACTATATACACAATGTTTCATTTATAAAATTTTATATAAACTTAGAATTTTAATAGTATAAATGTGTAAAATATTGATAAACATATATATTTTATATTATCAATACATATTATTATTTGTATATGTATATAATTAAAAATTAAATAGTGTAAATGAGTAATATTTTGATAGATATATATAAGTGCTTTATAATACTAATAAATTATATATATAACCAATTTATTTTTCATATCTGATTAGATTCTCAATATTTTTCAAGTAGTAAAACAAAAATTATTGTGTAAGTTGATGTGTTGTATAATTGAATAGAAACCAAGGAGGATATTAATAAACGAAAATTAGATATGAATGCTATTAAACTTCCTAACGAATATCACAATATTGATATCAATTATAAATTATATAAATATCAAATAATCACTTTTAGTATGTTGAAAAGTCACGTATATATGCGTTCACCTTTTTTAACCCTTCACATTTTCTCTTCTTCTTCTTCCTTTTTTTTTTTTTTTTTTTTTTAAGAATTAGCATCATATAAATTAAATAAAAAAATTAAACAAGACCCAAATGGAGACCAAAGTGTCATTCTTCTGAAATTATTTCTAAAATATTAGTTATGATATCTGCGTTTTTATTTTTTTTGTTCGTACATTTGGTCAAGGCAAATTGCCGTTAGACAATAAATTCTTAATAGCATCATCTAATTTTAAATCAATATGGATTTGTCTTGTTATCAATGTTCCTCCAAATCCACCATATTCCTCCTTCAAAGATTTTTTTCAAAAACAGACTACTCACGGCCTTTGCTCACCATCACCGGCTATTAAACATTCAAGGGCGTTACATGTATGAAACAGAAAAATCTGCCAAATCTCAGCACTAATCCAAAAGAAAAGACGGCATTACATTTACAGTTCTGTTAAGAATCAATTCAGCACCAATAACATTACTCCTGCCTTATGAATCTTGCCACCTTTCTGCTTTCCAAATAATCTACAACGAATCTGCAACAACTAATTCTCTTCTGCCTTTAACACACCCCCAAAAAAAAAAAAAACTCTTCTGCTAATCAAGAACCTTCGCTCTAGAGTTTTGAAAAGGCTGAAGTTGGGGAACTTGGATATCCACTAGCCTACTCATGAAATAATTAACGACATTCCATAATTACACTGTAATGTCAATGTCCATTAGCAAGTGTGAGAGAGACATACTCTAATCACACGTCATTTTGCATTGCATTCTTACAAGGAGTTGCTCTGTTTCAAACATCAAACCAAAATAAAAAATTGTACATACAAGGAGACACACAACTGTCACTCAATCCTTAGATAGGAAATGCACCCGCGCAAGGGTGTATTCTTTCCCAGCTATCCAAACGCCAGTTTGTGACCATTGCACATCCTCCCAGTCAAGATTTTCTTCTATTACCTATCCGAGAAAAAAAAATGTTATCAAATGGAAGGCAAAAGACCCACAACAACATTGTTTCTAAGCAATGTACAGAATAGATGGATTTGTGTACCAAGCTAGGCCTACCATGCATGTTTGTTATGCAAAATATTGCATCAATATGCAAATATGGTTGCACGTGTGGAAATTTAACCAGATAGGCAAAATAGATGCAATTTTGCTAAGTTGGACCAACATGCCCTATGCTGAAAAGGGCAATAGAAGAATGCAAAGTCAAAGCAGATGCCAAGCGCTTATCAATACAAAGTTTCTGGCAACTCAGGAGTGCTTCCAAGTTCCAAAGATGAACCACCATTCATTTTAGTTCTAAACATACAATGATATCGAAAGAAACAAGTGAGATGAAGTACCTCCACATGCTCAGGAGGCAAGGGGATCCCAATGGAACGCATAACTTTTTGAGGAAGAGGCTTCTTACAACGAGACCAACGAAAAACATCAGTCATAATATTATCACCATCATTCTTTTCCCCATTTGTGGAATGTAAAAGGTTATTTTGAGACTTTTCTGTCTCTGTATCATGTGACTCAGATGCTGGAACAGCTTTAACCATCTTCTCTCCCGCAAAAGAGAGTTCATACCTGCAGATAACATCTCAAAAGTTCAGAAAATACAAACCATCACCAAGAAATTGCCACATGTACTTTAGAGATTCCAATATCCAGAAAATTATTCCTATTTGAGGCTATAAATCATTTTCTTCTTACACAAATAAACAACAAGAGACTTTAATTCAAGTGACTAGTTTCATTCATAACAGATATGAAATGAGAAAATCCCATCAGTTAAAAAAAATTAAAATAAAAAAGAATTGAGAAAGTTGTACCCCAAGACCAACAGGAACAAGCAGAATGCAGAAAGCTCTTCATAAAAGTAAAAGCCTAATCCTACTCCATCAACTTGGAAACTTTACTAGTATGCTTCCGGATCTTAAATCTTTACTAGTATGCTTCCGGATCTTAAATTTGGAACTTAGCATCTCCAGTTAAGTTCAGGTTTAAAGCATCTAATCTGTAAATTGCCTTATTCCAATGCTCAGCAAAATCACAAGATGACCATAAATATGCAAGCATATCTCAGTATAGTTTCTTTAATTTGATCATTGGTGTTATGTAGCATTCAGAACAAAAGAGCAATAAGACAATAATAATATCAGAAATAGAGGCAGATAGAAAACAATTACATAACAAATTTATTAAAACAAAATATCATGTTCCAAAATCCCAAATGACAATCAAACAACCTGTGCAAACAATTTATGTCAATAAGAAGATAGGAAGACTACCTGCAAGAATGTGTTTCTAAGTAAAGAACTTCTCCCTTCTTCAAACGTGCTGATGTATAAAGGGGCTTCTTCAGACCTTTATCAGCAACAATACTTATGCTGTACTTAATCCTGAATAAGTTTGCAGGCATTCAGATTAATTAGTAATCCTGAATAAGTTTGCAGGCGTTCAGATTAATTAGTACCAGGGACACTTGAATATTCAGGGGATTCAAAAAATAAACAAATAAATAAAAAGCAAGAAAAGCAATTATGAGTATATTCAATTTTTTCTAACTGTAATGCTGAGAAAAGCAAGGTCACAAAATCCCAACTCTCTATGCACATAAACATTCAAACAGATTTTCCAACAATAAACTGATATATGTATGTAAATGCATGCTAGAAATTATGAAAAAGAAGATTATATGCATACCAAGGTTCATTGCAGAGGTTGTACTGAATTGTGACTTCTCGCACGAATCTTTGTTGCCGCAATGCATTCTGAAGAATGAAAAACATAAAGCGAGCCAGTTGTTATTTAATACAAGCAAAACATATACATAAATGCTCACACATACCCACATGTTCTACAGAAGAATATGTGATTCAAAACATAATTGTCTTTGCAGTCCAAGTTATCTGACAATCATTTAGACGCTTCGTTTAATAAGAGAGGGTTTTCAGAGCTGGCCTAACTCCGTGGCTTTGAAAGTCTTCTGTTGTAAGCTACATTAAGATGAAGAGGGTTTTCCAGGTGCAACATGCCAGGTGTAATTTGACAATCCACCAAATTGAATACGCAATGAACACACTAAATTTGCCAATTCTGACCCTAATAAAAGATTTAAGTGAACTAGGACAAATGAAGAGATAATAATGGAAAGTCATCCACTGATGCGATCCCAACAAACATAAGTAAAAGTAGCTGTGTAATACCGATGCTGCAGCCCTAGTAGTCATTGTCCGTTCCACTGCCATGGGAGCGAGGGTAGGCTCCACTGTTGATGAGTGAGTAAGACAAGGCTCCAAATCAATAGTTCCCCCTCCTTTCTGCAATTTAAAAAACAGAAATTCATATATGTATAACTATTAAAAAGTGTTAAACAACCTGTAAGTTACTAACTTCTACCAACTCAATAGCACTCACTAAAGTTTTTATGCAGAAGAAAAAGGCATTTTAAGTCCAAAAAATTAGAATTATTGATTGAATTCCAACTCCATCAATCCATGCAACCATCCAATCTTTAACGAAAAAATAAAGCATCATTAATGATGACATCTGAAGCAGAAAAAAGCAGAAATAACTAGTATGTCACCTTCACAATGCAACACTTCTCAACATGGTAACTACAACCACTTCCAGCCCCCCAGGCACGGGAACGTACATTATTTCTTTGTTCAGATGTGTAACCTAACAAAACTAGTGGAGGTTAGCCTTGTTAAAATGCACATAAGTAAAACAAACATTGTGATGAAAATTTCAGAAGTGCAGAGAGATAAAAAGAGAGCATAAGTTACAACTACTTAAATAAAGAAAAGCAAAGAGATAAAAAGAGAGCATAAGTTACAAGTAGTTAAATAAAGAAAAATTAATCAGTTTCCAAATATGCTTCAGTCAATAACTCAGGTCCAACTCTCTGATAACTATTATTGGGTTGAAAGCCAATGACAAACATAGAGAAGAATAATGTGCTGCATCACTCAGCACACCACTTCTCCATATCGACAAAGTAGGACTGTGGGAGTGGCATCCAGGAATAAGACCTTCAACAAAAAGAGACATAAAATTGTCTCCCAAGTTGTCTACCACAGTCTATCGAAACACATTTTTCTTAGTAATTGTGAACGCACATGAGGATTGTGTTTTGATTTGGCACAAGGTGTTGGATACAACTTAAGAAATCTAGCACAATCTATAACCATCAAGTCCAAACAAAAGTCAAGATCTAAAATACTTTAGAAAATCAGAATAACAGCAAAATATCAATTTCAGCTTCCTTTCCACTAATTGTAAACTCAAACTGAAGGTAGCCACGCTACCCTTAAACGTCAGTTGGCACATACATGTAATATTTGCTCATGAACAGCTAAAGTTGAATTAGTTTTTTATACGAAACAGGATATACATAGACAAAGTAGAATATGACAGGAGCTACGGTATATTATTCAGTGTTAGCAACATATATAAAGAAAATTTAGTGACATTATATTCACTCACAATCTTGCGGAGGTAAAACCCGGATTGTGGCACGCAACTCTTGAATAGCAGATGGAGGAGGAGATGCAGTGGGACGACAGTAACCTGTGTGCATGAGAACTGGAAAGCAATACCCCAAGATCAATTATAGATCTCATATACCAAAAACAATAAGGCAAAGACAATACCCCAAGATAAATTACAGATCTCACATACCAGCAACAAGATCAGAGTCATCTGTGTATATATCGGTTCCCCATAGCTGACCGCCTCTGACCTAAACATAATGAACTTACATAACTAAGAAGTAGATGCTGCTGTAACTGCTATCAACAAATTTCCGGACAAATGGAATTTGATATGTAAGGCTATAACTAGCAACGCTTCAGAATAATGTAAAGTAGCATGATCTTACTTGGCGATTTGTAGCAGTAACATGCTCAGCAGGTATCCGAATTTCAAGAGTGGGACCATTGTTAGCAATTTCACCATTTTTATCAGCCTGAGATGCTTCATACTCCTTCCACAACTTTAACAGGTCTTGCATGCATTCACCAACTTTATAAACAACAGAAGATAATTCAGCTTTACCTGAAAGACCAGCACAGAAGAAAACTAAAACAGCTACACAGGGAAAAGGAAATTCATCTAACTTCGAAAGCTAAAGTTTGCTGCTCCATCACAGAGCACCAGATGATCAATTTCCACCACATATCAATAGTTTTGACTTAGCCCTTGTCACTTCATATGCAATGATGCAATAATGCAAGAAAATGACAAAAACTGTGCATAAATTTTTTCCGCAACTTTGAGAGAGCAACTAAAAGAAATTAAACTAGTAGTGGAAAATAGTATCTCATTCTTTACCAATTATAGGGAGACATTTCATTTTTCAAGAAACTTATAGTCTTCAAATTTCACCTGCGTTATTAGTAAGAACTCTAAACTGCTCACAACTAGTAAAAATGTCAAGTCTGAAATAATTACATCTCCACTAGTCATGAAATAGAGAATTCAGAAGTTTCAAGAAAAATTTAAATATATTAGATTTTTCTAAAAGCATTGGGTTCCAACAGGGGAAAGCTTGTATTACTAGGCTAAGGCAGACACATTAAGTATCCCACCTTCACAGCAAGCAGGAAGAGTACAACCATATGAGTTCATAGCTACTAAAATATATACTTCGGAGAAGGCACAACTACAAGCAAATACATAAAAGAACAATCTCGGAATTTGGAAATAAAAGGATGAAATACAACCCTCATAATAGTTTGCGATTACTAAAATCAACAGATGCCTGAACATGCACTGAATGTGTATGGCAATGCAGTTATTATCCACGCGCAGATATGCCCTGAAACAAAGTTAAAACCTAAAGACAAAGGATTTTTTTTCCCCCAGAACAGTATCACTTTCCTGAGTCACAAGTTCCTGTCACCCAAAACAAGCACATAAAGTTTGAGCTTGAGATGAGAGAAATTGCAGCTTACCTTGAGATCTGCAAAAGTAAGAAAGCAGGAACATGATCAGTGAGAGGTAAGCCACATATGTAAAAATGGAATAGAAATGGTTCCATCAAACAAGAAAGGTGAATTATTAGATTTGGCACCACACAATAAAAATGCATTTATTGTACCAAGACACTGAATCAATTTCAATACTTTTATTCTGAGAAGTTGAGTAATGAATGTTAAAGAGCATTTATTGGACAAGAGGAAAAAAATCACTAATAGAACAAGTGATGTAGGGCGTACAAGCATTGTAATGCATGACGCATAAATAAATGCTACAGTGTCAATAAATTCAGCTAAGCATCCTCATCTAGAGCTCATTATAAAAAATCATCAATTCTAGTTCTTTATCTTTATAAATTGAATGTTAGAAAACAACCTAAATGATGTTGTTTCTAAAAGAGTCAAGGATTCAGGCATCCACCAGCCGCAATTTTCCAAGCTTATAAAAAAAATGCTTGTCCTAACCTCAGCTCATTATAAAATTCAAATAAATCACAGAGAACATTAGTGGTACCAAAACAATCAAGCAAACACTTCAGATAAATCATAAACATCTTAAATCCAACCTAATCTGCTTCCTATGCAATAAACAGGAGAACAAATCTGTGAATCAGAAGGATTATTTTTTCCTCTTCCCTAAGTTATTAAATGAACCGTCATAAATAATAATTTGTTTAGTAATGATGGATGTCCAGGGTACATTCCATTTCCATACATACAAAATAATGCAATTTCAACTATTAAGTTAAAAACGGTTGAAATTGGAGCATCTAAGAAGAAAATGTGAAACACACCCTTCATTATCTTGACTACGGGACCTAAACCGGGGCTCACGATTTCCAACTTGAGGGCTACCTCTCGGCCTAAGCATCCTCTTACGCTGCTGAACTCCATAATTAAAACTATCCCTTTCTCTTTCTGCACCCCCTTCACCATCAGCACATCCATCATCAGATTCTTTGTCATAGCATCTACTGCGTTTTTCAGGTCTATCTCCTTCAATGTCAACCTCTCTTTCTCTTCTCCTATCTCTAGCTTCCCTATCAATATTCTTCCAGCCATCAAACTCTTTTGGTTTCTTCTGCTCTGAAGACAGATTTTCCTGCTCTGGTTGTGGCGCTCTGAGAGATCCATCTCCCACCTCCTTCTCATTTTGTACACCTTCTTTCTCAACACTATTCCATGACTCTCTTTTAGTATGATCCTTTTCCCTCTCCTTTAGTCTTTCCTTATCCTTTGAAAGATCCTTTCTATCCCTATCCCACTTCTCTGCTTCTCTCTCTTCCCTTCCTGATTCTTTATGCTCACTACTGCTATTACCTACTTGCATACTGCTGCTCCTACGATCACTTCTTTCTTTATCCCTTTCCCCCCATTCCCGGTGCTTTGAATCCTTCCTTTTCCTATCCTTATCTTTAAATCTATCCTCACCTTTCAAATCAACTTTGTTCTCCCCCATAGCCTCATAAGACTCAGAGTAATCCTTGTCTTCAACTGTTGAGCCATCCTTTCCAACCTCCACTGGACCTTGAGAACTACCACGTGACGTATGCCAAGAATCCATGGCACCACCAGATGGTTCAGAATATCTTTTTCCTCGAAGGTACTCCTTTGACTCTTTCCAGTTCACATGACTAGCTGCAGCACCATGGCCATCCTTTTCGTCCTTCACATCACTCTTCAATTCATTATGGTTCTCCCGATCATGTTTCACTTCTTTATTGTCATCTCCTCTACCATCATACCTTGCATCCTTATCACCCTTAGTACTTTGTGAATCCTTTTTTGCCTCACCAAAAAGCTCCCTGCTATCGATTCTTGGATTGTCCTTGGAATCTTTTGATTCCAGCCTGCTTTCTGAAGCAGGCGGATGAGAATCTACTTGCGAATCATGCAAAGAAGAAGATGGCATCCGATACACGGAATGCAAAGGTGACCTTCTATCCGAATCACGAGATTCACTACGAGAAATCTTCACTCGAGCATCTTGTGCCATCTCATAGGGGACATTGGGGTATTCATTCGAGACCCCTGGAGTTGTTAGCTTTGGATATACACCTGTATCTTCTTGCAGATATTTAGAAGAAGAGGAATGACCACCCTCTTCATGAGATCGTTTAGGAGTACTACTCATAACGACCCAGTATTATTAATGCAAGAATATAACTAGTTGAAGACAAGTTTCAACCTGTTGTTTGCCAAATGGAAACTGCAAACATAAGAATCCAATTCAACAAAACTAAATGATACAGAATTAAAACCAAAAAGAAACAAATTTAAAACTCCAAATTTTCATAACCCGAAACCTAATAAAGTGAAATGGGACAAAAGTACCTTCATTTCCAAGAAACAGCACCGAATTAAATTATAATTAAAAAACTTAATAGCAGCCACGTCACCCATCGAAACACTGACGAGTAACACCCATGAAACTCATAACATTTTGCATCAATTTCTAAGTATTCATTTAGTCGCAAATACAAAAACATGGTTAATTCAAATGTTTTTAAGCATTGTCTTAATGTAGAAACCGAACAGGAAATTAGTATTGAACAAATATTTCTCCTTTAGATGGAATTATATTAATAGTCTCAGATCTTAGAGGTTCTAAGAATACAAGTCAAAATTAGAAGAAAATAAAAGAAAAGAAATGAAACCAGTAAAATGAAAAACCCTAGAAACGTATATTGAAAGAGAAAGAGTAAAATTTACTAGCTTCGCCCACTACCAGTACCTGATTCTCTATTCTCAATCTCCCTCCGTCTCTAGGCAGCCTCCCCCAGTCCCCCTTTCTGTCTCTGTATGCGGGCTTTGTGTTTGTTTAATTGTTTCGTTAAACTGTGGTGGTGTAAAGTATTCTGTTTCTGTACAGTGTGATGAGATATACACGTTATACCGTAAAAAAGGGTAGGTCAGAGTTTACTGTTATGGGCTGCTGGGCTTATTGCCGTGGCACAATATTTACTTTTGTGATCTGCAGTAAATCTCTTCCCCTCGTTTATTGTATTATCAATGTTATTATAATTACCGTGCAATCTACGGTAAATCACGTATTTTCCCACTGGTAATTGAGATTATATTCAATTTTATCAAATATATATCATCGCTTGATTAATCTTCAACACCAACATAAGATAACAAAGCATGCACATTCAAAATAATATGATTTGTGAAGAAGAAGAAATAAACTTTATCTATACATTTTATTATCTCAATAATATATGATTTGTGAACGGAACTGAAATCTAGCTAGAAATTGAAATAACTAAGGTTGAAAAATAACTAAAATTGACATGTGAATTCAAAGCACAATTATTCTAATATAACGACCAATAGGAATAAACTAAAATATTCTTTATAGGATTTTTTTTTTTTATTTGAGACGAATTTTAGCTTTAATTTATGATACGTACTTTCAAAATTAAAAGCATACACGTAGCCTTTTAGCGACAAATACAACAATTCCTTGTAAAAAAATGTTATAACCAAAATCAAAACACAGCATATATTGTATCCAAAACAATCAAATCCCAAATTGAGTAACTAAAGTTATAAGCAACGATTCGGCACACGAGGTTAAACAAATCAAATGCTAGTATAAAAACAAAATCAATCAACAAAATTCTATTTTTATCCCCTTTTCTCTCCGAAATAAAAAATGCTTTTCATTTTCCACGTTGTTGAAGGTAGTTGTTTGGAATTAAGTTAAAAGTACTATTTCTTAAAATTAAAAAAAAAAAAGAAATTTATTTCTTTATCATTGAAATCGAAGCGGGCTTGGGTTGGGCATTAATAGGTCTCAACGGGGTTTATCAAGTAACTAAATGTACGATTTTTTTCACTGCAAGACACGGGCCGGGCCGGGCAGTTATGCGATCTCCAGTCTCCTTGAACTTAAACCCTACAAGAAACAGAACATGAGCTACTCCCGTCGGCTGAACTCAGTCATGGCTTCCAGGTAAAATCTGAACACTGTCACATTTTTGAAGAAATACGTATTTGTGTCAACTTAAATGTGTCTTTTTTTTAATAAATATTGTATCATGCTTTTATGTGATATGTTCAGGCGAATAAGAGCGTTCAAGCGTTGGATGAGATCACAAGGCTTCCAATACAGTGACGCACTCGATTTCAAAGATGACCCAGAACAGGGGATTTCTGTTATAGCATTAGGTGATTTGAAGGAAGGCGATTTGGTGGCTACTATACCAAAGAGCGCATGCCTCACTGTTAAGACCAGTGGGGCAAGTGACATTATCGAGTCAGCTGGTTTGGGAGGTAGTTTAGGCTTGGCATTTGCTCTTATGTATGAAAAGAGCTTAGGTGAGGATTCTCCCTGGGCTGGGTATCTCCAGCTCTTGCCTCGTCAAGAGTGCGTTCCTTTTGTTTGGTCACTTGAAGAAGTGGATTCTCTTCTTTCTGGCACTGAGCTTCACGAGGTATTTTAATCAATATCTGATGCCTTTGTTAATTGTGGAAATTGAAATGGCTGTTTTATAATATAATATAAGGGGTTTTGAGCATTTCTTGCTTTTTTTGTAGGCAGATAGTGAAAGAAGACAAAGGTCTTATTTTTGAGGACTGGAAACAAAATATTTTACCCCTTCTGGATTTGAATTCAGCTAATATGAAGCTTAATCTAGAATATTTTGGCGTTGAACATTACTTTGCTGCAAAAAGTCTTGTTGCTTCTCGATCATTCCAAATTGATGATTTCCATGGATCTGGGATGGTCCCGATGGCAGACCTGTAAGTATAAATTCTCCCTTAGCATTGGTTTCTCTCAGAATTTCATCTGTGTTATTGGTTCAGATATTTTTGGGAGCATTGGTTTCTCTCAGAATTTCATCTGTGTTATTGGTTCAGATATTTTTGGGCCGATGGTCAGTTAGCAATGAATTGATAGCTTATACGCTGAATAAATAGATGTTGACATCGTTTCTGATAGTAATGGTAGTGCAGACCTTAAAATAACTGATTTGAAACTCTTTTGAAAGGTGTGAGCTTGCCAAGTGTCTCACCACGCTGATCAACAGGATAGGTTTCAGTTCAATATGGTGTCACAGGTTCATCAGTTTCATCTATTTTAGCTTAATCACCTATTCAAAATAGACTTGTTCTTGTAGGCCTTCTTGTCTTCTGTAGCACCTAATTATATCCTCTTCTTTTTCTGCTTTTTTCCTGGTTGTTACAGCAATTTGTTTTTAGTTGCCAATCTTGGTCCATTTTTATCTTGTCTTCAAAATTCCATGCTTTTACCAGTCCTTTTTTTATTTGACCACATCTATGAATTTATAATGGTTTTGAAATTTCTTTTCCAATAGTTTGAAACTACTGAACTTTCCATGATACACTTTGCTGCTTATGCTTACCTGGAATTTTACCCATTTTTTCTCAATATCTTAACTCTGTCTTCTCTTATTCTTATGTGACACATCCTCTGTTATGCAGCTTTAACCATAAAACTGGGGCTGAAGACGTACACTTCACCTCTGTACCTTCACATTCTGAATCTGACAGTGATGCTGACAATGATGATCATGTGGTTGCCAATTCTGATGATAATGAACCATCAACTGGTCATCCTCATGTGGATGGAGAAGAATATTCCGCTCCTCCCAATGGAGAGCATTCTTTGGGTGGAAGTGACTTGGAATCTTCAGCTTTGGAGGATGTCCCTACAGTGTTGCAAATGATCATGGTGAAAGATGTCAGAGCTGGAGCTGAGGTTAGTGTGTGCTGTTGCACAGGTGTCCTAGCATTGTTTTATTCATCCTTGTTGGTTGGGTACATTTTATTGATTTCTTTGGATTTGTCACTTCAATATGCTTTCATTTGTTTGAGTTGTGCATTATTCATTGTCTTTCGTTTTCAATTTGCAAAGTGGACAAGGATGGTTATAATGCCAAGAAGGTGATTTTTTTTTTTCAAGTTTCTATTGGTTCTTATAAATATTTTCTTCTCTTAGGTCTTCAATACATATGGGTTGATAGGAAATGCTGCATTGCTCCACAGATATGGGTTCACAGAGCCAGATAATCAATTCAATATTGTGAACATTGATATGGGACTGGTGCTTAAATGGAGTTCATCCTTATTTTCTTGTCGGTATATTAGAGCAAGGCTATCCTTGTGGAGAAAATTAGGTTACTCTGCATGTGAAAGCCAGAACTCTGAATATTTTGAGATAACATCTGATGGAATGCCCCAAATTGAGCTGCTTATATTGTTATACATCATGTTACTAACAGAAGATGTATATCATAAGCTGGATCTTAAGTTATCAACTATGGAGAGTTACGATGGAGCCATATACATAATTTTGTCCGAGAAAAACAATATTCAATTAGCAAAAGGTTCAGAGATGAGCAAAGAACTGTTGCTAACGGAAAGTGTTTGTAATGCCATCTCTTCACTTGCGCACATGCGGGAGAGTCTATATCCCCCAAATTCAAAAGAAGATGATATTGAACTCTTGAGAAGTTGTTCGATACGAGATAGGAAGCTGTACCATTCTTTGTCGCTGCGTGTAAGTGAGAGAAGGATTCTAGGGAAGTTGAGAACTTATGCAGCTACTCATATGCTGTCAATTAGAAATGCTAACAGAGGCCTTACTGGAAAGAGATTGAAGAGGAATGGGTTGCAGCATTCTTTCCTCTGAATTATGCTTCTTCGTACAGGTTTCCCCTTTTCTCTTTACAGTTTTGTTAGGAAAATCACATGTTCGGAGCCCCTTTCTGCCGCATAATTTTACCCAGTTGTATCAGCAACTACAAAACGTACCGCAAGGGAATCGATCTGTTGTTGAATTTACCACTGAATTTTTTTTTCCAAAAGATGGCAATTACGGTAGCGATGCTATCATTATATTTTCATATGCCACATTTTTGTAGCCGACCTTATTTAGTTGAATTTTATTCTTATTCAGTTTTTATGCACCATTAATGCATCTAACAAATGTTTAGCCAATACCTACGTTTAAATTGATGTTTCTCCCTAGTTCATGGGGATGCTTGACTTTAATTAGAATAAACTGTGTGAACTACGTGCATCATCAAGAATTCTGGCCCAAAATATTAAAGGTACTGAACCGCATCAATTATGATGAATGTGCAGTCTAAACATGCAACTCTATTGCTGTGAAAATAAAAGAATTAGCTTTGTACAGCTTGGCGAAAAATCAATAAAAAAAATTAGCTTTTTAAGGCTGACATAATTTTTTTCTTTTGTGAGTTGATTATTTTTAAATTATTATTTTATTTTTAAAAATTTTAAATTACTTTCATTTTTATTCTTATTCAAAGAATAAGAAAAAATAGAAGTTGGTTTGATGATTTTTTTTTATCTTTTAATAAAAATAAAAATAATGGGGTGATTTGAAAGTAATGAATTCACAAAAAAGACCGATAAACCTTTTGAGTCATCAAATGCTTTCAAATGCGTAGCGAGTACCACGGCGCAAGAATTGGCTAACTGACATGGCTTTTTAAATGAATATTATGTGGCCAAGAAGAAAAAAACATGAATGCATGTTGGAGATATAAATATTGATCAAGATAACTACAGATAAGATTGGTTAGCTTAGTTCAAAAAGAGACACAGAAAACATATATAGTATATTTTATTCAGTGGTTGGAGATGAATTTTAATAATGTCACAAAATAATTCACAAGCAAGGTCCAAGGGGAAGGTACACGCGATAAAATATAAGATGCGTATTAGAAAAGAGGAGACACAGTCACGTAACTTAGATTTTCTTTGGTTTTTGTATGCACCATATAAGTTGGCAAAACGTCATTCTCTTATTCGACGTATTTTTTTGTAGCAGGTAAAGATGAATCGGAGGTAATAGATTATAAAATAAATTTTGGAAGACCAAGGCAAGGAGGAAGAATATATATATTGATTGTTTCTTAGCTTTCATATGAGTACGACAAAGAAGTCAGAAGCAAAAAATCTGAGAAGGTTTAATATTTGCAAGCATAGCTGTGAATGTGATGGAAACGTTCTTCATATCACATGGATCGCCCACGTTGCCTATTGACGAGTCGTTAGAGGTAAGGTGTTTTCTCAAGGCTTGGAAAGAGCAAGTGCTTTTGCAAAACCCCAGTTCGATTCTGGTGATATCTGCACACTGGGAGACCGACGTCCCCACTGTCAATGTCGTTCACCAAAACGACACCATCTACGATTTCTATGGCTTCCCTGAACAACTCTATAAGGTTCAATTAATTTTATTTAATTTGATCTAATTTTGGTGTAAAATTGCCAACCTCAGTATTGTGTATTGATAAATGAATGAATGCTGCCCCTGTCCCTGTGACCAGCTAAAGTATCCAGCTCCAGGAGCTCCTGATTTGGCAAAGAGAGTAAAGGAATTGCTTACAGCGTCCGGGTTCAGTCATGTTGACGAAGACACAAAACGCGGGCTGGACCATGTGGCATGGACTCCGCTCATGCTAATGCTTCTGGCAGCGCAGCTGCTGATCGCTTCTTCTTTTTTTAAAAAAATTAATTGCTTTATTCTATTGATCTTCCTGCAGATATGACGATGTGAACCACTATGAAGAGAAGGCACCACATGCGAAAATGGCTCATCCTTCGCCAGAACACTTTTACCCATTGCATGTGGCTATGGGTGCTGCGGGCGAAAATGCAAAGGCTGAACAAATTCACTAAAGCTGGCAACTCTGTTCTCTTTCTTTTGCCTCTTACAAATTTACAGCCGCCGCCGCCAGCTGAAATTCTGTACTACACATACATATGCCATCGAGTTTGCTTCTATTCTCGAATGAAATTAAATCAAATCGAATTATGGATGAGTTATGGCCAATGTGTTTTGTGTGTTTATATGTTGAGAGTAAGGCTCATTTTTGTTATGCAAGGGTGCTTTCATTGCTTCGAAATGTGTAGTATTGAACCATGCTAGAGTGTAGTGATACAGAACCATTATTGAATAAACACATCAAATGAGTTGGACAAATCCCCATCCACATTAAAGGTTCTACAACATTTAAAACCATTTTGACAAGAGCATGGGCTGTGACATTACAGAGGGTTGAAGTGTTCAGTCTTTTTAGCGTCTCTTGGATATCAGCAACGGTCCAAAAGATTCCAGTTTTGCGACATTTCCTTCCAGTCTCCACAAATTCTTGACAGTCAGTTTCTATTATCAGCCAGCACACAAGCTGCCTTCTCTGCCGTTTCAAGTCCTGTTGGGCTAATCGTTAGGTCCATTTATAACGTAACAATGATGAGCGGAAACGGTTAAACCCCGACTTCTATCTTTCCAAACCCCTGTCATCAATTTTCTCTCAATTCCAAATTTATCCACCAATAAAATTACTATAAAGGATAACGTCTAAGAATATCCAGGCCCCAATCGGTAAATTTTCTCATTCTTTCATTTGAACCGCACGAGACTTTTCTCGACAAGCCTTTAGTCACATAACCTCAGTTCTTGGTTTTGCACGAGTGAATTAATAAAGAAACAAATTGAAGATTTTATCAATAGAACCATACATGATTTTCTTTTTTTCTTAGCTTTGCCTGTAAACAATTTACCAAGGAATTGTTTTCAATTGTTGAAATCCGACTAAAAATATGTTTTATTTAATTATTTGATAGTAATTTTCATAACTAATGTAATATTTTAACCACATCAATTGAGATCATTGGAATTAATATTGGCGTATTCTCTTACTCATATGTGAAATCGGATTATATTGATTTAGTTAATTTTAAATATGCGTAAAAAAAAACTTATTATTCTCTAATGGTTCGAATACAAAATTACCCTCAAACTATCGATCTGTTCTAACAAATTTAGTTAATAATAAAATCCGCTCACCTAACCTAAGTTGGCTTCCAGATAAAGTCTAATTAGCCTCTTAGGTGGTGCTGAGGTCATCGCCTACGACTTTCTCCGCTTATCAATACATATCGCCTTGCAAGAGTTGAAAATTCCAGATCTCGAATTGCAGAGACCCAAGTTCCTCCATCGCTCGCTTATTGATTTCAAGGGGTAGGTGCTCTCTCCTCTAAATCGATCTGTTTTTTCAAACACACACATATATATAGATGAGTACTGTGAAGAACACGTTCTTCATATCACATGGATCGCCGACGCTGTCTATTGACGAATCGTTGCCGGCAAGGCATTTTTTGAAGGCATGGAAAGAGCAAGTGTTTACACAGAGACCCAATTCAATTCTTGTGATATCCGGTCACTGGGAGACAGACGTTCCCTCTGTCAACGTCGTTCAGCAAAACGATGTCATCTATGATTTCTACAACTTCCCTGAGCAGATGTACAAGGTAAATAGCTTATAAATTCGTCCTCAAAAAAAAAAAAGTAAAAGGAATCAAATGTATTTGTATTTCTTATATTCAGTGGTTAAAAATTGGAGTTTAATTTCTTGTTACCACCACACCAGCTAAAGTATCCAGCACCAGGAGCTCCAGAATTGGCAAAGAGAGTAAAGCAACTGCTAACAGAGTCTGGGTTCAATCACGTCAATGAGGACACAAAACGTGGGCTTGATCATGGCGCGTGGGTCCCGCTCATGCTAATGTACCCAGAGGCCAATATCCCAGTGTGTCAGCTCTCTGTTCAGACCCGAAAGGATGGAACTTATCACTACAACATGGGCAAGGCTCTAGCCCCTCTCAAGGACGAAGGTGTGCTCATTATTGGTTCGGGAAGTGCCACTCACAATCTCAGGAGTCTCCAATTTGATGGTGACTCTGTTGCATCATGGGCTTTGGAGTTTGATAACTGGCTTAAAGATGCCCTCCTTCAAGGAAGGTAATTATAATAAATTAATTATATATGTGCACGGAGATGTTATTAGCAACGAGAACAGTTAATTTTTTAATTTATGTAACTGCATGCTGTATTTAATTTGTTGCTACATGCAGATATGAGGATGTGAATCACTATGAACAGACGGCGCCGTACGCAAAGAAGGCTCATCCTTGGCCCGACCACTTTTACCCGCTGCACGTAGCTATGGGTGCTGCCGGCGAAAATGCAAATGCAGAACTCAGTCACACCAGCTGGCAACTGGGTACTATTTCTTATTCCTCGTACAAGTTTACTGCGGCAGATTAAATTTCCGTTATATATATACATGCCATTTGGTTGCTTTCATTGTCAAGAAGCTCTAAAATTTGAGAATAACTGCGCAACATTATTGTTTTGGTTGGACATTTTCTATTTGTCTTCTTTGAAGTTGTAAGAATTTTTTTTCTGGTTCTGATGCACGCCTATGATATTATGCATTGCGTCTTTTTTTAAAAAAAAAAAATCACGGGAAAGCATTTTAGGCACACTAATTCCTCAAAAGAAACGGTACGCTAATTCAACGGATCGACAATTCACCGAATCATGCCAACAAAAAGGCATAATTAATTGTTCTTTGGGTTATTTTTCGCCACCCCCATAAGAATGATAATTTTTTCCGCGCACCCTATTCTTTTAACAATTATCATCATGGACTCATTCCGTTAAGGAAAATGATAGTTACCTCGGGTCAAACCCTGAAAACTCAAAACGCACCGTTTCACAACTAAAGCAAAAAACGACGCGTTTTGCTTGATAAAATTTCCCCTTTACTTCTTTGTTTCCCCTTTGTTGTCTCATTTCCTTTGGCTACTTAAGAAGAAACAACGACTTTGCTCACATCAAGCTTAAATCATCATCTTCTTCAAAAGCGTGCAAGACTGCTTATACAGATTCCTAAAAAATAAAAAGCAATGAATTTGCTCACATCAAACTTGCTAAAATTTCCACATCTTCTGAAAGACTCCTTGGGAACAGCTGACCAAAAGCAAGCAACCTTTCTCCCGATGTGAGCTTAAAAAGAATGGAATATAATCTGAATGCGTAAGTGCCTTCGCTTCCCTAAGCGGAGGTGAACTCAAACTCCTAACAAGGTAGGCAAGCAAAGACGAGTTATGCCTTCCAACTTCCGTGTGATGCTGTCAGTGTCTTTACTATGCGAGCAAAGTACAGACTCCTTTTTTCAGACTGAAGAGTCCCTTTTGCAGTTGAACTTCTTGAATAGCCTATCTATTGACCATGGAATCCCCTGATTTGAGATTGCATCGCATGAAAGGATCCCTTTTCTACCTTCTTGGTTATTAGATGCTTGGCTTCTTTCAAAGGAAAGAAAGTGCTTTGTCTTGCCTTCATTCAATTTTTTCAATATCAAAATCATTTTCATGGGATCTCTGACAGTCAAAGCGTTGTTCCCATAGCCTCTTCTCGCTCATCTGCACCCCTCACTATTGAAAGTTGATCTTATCGTTCTTCTGATCTACTTCCACTCTTGGCTTGCAGAGATGAGAAGCATGGAAAACGGCGTCGTTTTGATGCTAATTAAAACAAAAAAAAAAATTACAAAACGGCATCGTTTGCATTAGTTTCGGGATTTGACCGGGGCAAACATCAGCACCGCTCCGTTAAAAGTTACCAATGGCTTTGACAGATATTCACTGAAATCACCGTAATGCCTCCATATAAATTGAATTGACTGCGGGTACGGTGACCCATACATTTTTAATGAATATTATTTGGGAGTTGGTATGTTATTTTTTTTAAAAGATAATTATAGAATGTAAAAAAAAAAAATAAAATAGTACGTTATTTTTTTTAAAAGATAATTATAGAATGTAAAAAAAAAAAATAAAATAAAAGAAACACCGAAAATAATTACAATTCAATTAAAGCCATTTTTTTTAAGAAATTAAATAAAAACTATAATATTAATAGGACAGAGTATCAGTTCCGGAACGAAACTCCCTAAGACTACTCTAACTCCAAACTCCAACATCGTGGCATTTCCCAGTTTTCAGAGCAATAGCACTAAATATCTGCTTCGAAAGCACCGCAGACAACAACATAAACTTCCAATTTTTTATGCACAATCAAAATAATTTGTATATCAATCATAATATACAATACCCAAACCTAAAAATCAATAAACAATAACATTGAAACCCTAAAATTATAAGATTGTGATTTTGCAGTCGCTAGTCACCATTGTCGACACCACATCAATTAGTAGCAGGCCGCGACTCATTGAACTACCAAACCTCCCAATCTCACGTCACGTTCTTGCCGCCTGTTACCAGCCAAAAATAAGCATTCACTGCTGCTTGGTTACAAGTTTTAGATATGGAGCCAATGCTAAAACTATGCCTTCGTAAAAGTAGATGTTGCACATAAAAAAATCATCTAAAATAGTTTAATATGAATACTGTAATACTGATTATATTGTCATTAACAAATTCGACTCAACAATTAACAAAGATAAATCAATTTCGCTTGCAAGTTTGAGAGTAAAACATACGGCTTCCACTTCAGTAATATTAACGTAATCAAAGTTGACAACAAAATCAACCTCTGCCGTTATAATCAACCCATGATGAGTACGTATTATGGTTGGGCGGTCAACCTTCTCACACTCAATTGATTTTATATTTAAATGTTTTTTCATATCATTTATAATAACAAATTAATTACATATCTAATCTTCTAATTAGTTGTATAAGTAATGTTTGTATTGAAATATCAAACTTAACTTCTATTATTTTTATTATTTTTGAAATTAAATTTAGCAAAACGGGGAAAAGACATCGGCTGAGAAGAAATAGGACCATTTGATGATGAGACAGATGATTCCAGTTATTGCTGCAAAGGCCCGCAACTCTTTCTTATTCTTTTTTCTTATAAATTCAGTTACCCTTTTCATTTTCATTCATTATTCTGCAAATCCATCAAACGTCACACGTGGGCAACAGTCACGGGTGAGTGTAATGGACACATTCTTCATATCACATGGATCGCCGACGTTGTCTATCGACGAGTCGCTGCCGGCAAGGGGTTTCTTGCAGGCATGGCAAGCGAAGGTCTTCTCACAGAGACCCAATTCAATTCTGGTGATATCTGCTCATTGGGATACCGATTTTCCCTCTGTCAACGTCGTTCAGCGAAATGATACCATCCACGATTTCTATGGCTTCCCCAAACAGATGTATGATGTACGTATCCCCTCATTCCCATATCTATTCAATTCCTTAAAATTTTTAACATATTACAAATTCCTTTTTTTTTTTTGTAATTTGTTTAACATCCATGTGATCATTTCATGAACCACACCCTTTCTTCTGGCTTTAAATTTGGATAATAATAATAATAATTGGTTCGTCTGAGATGAGTTTAGATCCTATATATATTTAGATCCTTAATAATAATA
Organism: Luvunga scandens; assembly: GCA_030449905.1. Taxonomy (NCBI): domain Eukaryota; kingdom Viridiplantae; phylum Streptophyta; class Magnoliopsida; order Sapindales; family Rutaceae; genus Luvunga; species Luvunga scandens. Next base: position 193,671 of record JASUUG010000265.1, read on the forward strand.
ATAATAATAATAATAATAATAATAATAATAATAATAATAAAATTAAAGAAAAAAAGTTGATTACACATAATGCTAATAGATTAATGGTGCGTTTTGTTCTTTGTAGAGAAGGTTATGGTTTGTGTTGTGCACGTTTTGACTTTGTGGTGGTCGATAGGCTGGGTTATGGTCAATTTTTGTGGGTTAATTTAAGCATGATTTGGTTATTGCTTTTCAACTAATACATTGTAGAAATTTCTGGGAATACTCTATATTTTACTTGTATCTTTCAGATTTACATGCATTGGCATACTTTTGTTTGCCATTTCTTCTTCATCAAGAAATTATTTCATCCTTTTTATTTACTACTTCAACTGTGATGCCTTTACTTTAAAGTAGAACGAAAGCTCTTGTCTTTGTAGTTTGTAATTATATAAACTGCTAAATTTGATGAAGATGATGATGTGCTGTAGAATTGACTCTATATATCTCATGTAAAAAATGAAAATGAATAAATTGCTTTAAGGATTCAGCATGTTGCTGTTGTAATCAAAATCAAGGGAAAATACTTGGGCAAAATTTTGGTCTGTTTTGAAATACATGAACAATATTGCTACAGGAGGGGAAATTGGAGAAACAATTGATCAAGGTTATTTTGTCAATGTTGAATGAGGTTCATGATCAATCTGTTATCTGTTTGTATTGATACAATTCGAAAGGTCATAATCAATTCAAATTGTGGTTAATGTAATAGTGGAGGAAGCTATGTTATCAGTTGCATATATCACAAATTTGGTGAAATAGTTGTATTGAAGATCTACTGTGCTTGTTTAATACTGATGGGATTAAGAAAGCTTGAGAGTGCATGACTTGATGACGTCTCACAGACGTGCATATTTCTATCTTTAGTAATGTGCTGCCCATCTTACCAGCTCAAGTATCCTGCACCAGGAGCTCCAGCACTGGCAGAGAGGGTCAAAGATTTGCTCAAAGCGTCTGGCATCAAGCACATTAATGAAGATAGAAAACGTGGGCTTGACCACGGTGCGTGGGTTCCACTCATGCTAATGTATCCAGAAGCTGATATCCCCGTGTGCCAGCTTTCAGTTCAGATGCATCATACTGGAACTTATCATTACAACATGGGCAAAGCATTGGCCCCTCTCAAGGAGGAAGGAGTCCTCATAATTGGTTCTGGAAGTGCTACACACAACCTCAGGGCTCTTCAATTTGAAAGCAGTGCCATTTCATCATGGGCTTTGGAGTTTGATAACTGGCTTAAAGATGCTCTCCTCGAAGGAAGGTAATTGTTTAATGTTCACTGCTAGAACCCATTCTTAGTTTTATGTTGTCAATTTGAGTTTGATTTTGATTTTCTGTAAATCACACCATTTAAACACTGTTTATTAGGATAGTTTCTATGGTTGGGACAGGATATGGAGTTGCCATTGCTTTTAGAAGCTGTTAATTTAATTTTTAATCATTTGAATTGAAGTACTTGATTCTTCCTGTAGATATGAGGATGTGAACCACTACGAGCAGAAGGCGCCACATGCAAAAAAGGCTCATCCTTGGCCAGAACACATTTACCCATTGCATGTTGCTATGGGTGCTGCTGGCACAAGTGCTAAGGCTGAACTTATTCACAGTAGCTGGCATTATGGTGCTCTTTCTTATTCCTCGTACCGGTTTAAAACATCCAGATAAATGTGCATTGCAGCCTTGCTGTATTATATACCATTGAACAATGATACTCACCCAACTTAAATCCCACCCAAAACCCACCATCTGTCAAAAACAGCACCCATCTTTGCCTTTTTAATTTAAGTTAAATTTATGGGCAGAATCTTAAAACAAGGCTGTCGCTCAATAGTTGAATAACGTCATTGTCCACATCTCCATTAACTTGAGGGAGAAACCCCTTGAAAAAAGGAAAAAAAAAAAAGGGTCCGCCCCACCGGTTGTTGAAGACTTATGTAAAGACGTTGTTCAGCTATTAAGCAACCACACCTTTTTGAATTAACTTATAAATGGGTAAAACTTCAAAACAAGGCCGTTGCTCAATAGTTGAAATATTGCCTTAGCCCAAGTCTTCATAACTCGAGGGAGAAACCTCTTGAAAGAAAAAATGGGGCCACCGCTGGTGTTGTTGAAGACTTAGGTAAAGACATTGTTTAACCATTGAGCAGCGGCGCCTATTTGAGGTTCTTCCCACTTATAAACTAGCTCGCATTCAAAATGCAAATGTGGGTGCCGTTTTGACAAATGATGGAGGTTTGCGTGGGATTTATGTTGCGTGAACATCGTTATTCCATACCATTTGATTTGCTTTAGTTGTCCAATATACTCTGCAATTTTAATGGGTATCTGCAAAGTCCTTGTAACTCCATGCTTGTAAGATAAATACTGAGAATGTGGTCTGCTCACTGGCTTTCGTTTGAGTGCGTTAAATTACTAAACGATTAGTCAGTTTTCTGTCAAATTCTAAAGAACTTTTTGGTATCCGCTACAACTTGCAAAATCAGCAAAATCGGAATGGCTAATACACGCCGTGATCACGACATTGCTACGGTACATTCTGCTGGCACACATTTACGTCTACCTTTAAAAAAGAATTACGACAGTTCTTTAAGTGTGTATGTAAATATATGTCTACGGATCATTAGCAAAATCCTATTTCTTCGGTTCTATTGTGTAACTGATGGCTGTGGCTTCAAAACCTTCCTTCTACAATCCATACTTTGGGTTTCAAATAACAGGAGCGGCAACAATATCAAGCTTGCTAGTTCTGGTCCATTTCCTGCCTTACAAGCACCTACTTAATAGCCTAATTTATTAAGCCTTGGGATGACTTTTTATTACTGCTTTGCTTTCTATTATTGTAATCATCTTGTAGACCATATGTGACATTTAAAAAGTTCTGGTGAGGCCCCGGGGCAACATCTAAAGTGGGAAACCAACATTAGCCGACATGTGTCTTGATCAATTCTAATAATAAATTTCTCATCTTGAATTAAAATACGGAGCGAGATTCAATTAATGAATATAGATTTTTGTAGAATAGTTTGTCAAATTTTAATGATAATATGGTAAAATGGGGAAAAATTGACCGAGTTTTATAAAACATGCAAAGACTAAGAGAGTAAGATAATGCTTGTTTTTCCATTTAAAATTTAAATAGAGTCGAATTTGATTGAAGTTTGAATAAATCGGAATACTTATACATATGAATGACATGTCTTTTTTTTTCTCCAATATCTAGATATAGATGTTACGTTGTTTTGTTTTTCAAAAAGAAAACATCTTAAATATAATATTTTGGCACATATAGCTTCATCAATATTAACAATACTTATATTTATTTGTTAAACACATCATAAGTTATGAATAAATTATTTGATTAGTTAAAAAAATTTGATAATGTTTACCTTAACAAAGAATGAAAAAAAAAAAAAAAATATATATATATATATATATATATATATATATATATAACACATGTATTTTTTTACATTAATATATGATATTTATAATGTTATTTTTAGTATATTATATTGATAATTTTTCTTTGTTAATTACATTAGCCAATAAAGAATTGTTTAATCATTTGAATGAAAATTAATGTATTAAATAAAATTCAAAATGTATTATGAATAGTAAATATAAATATAAAGAGATGGACCTATTATAAAACATACTCCCCTAAATTTCTATTATATTTAAAATTCTTATTCACAAAAAAAAAAATTAACAATTGAATATACACATATAACAAAAAAAGGATAATAAATAAAAAATAATAAAAGCATAATTTATATAATAGGAGATAAATTTGTTTAATAGGGATATTAATAAGAGAAAATATTGAAGTTTCATTTAAATATTTTTCCATTTAGATAAAAGTGATAAGACCTAAACATCTTATAATTAGATATAAATGATAAAAAATAAACAAATAAAAAACTATAAATGTATGAAAATAATTAAAATTTCAGATTTCAAACAAAAAACAAACAACCTCTAAGTAAAAATGATCTATTAGCTTATTCTAAGGGGCCCTTTGAGATTGTTTTTAGAAGGCTGAAAAGTAATTTTCACAAGTTAAAAGTTGATTTTAGTATTTGGTAAATTTTTTTTGAAAATTACTTTTAGTAAAATCACCATACCTTACAATAGATTTGGAAAATAAGGAATGAGTAATTTTTTAAAATCTAATTTTGAAAAGCAGGTATATACTTATATATATATATATATATATATATATATATATATATATATATATATATATATATATAGTTTAAAAATCTAAAATCATTCTTATTAATTAAGAGATAAAATCATTAACTTAAAAGAGATTACTATTGTTACCAATAACAAAATAAAAAAATAAAAAATATTTATTTTAGTTGTCAATTATACACACACACAATAAAAGTATATTTTATATACATGTTTATATATGTGTTAATAAATTTTATTCAATATTTTGGCTAATTCAGTTATTCATATTCTTACATTAATTTAATACTAAGATTTATCAAATACCTACAATTACTTTTAAAATTTACAATGCTTTTAAAAATAAATTTTACTAAATGTTTAACTAATTATTTTTACAGTTAATTATTTTACAATAATTATTTGAAAAGATACAACATTACCAAATGGGCCTAAATGTGCAAATTACACATAACTTCATAACTCATATATGACATAAATATGTTAGGATTTGTAATCCTGAAAAAGATTAAACACATAAGACTACTTTTAAAATTTATAGTATTTTTTAAAAATAAATTTTACTTTACATTTAATTCATTCTCTTCACAATTGATTATTTCTATAGCACAATTAACAATAATTATTTTAAAATTTAGAACATTATCAAATTAGCTCTAAATGTGCAAATCACACTTAACTTCATGACTCATATGTAACATAAATATAAGATTTGTAATCCTTAAAAGATTGAGTAATGTTACACTTACAAAAGCTTATATGTAAATTAATATGACATGTAGTTAAAAAGAATATGGCGTGTACTTAATTTTGTTTTACTATTTTATGATGTGAAAGAGAAATTAAATGAAAAGACAAATAATCATTTGACATATAATTAATTTTTATTGTCACATGGTATACCACATCAATTAGTAAAAGCTTGTGAACATAACATCATTGTAAAATAACTAGGCGTACGAATATTGAGGGATTAAATTGATCCAAACTTTAACATTATTGTAAACTTTGATTCTGATTAATTAAAATTAATCGGCGCTGACAAATTGGGCATGGGCTGAAAGAATAGATATCCCGAATCATACGAGAGAAGTCATTCGAATACCATCAGATTGTCGGTTGGCATTCATTTGACCAGTCATGTGTTGATCAATTTGGTATGAGTAACTGAAAGCTCTGATCTGACGCATTGAGATTTCAGATCAAGTGTTTGATCATAAATAAAATGTTTGCTTACAACACGTCATTTACATCCTTACTTCAATAAATCTGCCGCATTGAGATTTTTATGCAATTCCGGACTCCCAAGTAACTTTATTTTTCTTGTACTCAAAAACTAAAATCGCGTTCCCTACATCCGTAAAACAATTTGGACTAATCCACAAAATAAAGTAGCAAATGCCAAATCCTTAATGTCAAATTAACCCATAAATGTTTTAGTAGTTTTAGAGATTTATTTTAGCACACAAAAGCTAGCCACCAAATTATATTCTAAAAGATTTCGCCACGAGTGACTTGATGTTTTTAAAGACGTGATCTTTCATTTTGGTCAACAAAATTTTTTGGTCCATTGATACATTCGTGGCGTTACTTGTGCTTTTAATTCGGAGATCTTTATCCCTAATGCTCAAGTGCATCAAGACCAAATCTAGCGCTTCAAGGTATTAGACAAGGAGGCAAAAAGGAAAAAGCGGCCAGTTCAATGGCACCCACATAAATTAAATCCAGTCTCATACATTTAAATATAAGAATATATATATTATCAAACTTCCCAAGGACTTGCAATCTACTCTTCTAATTCATAAATAGAATTTCTTCCTTTCATTATTAGCTAGAGTAAATATTATATATTATTATCTTATTAAATCAATAAGTTTTTTTTTCTTTTTTGTTAATTTAACCAAGTAAGCTACATTCACACAGAAAGAAAACGTGCTAGCTACATCATTAAAATTAAGCTAGTGAGGTTCAATTTGTGAGTGTCTGTTAATTTTTTGTGTATCTATAACTAAATATATTATTAGGTTTGCAGAGGCCTCAACCTAGCTACAAATCATATAAAATTAAACAATGATATAAGAAACACATTAATTACTGTCGCTGCCCTTGTGAGCTTATATATATATATATATATTTATTTATTTATAAACAATGATAGAAGAAACATATACCTTAATTACTTTTGCTGCCCTTGTGAGCTCATATATAGAGGTATATTTTTTGTAGAAAATGAAGCAGCAACGATACCACTATTTTCATTAATTGTTATTATTGAAGCGGCAGTGCATGCAGTTGCATGGAATATATAGATACAATATATTCAATAAATCTCTCCCTACATGTTCGCAGTTTCTGTAATAAAAAAGTTGAGGTTGTCGATCTCTTTCTTGAATCTATTTCAAATGTGAGTACACGCGTGAAGGTGATGTTTTTAATTTAAAGGCTGAGAGCTTGCCACAGCTAGTTAGCTGATTGTTGTGCAAGCAAAGCAACAAGTATCCCTTGCTTATTAACTTTTACATTATACATATCTAATTAACCTTAAACCTCTTCAGTCCCTTCTTTCCGATATGTAAGAATTTTCTCTCTCTTTCTGATGGTCACATCAATATATATATAGAGAGAGAGTAGAAAGTAGACTAGTCAGTTCTCTCTACACGGTACATGTACATGTACCGTTGAGCACTGATTCCTTCAACCTTCCCCACCCCACTCTCTCTTTCGCTTTCACTAAGTTCTTTTATTATTATATGCTATGGCCAGTTGGTATTGCTTCACTTGCAAAATTGATCATCATAAAAGAGAAAAAAAGAAGATATTAATTTAATTCTATCTATTCCGTCCAAACTCTGCATATATACATTATCCTTCAGTTTTTCTAAATTAGTTTAACTGCTTTTGCTCTCTCTCTCTCTCTCTCTCTCGCTAATCCATTTTCCAAAAGAATCCAATGTTAGCCATAGAGATTCTTCAAAATATCTCTTTTTCCATTAGAACAAATTAATGTGTCAGTTTCCCATATAGATCGACGTTCATTTCTTCCTCAGTAACCTTTCATAATTGATGTTATCACTAGCTATGTGCCACTGCCACAAGATCATATATAGCAACTGAGAAGAGTCAACTTTGAAAGCAAACATCCCATATTCCCATACACTCAATAATCAGTAGTATATAAACATATATATAATAAGTTGGTGAGTGTGAAAGAGATGAATAGTTCTTCAAGCCCACCAAAGGAGAAACAATCTATCGTAATTGTTAACAGCTCAAACCCAAATGGCAACGTTGTCGTGCAGAATCATGAGGAACAGAACAATCTTTGCAAAGAGGTGGTGAGGTACAAGGAATGCCTGAAGAACCATGCAGCAGCTATTGGCGGCAGTGCCACTGATGGATGCGGCGAGTTCATGCCAAGCGGAGAAGAAGGCTCCATTGAAGCCCTAAAATGCTCGGCATGCAACTGCCACAGAAACTTCCACAGAAAAGAGATAGAATGTGACGCTTATTATCATCATCGTCATCAGCAGGCCGTGATGATGCTCTCCGGCAAAAGCGGGTCGGCGCATTCGGCATCGGATGAGAACGATGAAGGAAGAGGTGTGGTTGTACGAAGGCCAACTCCAGCTGACGACGACGATCATCAAAAGAAGATGATGATGAGAAAGAGGTTTAGGACAAAGTTCACACAAGAACAAAAAGAGAAGATGCTGAGCTTTGCTGAAAGGGCCGATTGGAGAATACAGAAGCTTGATGAATCTGTTGTGCAGCAGTTCTGTCAGGAGATCGGGATCAAGAGGAGAGTTCTCAAAGTTTGGATGCACAATAACAAGCACAGTTCGGCCAAGAAAAACTCATCATTTGATAATTAGTTGAAGTGAAGCAGCAGCTAGTCTTTTTATTTCTACATTTTTTTTATCTATATATTTTTCGTGCATGTTTCCAGATAATTTTCAGCCCTTTCTCTTGTATTTGTATGAGATTTTCATGTTTCTCTAGCTAGGTCATGTAATACTCTTTCCATGCTCTTGAGAGTTGAAATTTTTCAAGTGCTAAGGGGCTATATTGTATCTATTTCATGCAGCATTACAAGTGCCTCGAAAACGAAAAAAAAAATGCACAAGGTGAGAGCTTTAATTTAATCTAAAAATTAATGTTAAAGAGTTATTTCTTTTAATTAGAAATACAGTAACTAAGTTTTAATATAAAAATTTAAGAATATCATGTACCCCATTAATGTTATTCATAAAAAGTCTTTATTATGAGTTATTTCTTTTAGCTAGAGATTAATAAACCTTTTAAGTAAAGAATGTACAAGTCATCTAGCTATCGCATTATTCTATCATCCACACGATATATACGATCAGTTAATAAATACGAGTGTATAGCACATCAAACTTGGCAAGGCAAGATTACTTATGAAAATTAGGAACATGCACGATATTGTTTACCACGAATGACCGACCAATTTTGAGTGCATGTGCAAAAAGAACTTATTTTTTTATTTTGCCCATGTCACTCAGCGGAACGGTACCGAATACATTTTGTGCAAATTGATGTGGTCGAGTTAAAGCTTAGGATACCAACTTAGAAAGCGATAATTGAATGGTATTAGGGGGTTTAATTATGATAATCATGGACAGTAATTGATGCCTCCACGATCCTTCAGTAATTAAGGGACGGATGTAATCGATTCCCATAATTCTGTTATTATAATATAAAATGGTTGCTGGCTGATATTTTAGGCGGCTACGTATCCCTAAATCTATAGCTTAATCATGTTAATCGTGCTAAGACCAACACTAAGTATTGATTAATCATATGGTAAAACACGCTTTAGGTTTGAATACTCATGGAAACAGATTAGTGATAATTATTTTCATTAGACAGTGAGAATAAACAAATAAAAGGAAATGAAAACTTTTCCATTACGCGCCGTATAATTAATCATCATAAAATTTAAATATGCGAAGGGCAGTAAACGGTTTTCAAGTTTTCCTAATCTTCAGCAACAAGACTGATATTAACACGCATGCATATAATTGGGATACATAATTTGTATCTTAGATTGTGTGTATTTGATGTATCAACCAACGGTTAGTGATATAAGATATCAATATATAGGCTTCATATGTGAAACTAAAACATGAAGGCAAATTTTGAATTTTATTAATATTTGAAGTATCAGCAGATAACGCATAAAGGAATAAAACATGCACTAATTAATGTATTTAATAGTAATGGAAACCCAAATAATAAAAATAAGTCAAGTGGGTCATTTGGTGTATCATCTAACCATATGTTAAATTTTATAAAGAGTTTATAGCTATAGCTAGCGTTAAGTTTTTTTTTTTAAAAAAACAATGCTATAAGTATAATTTGTCCTAAAACAATGTCAATCTTAAAATTAGACTCTATCCCTTAAAAAATAATAATTCTAACACTATTTAGGTAATATTTCAAGAGATTTCATCATATTGATGTGTCATTAATTAAATGATGAAAACCATAACTTATAAAAAAAATTTATTTAAACATCTCACCATTTAGTAGATGAACACTCATCACTTGCTATGAAATATATTGAAACATTACTTGGGAAGTGTAGCATTACCATAACTTATAAAAAAAATTTATTTAAACATCCCACCATTTAGTAGATGAACACTCATCACTTGCTATGAAATATATTGAAACATTACTTGGGAAGTGTAGCATTACTATTAAAAAAATTATCAGTGTGAAACAAGCTTACATATAAAAAATATTTTTGTCATAATATCATCAATAATTTTGTTGTTAAAAAATAAAAATAAAAATCGTGTCTGAAGTAATGTGACAGTATTATAATTTGTGATGTGATAAGTTATTTATCATATTGTCATGTAAATTAAGAGTTTTTGTTTAGGATCTTCTTCTAATTTTTTTTCTCTCCTAACCTCTTTAAATAAAATTAAATTTAGTGAAAAAAGTCGATTTAATTAACAAATAAAGTAAAAAAAATTAATTGTTAATATTAAAATTTAAAATTTGATCTTGATCACTCAGTTTATTAGGAGAGGGTAGGTGAGAAAAAAACAACGGAGAGAATTTTTATGTCGAGAAATTTTGATGAAGTCCGCGAGTATTTGCAAAGAAACGAGGATGGATTTAAAAGTCAATACGGATGGATAAAGTTCTGAATAACAAGGTCGGCTAATGGGTTTGACCCAATGGGCCCAAATTTCGGTTATGGTTGTTCATCGGTTCACAGCCACAAAACCCTAAATTTCGATAGAGATTCATCATCTCGCTAAAGGAAAACATTTCTTAAACCTCCTGTCTCCGTCACCGGCGGCGACACGCAGGTATCTTTTTCTCTATGTCATTCACTTCTTTTTCTAAATGAAGTGTTTTCTTTTTATTTTTACATATGTTTGCTTGGAGTAAAGTATAAACGGAAATAAGAATTTTTTTTTCTTTCTTTATTGAGAAATCGGAGAATTTAAGTTGGTTATCGGGAACAAGGTTTTAGGTTATCCTAGTTGCTAGCGTGGATCAAATTACAGTTTTATTGGTTGAATTAATATATATTTGGGTGTGACCTAGAGATAATAGTTCTTGTTTCTAATGTGATTTCTTCAATATTCTTGAATTATTTTCTCTTTCGATCGATGTTGGTTTTGAGTACGTTGCGTTGCAATAGTTATTGTAGAAATCAGGCGCTGTGATTTTTAGTTGATTCATTCCTGTTGCTTTGATTTCAATATCTTTACAGATGGGTAAGAAAAAGCTAGAGGCTGAGGAAGCCAATTCTGATATTGATTTAAAGTGTATTATTCGTGACCATGCGCTGTTCTTTGACAAGTTAGTTGAGCTTGTACCGGCAAGGTTTTATCTGCCAGTTGATGATAAAGAGAAGCCATGGTTTCAAGGTCTCAGCAAGAAAGAAAAAGCTTCAATGAAGAAGGAAGTGAGAGAAAATATCAAGAAAGCTCGGAGAGATCGGTTGGATCCTGAGAAGTCTAATATAACAACACTTGATTTGTTAAAGCAAAACTTGGAAAAGGAAAGATCACATGAGGAGAGTGATGATGAGGAAACAGAGACCAAACCTGTGATGTCTGGTTTTGAAGGTGACGATCGATCGGTGACATATGAAGAACTCCGGCAAAGACTTAAACAGAAGATTGAAGAGCTTCGTGCTGGTCGAAATGCGGATAGTTCAGATAAACCAAAGAAGAGGAATGAGAAGAGTGACAAGAAGGGAATTCAGCAGAAGAAACGCAAGAGAGAATCTGCAGCTGAAGAAAGAAAATCTACCACTAACAATTCAACAGATAATGGGGAGAAGGATATAGCAGAGGCGTCGAAGAAACTTGCGTTTACTCATGTTAAAATTGGAGATGAAGTAAACCATGGTAAGAAGAAGAGGAAGAAGCTTTCCAAGTTCGAGGAGCTTGAAAAAGCCAAAAAACTGGAGGAAGCAAAGAAAGATCCTGAGAAAGGAGAGATGATTGCGAAGAAGCATTCATGGCAAACAGCCGCCAGTAGAGCTGCCGGAGTTAAGGTACATGACAATCCAAAACTGTTGAAAAAGAGGATAGAGAAGGATAAAAAGAAGCATCAGAAGAATGTTGGGAAGTGGAAGGAGAGGATTGAAACCAGAGAGAGGATGAAAGCTGAGAAACAGCAGAAGCGATCAGCAAATATTTCTGAGAGGATTCACCAAAAGAAGATGCGACGTATCGAGAAAAGAGAGAAAAAGCTCTTGCGACCAGGATTTGAAGGTCGCAAGGATGGGTATATTAATGCAGATGCAGCTTAAGGTGCATTATGTTTATTTCATTTTACTGGAGTTCTGCGTAAACAATTATTTCAAAATGCAAGGCAAGATTCTTTAAGATTTCCTGTTTTCATTAAGTACCCCTCTTCATTTTTTCTCCCTATTTGTGGCAACTCAAGAGCTAGCTGAATTTGGTTGATACCTAGCTGATGGTTTTTCCTGTTTGAGATAGCAGTCTTTGCCTTCCCAAAAGTAAAAGTAAAATCTCACATAATTTTTCTCCGTCAAATCTACATCATTTGGATTAAGCTCTTATTTGGTATTAAAGTATTCTTGCAATTTGATGTGTAAAAAAAACTATAATTATAAATTAAAAATTAATTAAGTGTAGTAAATATGACTTAAAAAACCGTTTAATTTCTCTGCACCGCAACGAAATTTTGAGAAATGAAATTCATGATTTCCTGCAGCGTTCCTACTTCCATCATCAATTGGCGGAAAATGTATTGAAAGCAAAGGCTCCTCTAGCACATGTAGGGGCAAATCCGTCTTTTAACTAGCTCACAGCTCACTCAATGATTTTTATTGCTTCAACAAAAAGTGACTAGAAGATTTAAGCAGGTGTAATGACACAATCCTAATCATCAAGTCACACTCACCGTCTGATTCACATAGTACACGGTGCGGCACCAATTTGCAGCAGAAGCTTCAAACTCCTTGACAATACCGCGCCGCATAATTAGTATGCGTGCCTCTGGTTGAGGGATAATAAAAGTTTTAGGATTGGATTATTTTTCCAATTTTAATCCAATTTCATGTTTACTGAAATTTAAAAAAAATTTGAGTTGCGACAAATTATCATAGCCAATTTTTTTTTGTCAAATGCCTAATCTAATTAAAATAGATTATAATTATTAATTTTAACTTAAAATTAAAATTAAAGTATGAACATTTACGTTTAATTGATAACATGAAAAAATATTAGCTTAGCAAACTTCGTTATGTACCAAATTACAGTAGAGAAAGGGAATTTGAAAGAAACAATTTGCCGAAAGCCGGCTGAAAGGGTGTTAACACGGGACAACGAACTATTGCCAAATGAGCAAGCCCAAGTGGATAATACGAACACAACAAGCATAAAATAATAATAGAAAAGTTTGTCGACATTTTGATCAACTTCACAGAAAAGCTAACCTAAGGAAATTACTAAAATTGATAAACTATTAAACTATCACAACAAAATAATTAATTATTTTTCTCAGCAGCAACCATAAACTTACACTGGTTCTATCAATATCAAATGGCAACAAACAAGTCGAACTCTGTTGACATACCCATCTACAGTCTAATCATGATCGAGGAATGGCAATAAAGATTGGAAGAAAAAAATTTGAGGAAAAGGAACATTTGAATTACACAACACTATTCACATAAACAAATCCAGTTTCAAATTTGTATGTTGATACATCTAAGACAGACCTCTGCACAAGCCACTGCAGGAAAATTGCTTCAGTACATACCAGATCACTCTCTTGTCTGAATGATTCATGTACCGTTTTCAATGCTTATCAGCCTAAAATTCAGTGTCGAAGCAAGCTAACATGATCTTGGAAACCACGGACCTTGCAAATGGGATATAGCTCAAGCTATACCTATATTGTACAGAGACAATTAAAAGAACACATGAAGTGAGAAAAAAGTGAGCAAATCAATATGCGATTATGTACATGTGAGGAATCAACAAAAGGGACAACAGGACAAGGACTATCATTTTCCATATCCATATAAGTGGAATCAATTCTTTTACAAGCAACACACATCTAATAGTGATTCAATAAAGCAGTACAGATAAAGCAAGCGATTGTTAAAGAATTATAGCATAAAACAGAACCTTCAATTCCCAAGACAAGGAAAACTGTACCATGAAACAGAAACATAAGTTAGCCAGAGCATTAAGGTTAAAATATTTTAGTGCAAATATAGATACACATAAATAGACATAAATAATGCATACCACGATGGGAATCGTATAAGTAATATGTAAGATGAATCATTCAAAGTGCATAATCTAAAGGTAGACAAGTTGTTGCAATTTGCATAAGATAAAAGGGTACACACACCCGTTTAAGAAATGATCATTGCAAAATTTCGACAAATCACCTAATTTATTAATGATGTTTGCATTGTGGACTATAGGGGCATGAATTCATCAGTCAAATTTGAATGTTAAAATGCTAAAGAATGAAACATAATCATCTCAATTCGTGTAAGGTTCAAAATTTCCTATTATTGGATGAGACTAAGAAGCAGATGTGCAAATGAAAGAGTACAAAAATGATAAGGTATACCAAATTAGTGCTCCAAACTCTAAAATAAGCGCCAAAAGTGTTAATAGCTTGTTATGAACCTGCTCAATGCAATCAACAAAAGATCAAATTAAATCCCCAACTGATGTTATTGCTCACTCTAAAGATATATTCTATGTATTGGAATTTAATTATAAAAAGAAAAAATAGAAAAGCGGAGAAACAACAAGAAGAAATGCAACTTACATAGAGAGCAGAAAACAGGGCAATAATCATACTTGCAAGATATATAGCTGTTGCGTAAATACGAGCAGGATCAAGCATCATTGTCACTTGTCGTTTTGGGCCTATAAGGAATGCTGTGCTGCCATTAAAAAGAATGGGGAGAAAAAACCAGCTTAGCATCTGAAAGAAAGGCTGGACAATGGGAAAAATTATGAAAAGTAGCACAACATTTTCCAGCTGACCCGAGAAATTATAACAGATTTGTAAATGAAAATGCCTAACTAAATGAGGAAAGAAATCAGCGTTTTGAACTAGGTTCAGAAAATATAACTTACCGTCAAGGGAACTAATTTAATAAAAGCACAATTTTACTAAGAGAAATGGAATAAGGTGAAGAAAGCTATTACGAGAAAGTTAATACATGGTAAGGGAAAGTGATGACAAAAGGAAAGGAAGACTAAATACAGATAGACAGAAATAAGACTAAACACCCAGACTGTAGCATCCTAGGATCTTAAATATAGCAATGGCCACTCAAAACAGAAATGTACTATTTGAAAGGATTCCTATTCTGGAAATATAGTAAAAATAAGAAAATCTCATCCACTTCTGCATATTTTCAATGTCAACTGCCACTAACATGACATAACACATACTCACATTTGCAGAAATTTTTTGGTTGGTCCTACCACCATAGACAATATAATACAAGAATTCAGACACAAACCTTCCGAGTGAAAGCAAATTCCCAAATGTGAATGTGATTCCAAACTTGATTGGATTAAAGAAAACAAGTAATGACTGCCATGAAAAAGGAAAAAATCAAAATAGTCAGTAATATTAAAAGCCGCCAGATTTATTCAAGCCAACACCAGTAAGAAACTAGTTACCTAACAAATCAAAATTTAAAATCTTCTTAACTCTACCTCCATGATGAAATCTTTACATCTGAAAATTCATATTTATCTTATAATCTATAGGAATGGAAGATGGTTAACAAACCAATTGAATCAGTCATATATGTTGAAAAGGTTAAAGGGTGTCCAAAAGTAAGCACTTGGCTGCTAAGGCATGTGGGCTGTGGCTAAAAATTCCTAAACATGTCAAAGCACTGTGGCTAAACACTCAAGAACGTGAATCAATGTCCAGGAAAATTGGTGTTGGTTTTCTTGAAAGCACATAATGGAAAATTCTAACTCTTTTTTCCCCCTTCTTCTTCCAAGAAAATGCAAAATTCTAAATTTAATAACAGATGAAGAACACTCCTTTGATAGAAAGTCTTATAACATTTAACAGATATAAAAAAGGTTACTTGATGACCCATCAGAAAGCAGTTAGGAATGTACACCACATGCTTACATCATTACGAAATAATTTTCAGTACTGATAAAATAACAGACCACTAATCTTGGATTCTTAGATAATGAAATTTAGAGAAGGATATTTTGTTCAGTCATTTACCAGAACAGACAGATGACATCACCATAACCTCAATGGAAATTACACAGAATAGAGAAAATGAAAAGTACTAATGCTAAGGCTAAACTTACCAATAGCGTACAGAATATGCCAACAGAGAAGCAGATAGCGAAACCATACAATCTCTATTAAAAGTGAGGAAAGAGAAATGTTAATGACCAAAAAATACAATACATACATCTGATCTTAAAAATCAGTAGGTAAAAAGATATACAAGCAAATCTTTCAATCTAAAAGAATATCAAAACATACAAATCAGTATAGAAAAGCCAACGCCGACATCGAGCATGGCAGCATGAATTGCTAAATCTAAACAAGTGATAATCAGTCCATTCCATTTAGCTTTTAAATTAAATGCGTATCCATATAACAAGACATGAATATGATGATTGAATTCTAAATTTTTTTAAAATTAAATGCATATCCATATAACAAGACATGAAAATTCTAAATTTTTCAGTAAAGAGAGATTAATAAATAATTCACCTATCAAAGAGCTCTAAGCAACTTCGGAGCTCACAGATGAGCAGTTAAGTGTAGCAGCTAATTACGAAGTGAAAAAAAAATAAAAAAGAAAGGAAGCTGGACCTGCTTAGTGGTTAAAGTGCATTGGCGATTGAAGTCGTCGATGAAAGCGAAAGAGTTACTATCGTTTTCTGGGGCTGACTCTTCGTCTTCAACCTCTATTCCAACTAGCATCTTCATTTTCTCAAACGCATGATTCATCTTCTCCATTTTCACTGGATCTGTGATAATTCAATGTCAACTTATTGGTCTCGGTAATGCTCACTTCTGATTTAAGGCAAATTTTACAAATTGACAGCAACGACGCACCTGCTGCTGCTGCTAATCAGAAGTTAGAAAGATGATATCGACGGATGGATGGAATATCGAAAATTAAAAATTGTCGGTGTTTATTATTGGATGCGTTCGGGGATCGTCATTACCCAACCACTAAGTGTACCCCAAACGAATGGGCTAACCTGAGCTACTTTTTAGTAAAGCGGAGGTCGTTATAACTGAGAGCAGGCCTTGTGACACCCTTTAAACTCCTTATAAAATCCCTCCTCAATTAAAATTTTAGAAATAATCAAAGATAAATTAATTATTTTTTATTTTTAACAAAGTTTAATTAAATACTTAAATATATATATATATATATTTTAAAATTTCTTACATCCATCCCATTTCATAATTTATATTTATGTTTTAAATTTTTTTTTTTGAGAAACCTTAAGAATAAAGAATTATGAAAATAGAAATTATGTAACAAGAAGAAAATAATTTAAGATTTTAAAATTTTTATACATTTATTAATAAAAAAATTAAAAGAAATACGCTTTATAAGGTGAAATTCTAATAATAAAATGATTGATTTTAATTTATAGGTTAATATTTTATAAATTATTGGTGTTGTAGGAAGTGATTACGGTTGATGAAATTTAAACTTTAATTTTATTTTGTAAATTTTAGTAGGTTGATTTTAGGTATGTGGCTTGTTTACCAACAGTACAGACCAGACTAATGCCCATTCAGGTTCATCTCTGGAATTTATGTCGTTGGATTCCCGCCGATATACCACAAAGTTACCTTCTTTAAGTTTTAGTCAATATTATTAGCAAACCTATCCACAGGACTTTGCAAAAATTAAACATGCATTAAGGTTGGTTGCTAGTCATACACAGTACCAGACCTGGATCCCAGAAATGGTGCTCTGAAGGAAGAGGAAGAAGAGAAGATACAATTGAGGGAGAGATCAGGTCTCTATGCCTCAGAGGAACGTAACAGTTTTATGGCAGATCTGATACAGATCAGTCTGCAGATCATACTAGAAAGCTTTAAAAATTTAAATTGCAGGAATTTAAATTACAGAAAGCATAAAATTTATTACAAATTTGCTTTAAATAAATTACATATAAACTTTAAATTAAAATAATTAAAAGCTTACATGTATCAGGTTCTTGAATCCAGAAATGCTTTAAGAAAAGAAGAAGAAAGATGGGAAATTGATCTTCAAACGGGTATATTACCCTCAGATCCCAGATTCCCAATCTTAGATAAGAGAGAGAGAGAGAGAAGCTCTTGATGAGAGAGAATTAGATTGGAGAAAAACTAGATGGATCCCTCAGCTGGAGGTGAATGAGAACTATATACCCAAAATCCAAATAGTAAAAATGAATGGTTTATTCTAAAGAGGTCTGCACAAAGATCGCTACTGATTGGTTTCTACTGAACCGCTACTGATGACGAGTGGAAAGGCAATAGTTGGTCATTTCGTGTGCTGGTCAACCAGCCGGGAGTCACGTAAGACCGACAGGAGGGCTTTTTAGAGAAAATAGATTCTTATCCCCTCATCTTTTTTCTCGTGAAGAGAATAGTGAGTGAAGGGGGATAATTATCCTAAAGTGTCAAATGACAAAAGGAAAATTACAAGGAAATAAATGATTTTTTTTTTTTACACAGTATCTACAAGGCTTTAATGCTTGATTGGGGAGAAAATGCCGAAGCAATCATCTTCATTTTCGTCACCAAGAGAGATGAACGACTCTTCTTCTTCTGGATCAGAGGATTCTGCAATAGATGGTTCTGATCTAGAGGCTAAGAGTTGTTCCATGAGCTTGAAATGAATAGTTTGGGGGTTCAACCGTGCACACGTGGCCTGGGGAACGTGCTTATAAGATTAAAGTAGCGCCTCTACTACCAGCTTAAGTTTTTAGTAGGATGGTAAGCGCCTTATATAGTATCAGAGCCAGGTCACGGGTTTGAATCCTTGGAAGCTCCAGACGCCTGCGGAAATTTCCAACAAAGACTGGCCAGGTACCTGGGCCCAGGTGTGTGGGTCCCACCAGCTAAGGGTCCCCCGTAGACTAGGTTTGGGGAGGGGAAGGGAGTTGGGAGTTCAACCGTGCACACGTGGCCTGGGGAAGGTACTTATAAGATTAAAGTAGCGCCTCTACTACCAGCTTAAAATGAATAGTTTCGAAAATAAAATAAAAAAAAGGGTGTTATAAGAATTTTTTTAAGGGTGTTAAAAGCTACGCTCTAGAAATAATCTCTTGGGTTAGGAAAGATTGCGGAGTGCGGACTGCATATTCAGTTTAAAAAAAAAGCAATTATCAACCAACCATCTTTTTTTTTTTTTGTTTAAATACACATATCTTCATATTTTTTACAAACTTCCGCATGAAGTTAATAATTTTTTCACCCGTCCACTTAGCGTTAGTTTTGTTAAAAAAATTAACGAAATGATGGTTGAATTACTTTTTTACCCCCAAACGTAAAATAACTGTTTTCCTCTTCTTTGAAATCCTCGTAGCTTTGAGCTGCTCAGCAAGCTTCTCCACAACAGCTTGCTTTTGCTTCTCCTCGATGTTGAAAACAATGAACCGATAGGTTCTTTTTGCCTTGAGCTTTGAAAACTTTAGTTTGCTTTCATCATGCATAGCCATACATGTAGATAGCTGCGATTGGCCATTTTTTCGGACATCTTTGTGAAAAAGACGGCCAGAGAGAGATTGGGATCGGTGATTAAAGAGAGAAAATGTAGAATTTGGATGGCAGGGAATATAGAATTAAATAGGCATCTTCAATAAACATGTTTTGGTTTAATGCTTCTGTGTGCACAAGAGATTGTGAATCACACGATCCGGTGGTGAAGATCAAATCTGTGGGTAGTGAAAAATGTAAGCACGAAGCTGAATTGAACAAGATTTTTCATCTTTTTTTTCAAAAATAAAAAATAATTTTTTATATTCATGGATAATGGGCCAATTTGTCCAGTTATTGACAAATTTATGGCAACCCGTGAAGCTGTTTGTGGATTTTTGCTAAGCATTTGCAGTTTGTGCAAACTTCAAATTAATTCTTCAATAGCTTGGAGTTGGCTCACCAAGCTTCTCCACAACAACTTGCTACTCCGGTAAGTTCTTTTCGCATTTGGCTCCAAAAATTTTAATTGGCAGTCATCATGCTCAGGCATACCAGACAGGTGCGTTGGCCATTTTAATTTTTTTGACGATTGATGAGGATCATGTGTCGATTAATGGCACTTAATGCTAGCCGATTGTGCCCATCCGCCACCACGAGCACCCTCCTCTAGCCGAAATTATCAGCAGCTGGGTTTCAATACGACGTGGTTTTCGCTTTTTGATAAAATGACAATTTTAACTTGAAATACTAACTAGGTTATCTAAGAGAGGGTGAATTTGATTATTAAGTAAAATTTAAAAATTAAAAACTTAAAAAAAATTATAAATTAATCAAATTCAAAATACACAATTAATATGCAATGAATAATAAAGAGATAAGATAAGAAAAAGCAAACACGTAATTTTTACATGATTCGGCCAAACGTACTTACATCCACACCTTCAAGCTCATCGGACTTGAGGATTCCACTAAGCAAGCCTTCAAGTTCAACAACACTTACAATTGACTTCAAATGTGTCAATAAACTTTTAAAACAAGAGATTATTCACAATCAATCTCTTAACCCAAGTGTATCTCAACACTTATAATCACTCAAAAGTAAAACAATCTCTCACACAATATATATGATTACATTGGAATCTCAAGGCGTGAATCAATAAAATAAAAATAAGTTTTCTCCGAAGGGCGTAGACGAGTTGGTTGGCAATGCAATCTGTCGCCCCTTATTTGTGTGAACTCGGGTTCAAGTTTTGGGGATGGGGAGGAGGGTAAAAATTGATTTGGGTTTGCCTACCCCCACCCCCCTTTCCTTTAAAAAAAGAAAAAATGAATAAATTTAAAGTTCAATGATAACTGTTCAATATCTCTTGATTTGAATTTGACGAGCCATTTTATAATTGGAGTATAAAATTGGCTGTTGTTGACTTTTTGAGAATAATTGAATTGTCGTTTGCTGTTGTCGGTTTACCGTTTTGACTTGTCCAAATAGCTATTGGGCTAAGATTTTAAATAAATGGTTTACCATTTTCCATTATCAGATTGCCGTTTATTTCCAGAATCCTGCAAAATAGACTTAGGTCTTCGTTTTTACTAAATGGTTTACCTTAATTTCCATAATCTTATCAAAACAAGTCTAGCTGAGATTATAAAACTCTCTCTTTTCTGTAAATTATTGATTTACTGTTTTATAATAAACGTTTCACTGTTAATTTTTAAAATCTTATCAAAACAAGTCTAATTGAAATTAGAAAACTCTCTCTTTTCTGTAAATTATCGGTTTACCGTTTGTAATAAACGGTTCACCGTTAATTTCTAGAATCTTATTAGACACAGTCTATCTAACTGTTTTGAATAAACGGTTCACAATTAATAAGATAATTTCCTCTCTATAAATTATTAGTTCACCGTTTATAAAATAAATGGTATACTATTAATTTTCAAAGTCTAT
Source organism: Luvunga scandens (assembly GCA_030449905.1). Lineage (NCBI taxonomy): Eukaryota > Viridiplantae > Streptophyta > Magnoliopsida > Sapindales > Rutaceae > Luvunga > Luvunga scandens. Next base: position 215,041 of record JASUUG010000265.1, read on the forward strand.
ATTTTAACAGCTTTTGTTTAGAAAAAGATTTTCCAACTCATGTTACTAGTCATTCAGCTTTTTTAAACATATATACGGCTTTAAGATTTTCATTTTAATAACTCTAACATATTAACCAAGAATATATAAGTTTTGTTATCATCAAAATCAATATTATAAGATTATTTAAATCAACATAACCCTGTGACAACAGCAAAGTTATAACCGAGCTAACGTTAAAGTATACAAGGTAAAAAATTATTAACTTCAAGTGGAATTTTGTCAAAAAAATGAAGATATGTATATTTTTGAAAAAATTCGAAAAAACAAGTGATCAATAGATAATTATCCAAAAAAAATTACATAAATTTTTTTCAGTTAATTTTTTTTTCAGTTAAAAAAACAAATTGCATAAATTCAGGGATTACTATAATTTCATAATTTATAATTTTATCAAACATCCTATTGCTTGAAATTGTTTCATAAATATTTTAACATAGTATATAACTATTATATATATGTATATATAAAACGATGGTAAACATATGCCTCACAACAAACAATCCACTAAATCATCAAGACTTTGATAAACATGCACAATTTTGCTTTACTGTCTACAAGAAATAGAAAGCATTATTTATTGTTCATTATACAACTAGTAGCAACAAAGTGTATCCCACAAATACAATGGATCCAGTTAATAAATTGAACATAATACTGTTAAACAACACGAATTGAAGTTCCCCTAATTTCAATTTATTTTGCGACAATCGTCCCTAACTTCTCCTTTACCACCTTCCTTAACATCAAGCATGCCCATCTTCACCATGGCCTGCTGAAAGTCCAGGAAAAACATAGCCTGGTTCATGGCATAACCGTTGACAGCTGCTCTGGTTCGTGCATTTGTCAACAACGTTTGGTCCGAAAACAGAACCCCTGCCTTTCTGATCAATGCATTGAAGTAAAGATTATCGAAATCGTTCCTAGTGGCGTCGAAGGGCTGCTCCGCGTTGTCCCCGGCGCTGCAAGTTTTTGATAATGTCTTTGCGAAGCCGGAATCTAAGGTCGAGTCAACGCCGGTCAACCGACTTTTGAATGATGAACATCTGGCCACCCCTAGCGTGTGTGCCCCTGCCCCAGCATCGAGTCTACTAGTGTTACACCCACGAGCTAAACAATTAACTTCCCTTCATTGTTAACTCAAATTGAATGTGAATTTCATTGTGGAGAGTTTTAGGTCCTATTTCATTTGGTTGGTGGTTGCCATTTCTATTTCGGACACCCCACAAATTCTTTTTTTGAAAGAAAAAAAAGAAAAGAAAAGAAAACCAATGTGTGTCAATTACTTGTTTAACATTATTAGTGGCACTTTATTATTAATACATTTTTAATGTAACCACTATATGCAGTACCGGCTATGACTCGTTATCAATCGAACAATAACACGAAACATATAGTGGTGCAGTACAGATAAATCATTCATTCAGATTCATTCAATCATTGTCATATTCGTATCATTGAGTGAAACTATTTTTCATTGATTAACATGTCAGCCACAATTACCTGATAAAGCAACCATTTCTTGAGCAGTGAAGCCGCGCTGGCCAAAGGCTCTAATGAGATCTGATGCGTTGAAGGTGGGAAATGGTAGATTGATTGTGTCCTCTATTTTCGATCTCCTTCCATCCTTTCTTCCTGTCGGTATGTCATATATTGGACCCCCGGCCTGTTAACGTACCATTTATAACCTATGCTCAGGAATATATTCTACAATATTTGCAATGACGCAGCACTGGTAATGTAAACTGATGTGTCCATGTTGTATATGTATGATTATTAAGGCGTATAGTTACGATATAATGTCGCGACATTAGAGGCTCTAAGCAATTTCATTACCCAAAAAATAGCATCTCTAGCAGCCATAGCAATGACATCGGCGCACGAAACAACGCCTGGACACTGTTCCTCAAGCTGGTCTTTAGCATCATCGATAACTTCGTAGCCCCGCAGGCTCAAATTGGCAGGAGAGTCCTTTTCTGCTTTGTTGTCCCGTGTTGAGTCAATCAGAATTGACCCATCACACCCCTTCAAAAGAAAAAAACGAAAACATTAGTTTCATTCGTATGATATCAAATAAATAAATAAAGAGAGAAAGAAAGGACCGAACTGAAAAAATATTAGAGGACCTCAATGAAACAATCATGGAAATGCATCCTAACAAGGGCAGCGGCGAGAGTAGGATCATCGTCGAGAGCACTGTCGACGGTATTTTTCACAATTTGTCCTGCAAATGGGCAAGTCATGATGTAGTAATCCATTCGAAGCCCATCAACTCCGAGCCTAAAACCACTCACTAGCACTTCCATTAACAAAAATACACCAAGCAGCTTGGCCATTACTAGTTTTGCTAAACTCATACGAAACTTCAACAGCATAGGGACAAATATTTTATTTCAGAACAAAATGAAAGTATATAAATCGGCTGAAATTGAATGGAGCTATAAATTAATTCGGAGATAGTGTAGCGAAGAGTGTGCAGAAGGCTGTGTATATTTATAAATGCTAATGATTATTGAGAGAAAATGGAAAGGTTGAATTATTGAGATAGTGGGACTATCGTTTTGCTCCACCTAATCTGTAATGGTTAATATTATGATAATTTTATTAAATTATCAATTTTATGCATGTCAACTGCATGTAGGAATAAGACGCGTAACAAATTTCACCATTTTTAATTTGTTGACTGTCAAATCTAAGCAAGCAAAATCTTGTATTTATAAACACATAATTTCAAACTAGAAGCCAAAATATTAAAATAAACGTTAATCAATTGACTGATTTAGTGATTCATAAAATGATTTGTCTATAAAATTCCACTAAGTAAAGGCCTTATTGGTCCACTTAAATGTTTAGTGGAGAGAAATTAAAACACTTGGAGATGGCGCTACGAAATAATAATAATAATAGTAATGATAATAATGAAACTAGCTAGAATTGTCAAACTTCCCCACTTCAATCGAGCATTAGTGGTGAGAGGAGATATATATATATAGTTTTACCTCAGGTTCCAATCTCAGCACATCGTTAAATTTTGATATTTTATGTGAACAAAACCAGAAACTAAAAGTAAAGACTTAATTATCTATGTTGCCGGGGGGGGGGGGGGGGTGTTGGGGGTTGAAAGAGAATTTTGAATTTTTTATTTTTAAAAGTAAATATGTGTATATGCATTTCCTCTAACAAGAAATGCATAAGATTTTTTGATATGATTATAACGTTATTTATTTTGAGTAATTTCGGATGTAATTTGGACTTCAAATATCAGAATGAATAAAACATACAATACTTCATTTCAAAACTTGCAACTACTTGAGAAACATTGGTAGCTTTGTGTCTTATTATTAGGATTTACGAGTCTTGTAATATTAAATTTAAAAAATCGAACACAAATTAAATTTGAGAAGCTTCCGCAAAACTATACTGTTACAAGTCACAAAGTTTAAAATGTACGTGGTTGGAGGGTTGTTGGTAAAAACCCATTATTCTGGAAACAACAATCACCGCTCCAAAATTGTAAGCAATAACTTGCACAATGAAATTGTTAATGCTTCGACAAAGATTTAACTATAAATAAATTAATCTTTGATGAATGAAGAAACTTCCAAAAGAAAATATAACTTTGTTTTTTTGGGGACAGATGTTGAGTTTATTTACGTACGGTAATACAAAATATTTTGATGGCTACGACTTTTATTTCCCATAAAAAAAAAAAAGGGGTAAACGCAATGCAAATATGCAATGCAGCTGTTTTCCATTAGAAAGTGGGGAGCTGACTTAAGTCGTAAATAAAGTTTATTGTACGCGTGCAATTCCACTTCTTTAATTCTTTGCATGATGAGTGCCTTGAAGCGCATATATGCATATGTATGGCCGCACCACATATTTCTGTGGAGCTTATAATCATTACATGAGTGCTTTGTACACGTTAAACTTGAATGAGAAGAACAACATGCTTTTTATTTTTATTTTTATTTTTTAAATATTATCATTACAAACTTAGAAATTTGTTGAGTGAACTTCTATTGGCACGACCGCAATAATAAGTGAGGCATGGAGAACGCCTTAAAATTGTGGAGAATCTACCCTTTGAGCTGTCTTTCCTAAAATTAAGATAGAAAGGTGAGGGCATACCAATCAATTAAAAAATGCTGTTAGTTTTACAATCTAGATCTATTGGCTATTAAAGTTTTGTGATGTGTATTATATAAAAAAGTACAGCAACTATAAGCGTGACTTAAAGTTCGTGGAGACATTTATTAGAAACTTTTTAAAGGAAAAGACTTTTTTCACCTCTGAATTTTAATGTAATAATTTATTTCACCTTTATTTTTTAAATAATAACTCAGTCCATTCTTCTTTTTTAAACAACAACGCAAAGTACCCTTTTATGAATTCACAATTAATTTATTCTATAATTTATTAAGAAAATAAGATGTTTAGTTAAATAAATACAAACCATTTTGAAATAAAAATCTCAAAAATAATTAAATAACATCTAACTTATTGTAGAAATTTAAAATTTAAGGATAATTTAATGAAATAAAAGTAACACTAAAAAATATGCAACACGCACACACACATGCGTTTGTGTGTTCATTAAAGTTTTTAATGAAGTCAACTAAATTTTTTAATATTATAATAATAATATGATATATGCTAATTATTTAATATAATGTTCGGTTATTATTTTTGTATAGTTTATTATAGTTTTACGGTTATAGTTATATTATAGAAGTGGTTTGTGGTAGTTTTATTGTAACTGATTTTTTGTAGTTATCTTATTAGTTGTGTTGAAATGAATGATGAAAAGAAAAGGGATAGAGAAGAGTTTTATTATCAATAGACTATGTTTCTTATCTAGAGAGTGGTTCTCTCAAATCAACCTTCTTTATTTAATTTTCTCCCTTCTCTTTAAAATTTACGTAACATTTGGTATCAGAGCCAGGTTTCTCATGGCTGATGCAACTAGACAAAAAAAAGAGACCGATTTCAAAACCTTTGTTACTGAAAAGTTTGAAAATCGAGATGCTATCATGCAAGAGATTCTTAACAAACTTCAAAGTCTAAACACCAAGTATAAGCAGATAAGTTCTCAATATTCCCAAACCAGCACAGGTGTCATCCAAAGTCCAAAGCCAGGAGAATTTGGTTCATCTATTAGAATAACAAATTCATCCTTTGGCCAAACACTAAAGTTAAAATTCCCATACTTCAATGGTGAAGACCCAAATAGTTAGATTTACAAGGCTGAACAATACTTTGAATATTAGAAGATTATTGAAGATCACCAAGTGCAATTGGCATCTTTCCATCTTAAAGGAACTGCATTACAGTGGTTTCGTTGGCTAATGAAAACAAAAGGACTAGTTTCGTGGACTGAGTTTTCATGAGCCCTTCTTAAAAGATTTGGACCAACAGAGTTCGATGACGCTTCAGAAGCTTTGTCCCAATTAAAACAAAAAAAACTACCATATCGGCTTACCAAGAAGAATTTGAGAATTGTCTTAGATGGTGGAGGATGTACCGGAAAGCTTCTTAGTTGGTAGTTTTGTTAGAGGACTCAAGGATGAAATTCACTTAGAGTTAAAGATGCAAAAGCCTTGGTCATTGTCAACAACCATTGGACTTGCTAGACTTATTGAGGAAAAGTGTAACCTCTGTAACCAATGGTCTAAAATCCAATCTACAACCCAAGGTTTGTTAGGATCCAAGCCAAGCAATTCAACTCCATCAACATTTAAACGTTTGACCCCAAGTGAGGTAAAAGAACGTAAAGACCGTGGCCTTTGCTACTATTGTGATGGAAAATATTCTCCTAGTCACAAGTGTCAAAGTCCTCAATTATTTATGATGGATGATTTTCACGGCAAGGAAGATGAAGAGGCAAGCGGTCAAGGTGCAAAAGATGATTAATGTCCAAAGTAGTTCCTTGAGGACAAGGATTTTTTTTTAAGAGGGGGGGAATGATATATGCTAATTATTTAATATAACGTTGGTTATTATTTTTGTATAGTTTATTATAGTTTTACGGTTATAATTATATTATAGAAGTGGTTTGTGGTAGTTTTATTGTAACTGATCTTTTGTAGTTATCTTATTAGTTGTATTTAAATGAATGATGAAAAGAAAAGGGATAGAAAAGAATTTTATTATCAATTGACTGTGTTTCTTATCTGGAGAGTGGTTCTCTCAAATCAACCTTCTTTATTTAATTTTCTCCCTTATCTTTAAAATAATAATAATAATAATAATAATAATAATAATAATAATAATAATAATTTTTCAATCAAGAATTACCGTCTGAATTAAGGTTAATGATAAATCAAAAGATTAAAAAAAAGCACTCTATTGTGCCGTATTTTATTTGTAGTATATTTAAATATGTATTTTTATTTCTTTAGTGTGTATTTTGTTTGAATAAATAAAGAAGTCTATATTAATTTTTGGTAGAATAATAGTATTGATTGATTACTTATTTATTTATATGGATCAAATTAAAGTCAAGGACAAACTAAACGATAAAAAAGAAATCACTCTAATGCCCTTGAGATCTACGTTTTTTTTAAATACATATTTTACATATTATTTAGTTTTATTATTGTTTATTTATTAAGTTATGCTTAAATTTTAAATTTTTGCAAAAAGGCAAATGTTTTTAAATTGAGTTTAAGAGTTTCTTTAAAATACTTTGTATATCATTATTTGAAAATTATATTTTCCCCTGAATGAATTAAATAGTATATTAACGGTAAACTAACGAAAGGGTGTTTTGTACTATCGCTTAAAAAATGGGGATGAAATGAGATATTATTTAAATAGTAAGGAAGAAATAGGTAATTGCATCAAACCTTAGAGGTGAAAAGGGTAATTTTTTTTAAAGTTAATTATGTTCTACATTTAGGGTTTTTACAAATTTCTACATTAGATTTAAGATTCAAGTTAATATAAGTAAATATATCGTAGGCAAATCCTTGGATGAATCTATATATATATTTCATTCTCCGGGATCAATAGGTGAAAGCATTTTAACCATGCGAAGCCAATTGGCTTTGACCAGTTACCTCAAGTACATTTAGGGTTTACAAATTTCTACATTAGATTTAAGATTCAAGTTAATATAAGTAAATAAATCGTAGCCAAATCCTTGGATGAATCTATATATATATATTTCATTCTCCGGGATCAATAGGTCAAAGCATTTTAACTATGCGAAGCCAATTGGCTTTGACCAGTTACCTCATTCAACGCATGCCAAAGGTTTTCCACTTCCTCAAATTCTTCAGAGCCGCCACCTTCAAAAATATATACATAATCTTTTTTTTTTTTTTTAATAATGATGCAATTAGAAGTGGAGATGGCAATGGGGTAAGGTGTGAGTTGAGAGTCCTATCTCATTCCCAACTCATTAAAACTTTTACCTTTATTTTTTATTTTATTACTTAATAAATTTAGTGAGGTGAGGATAGGAAATTCTCATATGAGAATGATTTTTTCATTCTTATTTTATTCCCCATTTATTTATTTTATGGTAGGTGCAGATAATAATTTTTGTAAATTAAAAATTAGAGATTTAAAAAAATTATCATCATATTATAAAGTATTTAAATTATTTAAAAGTATCTAAAAATTTGAAACAATATCATGAAATGATATTAAAACTAAAAAATATTTGAAGAGAGCGGCACCTTAAAACAGAAAAAAAAACATAATAATATTTTAAGGTTGAATAAGTATTATATTGTAGGATTTTCTTTTAGTTATAGCCTATTTTTATTAGGTAAAAATAAAAAGAAAAATTATTAACCAATATTGTAATTAATAAAAAAAATTAAAAAATAAAAATTAAAAAATATTTATATATAATGGAGATTGGAGTGGGGGTAGAGTGAGTAATAAAAAACCAAATCACATCTCATTAAGATTTTGGGATTATTTTTTTCCTATTCCTCACCTCATTTTCTAAAAATTATTTAAAATTTATCTTATTTGAAATGGGGCCCCATAAAACCTCAGACCCACGGAAGATTTTTCCATTCTTAATTAGAATTCTATTTGTATATATAATGAAATATTTATTGGGACTAGTTCTAATCCATTCTATTATATCACACTTATTTTTTTTTTTATATTGAGATATATATTCTCATTAATATTAAAAAAAAATTATATTCACATTTACGGGAGATCTACAATTCTACTCCATTATAATCCTATCTCTACTCACTTATAATCTTATATATAATTAGACGAGAAACTGAAGAGTCCTAACAGACGAGCCCGTTTGTGGTAGGGGTGTTAAGAATCTAATACGATCCACTTAATCTGTTTGATTCGTAGAAATCCGATTCGTAAAAATTCAATATGTGGATTGATGGATTGGATTTGGATTAAAATTTTAAAAATCCGCAATCGGTGAATTGGATATGAATTGACTTATGTAAATCCATAAAAATTCATGAATCTGCAAAAAAATAAAAAAATTTATTTAATTAAATAATTAAACCTGTAAATATGGCATTAGTACTTACTGATAATAATATAAAATAAAAAATAATTAAATAAATAAATATAGCTTCCTAAACTGTTAATTTTCATATACGGATTTAAACAAATGAGATTTTTTCTTTTTTGTGCGTACTTTAAAACTTTAAATGTATTTTTTAATTTTATTCAAATAATTAATTAATTTAAATTTTATTAATTTTGAATTTGATTTGTATAAATTTATTTTTATATCAAATTTTTTTATTTAATTAGTTCATGAATTGAACAAAATAAAAAAAATTTTAATTCGCAAAATAATAAATTGAATATAGATTGAATTAAATCCGCATTCAATCCACAGATGTATAGATTGAATTTGAATTGAATTTTACTAATCCGTGGATTGAATTGATTTAAAAATTTAAAATCTATAAAATCGTTGATCGAATATGAATTGATGAATATGAATTGATGCCTAATTCGTAAATCCGATCCGCAAACACCTATATGTTGAAGAAACTGAAATTGAGGACTCAAATAAACAAGTGCGGTAGACTAAACCAATAAAAAATGTGGCACATTTTAGTGAACTAGACGGTCAACAACTGTAAGCGCTGAAAAAATATTTAAGCAACGCATTCTGATAATCCACTAATCTATTGAGCAAGGTCAACAACACTCATAAAACGACCCAGATTTTAAATTTGCAGTTTTCCATTACCAATAGTGATTAAAAGGAGAAAAACAAGTAGAGGAGCGAAGCAGGAGCAACTGAGAATTCTTAAATCCATCGGTTAGTTTTTTCCCTTTCAATTTATTCGTGTCTACTCCCTCTCCAAGTTACGCTTGCGAAATATCATAAATCAGACACCTGTTAAAATTTATATACAGAGGAAGCAAAATGCAAAAGCATATACTATTTTGGAAAGAGAGGAGAGACCATCGGGCCGGATACAAATTTGAGCCAGTTTCTTATGTACACATTCCATGTAGGCCCGAGGAATCCTCTCCTCAACAAAGAGAGAACACATGTACAGCAGTTAAAATTCTCACCGAACTTTGAAAGGTGTTGCCGCACTCTTCCCAAAGCAGCCATTACTGTCAGTGGAAGTCTTCTCATCTTTGCAGAACCCACTGGGTTTAGACATTTGTTCAGTGCCTCTGCATCTACAGCAAACAAACCTAGCCGGAACTGCATCAGAGTCGTGAATGCCAGAACATCTTGTGTGCTGCCACACACCACACACATCGCAAGCAAACATTCTTTCCCCATCATCGTCCTTAGCTCCACAGATGCAATCCACCGTCCATCTCTCAATGCCTCTCTCCATTCTGTATTTACTAAGCCCATTTTTCCCATGGCATCTCCCTCGAACTCGAACTGATTCTGCAGCCCCTAGTAAGAGTTTAACCTGGGTGGAATCATCTACACCACTATAGCCAAGAAGCTCTTCGGCCTGAAATCTTCTAAATACTAAATATACATCTTGGAAAGCCCTTGATGCTTCAGTTTTGAGGTCAGAAACAGTAGCATTTCTAGGCAAAACAATTATCTCGGAAGGTGGATCTGAGACATTGTCTTCGGATGGATCCATGAGTTCTAACTGACATGAGAGGCGGATTGTGTACGGATCATTAATTGAGGAAGTCTTTTCAGGCTTGTAATCTTTCATGAACTGCTTGCAGTCAATGAGCTTTGCAGCTGAACTGATGGCAAGTTCCTTTGTTGCCTCAGGTCCATAGTTCAGCATGGTTTGTGGATGCAGCAGACTCTCAAAAAAGAGTTTCAGGTCTCGCATGAGAATTTCTTGAGATGGACACTTAACAACAGGAGAATCATTGCAAGATGTGACACCATTGAAGGATTCATTAGCTGCCTCAAGTCTGTGACAGACAAGAATAAATTAAATCATCTTACTCATTGAAAATATACAAATCATAAAGAACTAAACAGAGAAGTCAAATGACAGAAAACTCCCCAAGAACTAAACAGAGAAGTCAAATGACAGAAAACTCCCCAAGGTTCAACCATAAAACAATTTGTTCTAAATATACTATTTAAAAAGGCTTCAATGTAAATGGCACAACACAGTTCCAACCTATGGTATCAAAATAAACATAATTTAGTAATGAGTGGTATCTGAAATAACTTTGAAATATAACAAAAAAAACAAAAAACCTTGATCATAATCAAGAAAATAGCTGACATAAATAATTTCAATAGGAAGCGAATGCTGACCTGTACTCAAATACACCCGAATCTGGATTGCACCTGGCTACAACCACCATCCCATCAGCTGCTAATTTTCCTCCAAGTTCCTTGAGACAATGATCAAGTAGCTCTGGTCGAGCTACTTTGCATACTGCACCCCTAAGAGTTCGCCAACTAACCCAATTGGATCCAGACACAGCCCGAAGTACTCTAAACATGGCTTCATCCACACGTTCAATTTCCCCCTTAGTCCAAGAGTGCAAGACCCCTGGGGTACAAGGACTAAGCTTCTTGCAAGTTGCATCATCAATGCAAGTGCTAGAGGAAGACTTGTGGTTGTCATGAATTAACTTCATCAAGAAAGAAAATAGATCTCTTATATTTACAAGCTCACACTCGGATAATGACTGGTAAAATGAGATTCTGTCTTGCAGATGAGTGCGAGGTTTCCGTCCTTGAGAAAAAAAGATGGACAATGGTATCGTAGAAAGGGTTTCCACTGCTGATTTATAGGCATCATGAGTAAGAGCAAAACTACCAGCACCAAATTCGTAGCCCCAGTCACCATACCACGGATGGCCTTTGGTTATAGCATGAAGCAGCCGGTACTCCAATCCATACTTTTTTGATACATCCATGACACTAACCTTCCTATTTAACAAAAGAAATAGACAAATTAGCTAGATTCTAACTAGCTGCTATTGTTAGATAATTGATGATTCCAGAGTTACTGAATTTAACAAGCAAAACAAAACTAACCACAGGGAAGATCTATCATAATATAGTTATCTGTAACCCTTACCTGACTCCAAGAGCTTTACATAACCGATCCCAAAAGTCCATGATATGACAACCTGAAAGGACCCTAGATCCACCTTCTCTACCATTGACCCTAAGAAGATGGCCATAACCATTCGCATGAACCACTCCATGTAAAAGATGAGTAGTATCCTCTAACTGGTGGTACACCCAATCCTCAACATCATCTGTCGTTGTCACATGGTTGCATGTCTTGCACCTTACATTGAAAAACCAAAAATAATGTAAGCAAATAAGAATTAGTTGAAGTACCAAAAATACAACAAATAAGAATTTAATTCTTCTTTTGCACGAATTCTGGTTAATACACTTATGTATCCAAGTCAGTGAGAAATTGTCATCATATTGTTGAGATAAATTATAATGCAAAGGACAGACATAATGGTTAACCAGTAAAAAGAACAAAATCAGTCACCTGGATTCTGACAAATGCAGGGCATCTCCACAGCATGTGCATGGTTTGTTATACCCACCAATTGAATTGCCATCAGCCTTGATAATGAAATGGTAGCGTTTACTGCTTACAGGATTGCCACTCCAACCTAAAAATCAAAATTGAAAATGCACAATAAGAAACCCAATAACTGAAATTTGGTGTTACAAGCAATATATTTACATATCTGCAAGAAAGCAACATGCATGATAACAAATATTTCCTATCCATCAGTAAAATGACATTTCCTATCCTATCCTATCATGACAATTCTTAGAAAAACCACAAGTCAGTTCAATGCAGTTAAGGTCACAGTTGATTCGAGCCAAACAAAAGTTGTAATATTTAAAGCAATTCATTTGGACAAGTCCAGAATAAAATTTTAGTAGATTTCTCAGCTCATTCACAAACAAAAGTACAGCTGCAAAGGCTTTTATACCGTAATCATATTATAACGAAAACTCATCAGCAACGTCTGACAAAAGGTTGAACCACACCCCATATCAATCAAAACATAAGATTCTCGGGGGGAAAAAATGAATCGAACCATGAGCACATTAGAAAGACTGAAAGACCAAGGATAAATAAAAAAATAAATAAGTTTTTTTTTTCATGAAAAAAAGCTTGGATATCTTGAAGGTAAGTCAAAAGAAAATTTCTATTGTAATATCAATGTTTACCTATATATTATGATCAGCTTAAATATAATAAAAAACTAATCGAGTATTAATCCATTTGATGACGTGTTCAAGAAATTTACGACGGCAAACGAGAAGTCGGCTCTACTTCGATAGTATCAGTTATTGGTGTTCACTTTCTCAAATCAGCCACGGATGTCCAAATATTTACAAGCATGCTATCCTATAAACACACTTAAATAACTAGCGGTCAAAACTTCAAATTATGACGGCTATTCTCGGGTAGGAAATTAAGTCGTGGGACCACCAAATAATAGTTGTCACGCAACCGCTAAAGAGTGGTGTCCAGTCACATCAATATCGAGGCCAATATGATTTAAAACTGCCACGTGTCGTTCACAATTGCACAAGAAAAATATAAACCGAACTAAAGAACGATAACAAATCTCTGAACGACAAGGGCCCCGCGTTGCCCACAAACTTAACACTTAAACGCGTCTCCGTACATCTCGTGAGAAACTAAAGCGTCCCCAGACTTGACTTAAAACTTTTCTCTTTGTTCTTATCCGTTAAGATATTCATATCGACCGTTCATTAACGAAAAGCCATCTCACGATATAACCGCATGAGTAATCCCTAAACTTTACAAAAACAAAAGATTCTCTGTTTTCCCGCCTTAGAGACCGGCTACCGGGAACAAAAAGGAGTAGACTTTCCTAGAATTGCGTACAGCAACATAAAAAAAAAAAAGGAAAAAAAATAGAGGAGAGAGACTCGGTCAACAAGAAATCGATTCGGAACGTGTCAACTCACCAACAACTCGGCACTGATCGCAGTAAACGGATCTGGATCTGGCGACGTCTTCCTCCACCACGTCCAAACACACAGTGAGCGGGGTCGTGGAATCAGAACCGTCAGTTGCGTCGACAACTCGGAACAGCATCTGCCACGTAAGAAGGTGGGGTAACAGTGACGAGGGCGGCGGCATCAACGCGTGATTAGACAAAAAAGATCTAATACTAGTCCTAAACGGCGCCGTTGGAGCAGATCCAGAACCGTCGGTGGAAGGAAAAGTAAGGAAGTCGTTAAGATCGGCGGTGACTCTTCTCTTCATCCGCTTCAAAGGCCGGCCGTTCACAACCATATCTTGGATCTGGAAACAGAGGGATAGTTGATCGTACGGTGGAGATTAGAGAGACCGAGATTTGTATGTGATACGATTCTGTGTAGTGTGCAGTCTTTTCGGTTTGGGCTAGTGTTTTGAGAGGGAAAATAAAAAAGGAACGTTTAATGAGATTGGGTAGGGTTTTATGTTTGGTCAGACGAGATCAGTACAGATCATGATTCATCAAAACTCTGATCGATTTTATTTGATTGATTAGTTATTTAGATTAGCTTTAAGTTTGTTTCTCGCTTTTATTTATTTAATTTTTTTTTCATATTTTTTTGGGAATTCGAAACCGACAGAAACGTAAAGGCGGTTTGGGTAAAGAGAATAGGAGAGAGAAAAAGAAAGTTGTTAGTATCGAAAACTTCGTTGTTAAGCGTGTTCAGCGATAAATGTACCATTTTAAATCAAAACACCGGGAGGGCGTCGGCTTTAAGGAATTACTTAAATAACCCTACACCTTGTCCACCTTTTTTTCTTTTTCTTTGGGGTTTGCGCGTCGAGTCTTACCCCTGGTCAGCTTAGATAACGAGTGAACAGGAATAGTGCCGAAATACTGGATGGGAAAGTAGTAATTTTACTTGTTCTAGGGAAACTCACTTCTCAATGGGTGCGCGGACATAATGCCACGCGCGGAGACAAAATGAAGGATTCAAAATCTCTGTTTTTATTATTAAACATTTCAAGTTTATATACTAGCTTTCCTGAATGATTATTGGTTATAATCTTACATTTGGCAACACATTTTTTAAATGACTAATATGATTCTTTAAAAAGTATAAATTTTGAATAAAATTTAAATATATTTTTATTTTTTAATATAAAAATCTAATTAGGCACACTTCATTTAACGACAGCACGATAAATAACGTGTCATGATTTTATTAGCTCAAATCAACTAATTAAATTGTAACATATGACCTGTCGTGCACAATAAATGTGTGACAGTGCACACCAAATCACAACTTTTTTATATCTAACTTGATTTTTATTATTATTGTGTAAATGACACGTGAAACTACTCAACTTTCCTATAGATTTTCACTTCAGTTGCTCGGTTGAGTTCAAGAGAATTTACTTTTTGGAAGAAGACAGGCTCGGGCTAGGAGTGGCTCTTAAAGGACTCAAATCCAAATCTTGATTATTTTTTTTGGACGGGTGCTTTAATCACCATTAATAGTTCGGAAAAAACACCTCTTATGAATTTACTACTTTACCTCCATTAAAATATATTGCTTTAACCTTATTTTAGTCACATGAAAAGACACAATTCTTCGTCCATGCTTTAGTAGGGTTGAGCATTAGTTCGGCTTGGTTTTGGCTTAGTTTTGGTTTTTTTTTGTTTGTTTGGTTTCAATTTTTCGATAGTGATTCGCTTAACGGTTTAGGTTAACAAATTGAATTTCGGTTCAAATTTCAATCAGGTCCAATATGATCCAATTTGATTTTTTGATTCATTTTGTATTTAAAAGTATGTATTCCTTATTTTCAGTATTTGTACAATATATTCAAGACCTGTACAATCTACAATTTTATCAATTACATTCATTAAGGTACACCATCAACTACTGCTATTACTATCAAATCATTCATCATCATCATCAAATTAACTTAATATCATCCATAACATAAGTCTATAAAAATATTCTAACAATGACATAAAACAAAATAAAAAACTGTCAAATACCCAAGTACCAAGCAACATTCATAACCATAGCAAACTATTACAACATAAAAATTAAAAAACAACCATAGGAAATGCCATTACTTTGCTCCCCTTTCTTACCAACTTTAGCAACTTTAACAACTTCCAACATCCAGGCTTCTCAACTTAAATCTATACAAATAAAATTGAAATGAGTGAAGTAAACATAAATATACATATAAAAATAATATATCAAATTCATATAAATGATACCTGTTATTGAAAACATTGGTCAATCACCAAATGGTCCTTCGTTGCTTATGCTTGTTGTGCTAGCATTGGCCTCACAAATTCTACAAAGAAATAAAATGGATATATGAAAATCATTATTTACAATATTAAACACTACAAATAAATTATCTTAAGTTAACAAATCATGCTTTTACCTGTTTCAACAACTTTATAAAATTTAATTTCTTCCTTGATTGGCTCTATTATGTGATTTCTGAAAAGAGTTTATCAAAATCAATTTTGAGTGTAATTCAAGGACTCAATTGTTTTAGGAGTCAAAGAACTTTTAAATAGATCAAGATAGCATTAAATGTTGACTCCAAAGGATCAATGGAACTAGAGCCAACACACTCACTAATCTCATTGGTCTGAACAATGTAACTAATGTTGACAGCACTGTTTGGATCATCAAAATTGTAGCTTTGATAAAAACTTCATCACCGACTTTTTAAGGTTATGACACAACTCCTTAACCTTCTTAGTTTCATTCAAACTATTAAAACACCACAAAATAAAATTAATTTTACATTGAAGATCAATTACTGCTGCTAATATCAACAACATATTGACATTCTCTAAATTGTCACTCCAATATTTGACAAACTTTATTATTATAGGTTAACTATGTAACTTAACAAAATATTGTCATTATTATCAAGAGACTTCAAATGAATATGAATTTTTCACATCTCATTCAAATAATTATTAGCATTCACAAAATTAGAACAACTAAATTTCAAGGTCATGTTACAAAAAATTGATAGAAATTTAACTAACCTTCCTACATTTTCCCAATCTTCTTCCATTGGTGGCACCGCTTTATTTTTTTCGTTCTCATCCTCTTTATACGCTCTGAACCAATTAACATAATGTCGATCTTCATCTTTCAACGAATTAAATGCTTTTTCAAAATTCAATACGGATCTCAATATGAAGAATATTGAATTCCACCTAGTTGGCATATCTAACACTATAAATCCATTTTATGAGATTTTTTCTGCATCAACATAAACTTTGAATTTTTGTAACTTCGATGGGAAAGATCTAACATATTTCATTGTATAGCGTCTATTGATGACTTTACCACATCTAGCCCATCTTTTACAGTCAAAATTGTTATGTGTGCTAAACATTTTATATGCAACTATAAACCATTTAAAATTAATGAATCCCAACTCTAATTTCCTAACTTCTTCAAATAATTGACTTCTTTTTCATTAGCACTTGTGTTATCCATAGTAATCATGAACAAACTTTCGATACTGCAATCAATCATATACTTTTCATTGAGCTTTCCAATGGTCTCTTCTTTATAATTAGAAATAAGTACAAAACTAAGTATTTTTTTTTATTCAACTCTCATTTGTTGTCAATATAATATGTTGTTATCACCATGTAATTACACATTAAAATTAAAGTCTAAGTAGCTACACTAATATATACCTTTTTAACGATTTGCATTGAACACATTTTTCTACAACGTCTTTTCATTCTCATATAACTGAAGAATATCCCTTGTAATTCTCGTCCGCAACGGCATATCAAACTTTAGATAACAAGTAGTCATAGTCTCCAAAAATCCTTGAACCTCTATAAACCTAAAGGAAAACTCATCTTAGTAATCACCTTTACCTGTGCCTTTCTACAAGCCACTTTACTAAAACCTACAGAAACAAACATAGCATTATTACCACTCTTTTCACAAGCTAAAGAACATTGATTTTCATCCATTGCAAGCTTTATTTTTTTTATACAGAGGATACCTTCTTTCCATTAGCACTTTCACCTACATACATAGTCTTACAATTGTTACATTTCGCTTGTTTTCCTCCAAGTAGTTTTGAAAACGATTCCTAAACGTTTGATATCAAATACCTACCTTTTTTTCATTCTGAATAGCCTCCTCAAAATTGTCTTTCCTAATCTCTCCCACATCATTATCAGTTTCTTCTATCCTGCACAAAAAGCCTACTATAATCAATGTATAATAAACAAAAAATAAAATAATTTACAAAGTGAGTATAAAAATGAAAATATTCAAATTTCAAAGTGCAACAACATAATCATACTGATTACTGAGCAAATTATTTAAATAGTTAGAGAAACAAAAAAAAATATTAGAGGGCATTGGTTTTAATTTTTAAAGGAACATATAGTAAAATTAAACAATAAAAAACATAGAGTCCACACAAGTAACCAATAATTAATCAATGCATATTAACACATTAATATTCTTTTTGATGATCAATTTAATTTGCTTTAGCACTTTCTACTTTCTCTAATGTAATTAATCATGGAGTTGCAAGAGTTAGATTGTTAGAATTTGTTGGATCTACCATCAAAGCCTACATGTAAAGATATTGAAACTTCTCTTCCTTGCATAATTTTGAAAATATACTCTTTTGATATTTGAAAATTGCTCGAATATCATCATAAACTAAACATGTAAATAGCATGTACCCTACTTGATTTATATGTTCTTTCCTAATTCCTGTCTTGATTTAGCAATGAGCTGAATTTTGTGGACCTCTTTTTCCCTTTAAACTAAGAATAGATAAGTTCAATTTGATTAAAACATAGATTCGAGTAACTAAAATTTAGTTTGACTCAACCTTTATATCCGATTTGAATTAAAATGAAAAGCCAGATCATGTTTTTTTTTTAAAAAAAAAAGCCTTATCTTAACTAATAAAAGAAATCAAATTAAAAAAAAGAAGATCACAACAAAAACAAAAATCGTGTGTACCACCAAAAAGAAAAAGCAGAGTGTTAAGGCTTTCTTTTTATATTGTGAAAATTCATAACTTGTTTTATCCCAAAAAAAAAGAAGAAAAAGAGCATGTCAGTTCGTTTTACTCCATTGTGGAAAACTCAATCCTCTAACTCTTTCATTACTTCATCTTAAGAAACCCTAAGATCAATTATTACTGAATTCAAGAATTTATCTTCTCAGGTAACTCTCTATTTCATGAGTTAATTATTACTTTAAATTTTATTAAAGTATTAAAATATTAAATAAATTGACTTACTTTTTCCTCCATAAATTGACTCCTTAATGGACCTATGAGTCTTGCTCTCGGAATCCTCAAAGTGAAGGGTTGGCGAGAGCCATTTCCAAGTAGTGGAGTGGACTGAGGAGCGTAACCTTTGAAGGTCAGTATCTATCTTCTAGTTTTTTTCATTATTGATTTGATTTTATAATCATTATGTTGATTTTCGGTTCCTCTCTTATGAGTGAGTGAGCAAGGTCAATGCGCTGATGACAGCTTTTCAATTGTTCTTTTACAGAGAACAACTTGAGATTCAAGCTTTTGAACTGACCTGCTGGTCTCACTCGTTGGTAGCGGCATGCAAACCTCCCTTTTTATCATCCCACTCTTCGCTATTGCTCCTTATTTGATTAAGGTATCCCCAATGAAGGAAGTTTTTTTTTTTAAGGCTTTAGGTGTCTAGGGTTTCTTTTATATATTATTATTTTTGGCTTTGCGTCTTCATAAACATTTCAATTCCGTAAAATTCTTGTTTCGAACTAGACTTTTGTTTGTTTGGAACTTTGTGTTAGTCGATTACAATGAAATACAATTAATTTATGATCATGATATTGATGCAAATACATGTGAAAGAAATTATAAGAATGGCTGCAGTATTGATTAAAGTCTAACAAGTTGATGCATGCATATGCGTGGCCTCATCTATTTGGCTTTGCGTCTTCATAAACGTTTCAATTCGGTAAAATTCTTGTTTCGAACTAGACTTTTGTTTGGAACTTTGTGTTAGTCGATTACAATGAAATACAATTAATTTATGATCATGATATTGATGCAAATACATGTGAAAGAAATTATAAGAATGGCTGCTGTATTGATTAAAGTCTAACAAGTTGATGCATGCATATGCGTGGCCTCATCTATTTGCCATTTTAATTTTTTTTTGAAAATATCTTTTTCCAGTAGAGCAAATTTGTGAAATCATCACTGTAGAAGCAGCATCACTTTTTTTTTCTTCCACCTGAGCAATTGTTGGATCATCATCGTCTTCAGGTAAAATACTATTTACTTCATAATTTGTTTGTATGTTAAATTTTATTTGATTGAAGAATTTATTTCACCAAATTTTTTATATCATTCATATGTGCCTGCTTTTCTTTAATTTTTTTGCTTGATTGTCATGCTGATTTTGTTTGTACTTTGAGTTAGAAGAGAAAAAAACTTAATATTAGCCATTCAAATAGGTGACCTAATAAGTAATTCTTATTATTAATTTTTTTAATCTGAATATTCAACATTCATTTACCCATAACTTGATGTAGAGAATTCCAAATTAGACACCGTAAAATTAATTAAACTCTTAACTTGAATAGGTTTCTAAGACAGGTAGGCTTGTCATAAAATCTTGATGAATCGAGCCAATTAATTAAAAATTTTTGCCCTTGTGCAGATGCTGAAAGATATGATGACCTTTGTTGACTCTATCTTAAATATCTTTAAGAAGAGAAACTCAAATTTCATTTTGTAAAATTATTTAGAAACTAGAAACATTTATATTTCCAACTATATATAATAACTAATCTAATAACCTTTAGGTCAATATAGTTAATTCAGACAATATGAGTGATAATCTTTAAAAACTTTTGGCCTTGTGCTGATTCTCGTCAATTATGACATTTGTTCAATTTATCTTGAATATCTTTAAGAAGAAAGGTTCGAATTTCATTCTGTAAAATTCCTTAGAAACTAGACAAAATTATCTTTCCAACCATATATAATAGTTAATCTAGTTGTTTTTTAGTTCAAAACAGTTAACTCAAACAATATTAGTGATAATCTTGAAAACTTTTGGCCTTGTGCTAATTCCCGTTAGTTATGACCTTTGTTCAATGTATCTTCAATATCTTTAAGAAGAAAAGTCCGAATTTCATTTTGTAAAATTATTTAGAAAGTAGACAAAATTATATTTCCAACCAGATATAATAGTTAATCTAGTTACTTTTGATTAAATACAGTTAATTCGAACAATATGAGTGATAATCTTGAAAACTTTTGGCCTTGTGCTGATGATAAAAACAATGAGCAAAAATTAGAAACACGTCAATTGACAAATCTTGGATGCAATCAGGAAGGTCAACACGTGCATATTTTCAAAGAGCTACACAATTTATTGATTATGTGCGTAAACATTTTAAATCTAATTCTGTGGAAGTCCATTGTCCTTGTGAAAGATGTTGTAATAGGTATAAAATATTACAATCTGAGGTGCAATTATATATTTTAGAGAATGGCATAATGCCCATCTATACGACTTGGTATCTGCATGGGGAGAAATAGGATTTTGACATTGAATGTGAGATTGATGAAGAAGAAATGATAGGTTCAGAGGAAGAAGATGATATGCAAAATTTAATTAGAGAGATTTATACAGAAGATCCAAATTCAGATGCAGAGAGATTTTTTAATTTGGTAAAAGAGGCAGAAAGTCCATTATATCCTGGTTGTGAGAATTTCTCTAATTTGTCTTTTATTGTAAAGTTGATGCATATTAAGTGTATTAATGGTTGGAGCGACAAGTCTTTTGACATGTTGCTAGAATTGTTGAGTGATGCATTTTCTTTGTGTGAGAAGTCGCCTGCATCAAACTACCAGGCAAAGAAACTTATCAAAGATCTCGGTCTTCATTATGAAAAAATTGATGCGTGCAAGAATGATTATGTGATTTATTACAAGGAGCTAGCAAATGCAACTCATTGTCCCACTTGTAAGGTTTGTAGAAGGAAGGTCAACAATGGGAATGGGAAAAAGATTCCGTGGAAGGTTATGCGTTACTTTCCACTGACGCCTAGACTTCAAAGGTTATTCATATCTTCAAAGACAGCAACAGATATGAGATGGCATTATGAAAAGCGTGTAAATGATGGCGTCTTAAGACATCCTACAGATGCTGAGGGTTGGAAATCCTTTGATAATATTCATGAGTCTTTTGCTAGTGATCCAAGAAACGTATGGCTCGGGTTGGCAACAGATGAGTTTAATCCTTTCGGAAATATGAATCTTAGTTATAGCGTGTGGCCTGTGGTATTATTTCCATATAATCTTCCACCTTGGATGTGTATGAAGGAGCCTTACATGTTTATGTCGTTGCTTATACCAGGACCGAAAGGTCGAGGCAATGATATTGACATATACTTGCAACCATTAATTGATGAGTTAAAAGAGTTGTGGGAAGTCGGT
Organism: Luvunga scandens; assembly: GCA_030449905.1. Lineage (NCBI taxonomy): Eukaryota > Viridiplantae > Streptophyta > Magnoliopsida > Sapindales > Rutaceae > Luvunga > Luvunga scandens. Next base: position 236,994 of record JASUUG010000265.1, read on the forward strand.
GTATATACATATGACATTTCAACAAAGCAAAATTTTCAAATGAGAGCTGCAATCTTATGGACTGTAAACGACTTTCCCGCATACGGTAATTTGTCAGGATGGAGTACAAAAGGGAAATTAGGATGTCCTTGTTGTGCATCTTAAACTTGTTTTCGCAAATTATCACATGGGTCAAAATTTTGCTATATGGTCATCGTCGCTTTTTATCGAGAAAGCACAGTTGGCGCAATAAAAAAAAAAAGAATTTGATGGTAAGACAGAAAAGAATGCGGCTCCTAAACGACCATCTGGAGATGATATAGTAATAAAGCTTGGAGGATTAAGGTCAATTACTTATGGAAAGGCTGGCAAAAAATAAGTAATCCCAGGATTTAGAAAGAGCCATAACTGGAAAAAAACACAGTATTTTCTTCGAGTTGCCGTATTGGAGAACACTTTTATTACGTCATAAATTAGATGTTATGCATATCGAAAAGAATGTATGTGAGAGTTTGTTAGGAGCAATAATAAATATAGATGGAAAGACAAAAGATTCTTTAAATGCTCGCCTTGATCTACATGTAATGAATGCAAAGCATGAACTACACCTTATTGAGGAGAATGGAAACGTGGTTTTGCCTTCTGCTTATTCTGCATTGTCAGATGATGATAGAAGATTATTGTGTTAGTGGTTGTCAGATTTAAAAGTTCCAGATGGTTATTTAGGCAATTTATCTAGGTGTGTGAATGCAGTGCAAACTAGTATTTCAGGGATGAAATCACATGATTATCATGTGTTTATGGAAAGGCTGTTCCCGCTCATCGTGCGCAAATTATTTCCTAAACACGTAGCTGATGTTGTAATTGAACTTTCATACTTTTTCAAAGCCTTATGTGTGAAGGTGTTGGCTGTAGAAGATTTAGATTGTTTGGAGAAACAAATGCCCTTTACTCTTTCTAAGTTGGAAAAGATACTTGTTCCCGCCTTTTTTGATATTATAGTGCACCTTCCAATTCACTTGGCGTGGAAAGTTAGAGTTACTGGTCCTATACCATACAGCTGGATGTATCCAATTCAAAGGTACATTTATTATTATTTTTTTATTTAGCTACATATTAATAGATAACTTGTATTGCAATTTATTTAACAATTACGCAAACTTTTTTTTGTAGAAATTTACACAAGTTGAAATAATATGTACGTAATAAAGCTCGACCAGAGGGATCCATTACAGAAGCTTATTTGGCATATGAACGTTTGATATTTTGTTCACGCTATTTGACTAAGGTTGAGACGAAATTTAATAGACTTGAGCGGAATTATGATGGAATTTAATTTTCAGCAGATATATCTAAATTGTCCATCTTCTCAACATGAGGTAGATCTTTTGGAAAGCCTGTGACAAAGGAGATGGATATAACACTTCATAATGCTACCATGTTCTATATCTTGCAAAATTGTGAAGAATGTAAGCCTTTTATTCGGTAAGAAATAATTAGAAGTATGTTTATTTTAAATATATATTGTATTGTAATTTTTTTAAGTTTTAAAACTAGTAAAAATGTTATAATTTTTTCTTTTTTATCTTTTGTAGAGAACAAAAGAATATACTTTCAAATATTGGCATTATCGATGTGGCTAACGTATATAGACTTGAGTTTGTTAAATGGTTTGATGAAAAGGTAAGGATAAGATAGTTAAGTGAGATATAAATTATAGTTAATTTTTGTTTATTGAAGTTGTTTAGGTGCTTTTTATTTTTATTAATAGAAAATATTATTACTCTTGTTTGTAGATAACACAACTATACAATAATGGGCAAGTTAGTAGTCAATTGTTCTCTTTGGCAAGTCAACCTGAACTACAAGTGACTCACTATTCAGGTTTTAATATCAACGGCTTTAGATTTCCTACAATCCACCGTGATCAAAATAAAAAGACTCAAAATAGTGGAGTGATGGTTAAGGGGGAGAACTAAGATGGTAGAGTTGCATACTATGGAACATTGAAGGAAATTATTAAGTTACATTACATAGACCGGAACAAAGTTGTTTTGTTCAATTGTGATTGGTACGACACAGCTCGAGAAGGAATACGTTACAAACGAGATCGTTATGGGATAGTTACGATCGATAAAGGGCAAAAGTTAAACACTACATAACCATTTGTATTAGCATCCCAAGCAACTCAAGTATATTATATAAGTGGATTGAAAGATACTACATGGAGTGCTGTAGTAGAAACAAAGCCTAGAAATGCATGCGACATTTCAGTGGATCAAGAAGAGCCATTCCAAGAAGAACAAACTTATTTTATTCATGATTGAGTCAACGATAATGGATGAAAAAAATATATTGATTTGAATTTACTTATTTATAAAAATATTTTTCATTTTTAATTGAATTTTAGAATAACTTCATATGGTTATATTATTGCTTTTGGTGTTAGTTTACTATACTCAGTTTTATATTGTTGCCTTATTGAACATTGATTTATGTAAGTTACTTTTTCAACTGTTGTTGAAAAATTATATTTTTATTGTTAGGTTTTCTTATCTACTAATATGTTATTAACTAATTATATATTTTGATTGGACAGTCATGACAAAGAAAAATAAAGATCATGTTAGTGCAGTAATGGATTCGAAAAAGACTGGTAGACCATCAAGTGGTGAGGAAACACAAAAACCTCCAAAGGAAAAATCAATTGGTCAACTTTCCATTTCACAAGGTAAAATTATGTAATTAAACTTTATTTATCACATGACTATATACTAGGTTGAACATTCTTTCCATTACATTCTAATTTTATTTATTCTTTGCACTTTATTTTTATTTGATATTAGCATAAATGGGAAGAAAAAATAAAACTAGTCAAATCTTGAATAAAACTCATCAAGTCTCTGCTTTCTATAATCGTACTGAGGTTGGTTTATCACCTCATATTGAGATTGGTGGATCATCTCAGTCTAAGGTCGGTGGATCATCCCAATCTAAACTGAGTTGATCATCTCAATCTAAGGTCAGTGGATCATCCCAGTCTAAGGTTGGTGGATCATCACAGTCTAAGGTCGGTGAATCATCCCGTGGCGGTCAAGTACCAGTAGCTAACGAGATATTTTCTGAACGCCAAAATTCAAACAGATAATGTAATATAGTTTCCACTATTTTATAGCAATTTTTTTTTATTTAAGTTAAATTTAGCATTTCTTTTACTATTAACTAAAGCTAATTTCATTTCATACTTTTCCACTGACAGTCAAGACAAGAAAACCCACTACTCATTCTAGTTCATCTGAAAATAGAAATAATTCAATTCAGCAATCTCAAAATACCTTACAACTGCAAGATGTTGCCACAGATGAACATGCAAGCACAGATGGTAAATATTTCAGCTAATAACAGATTGAATTTACTATTTATTAATTTCAAGTTAGTCACTCTTCACTATATATGTATGTTGATTTATAGGTCAAGGTATTACTACCTCCAAAAAAAAGGGAAAGGGAAAAGGCAAAGATAAAATTAGGGAAGGTGGGCCTGTTGAAGTTTACAAATGGAGGTAATTTATTCTATTTAAATATATAAAATAATTAAAAACTTACAATGTTGCAAGTTGATTAATTATATAAATGAATAGTAAATATAAGTTTTTTTTCTTTATTTCATCACATGTATATAATTAAAGTACTCTTTTAAATTTATTAAATTTTTAAATTGTGATTTCAGGCTTATTACTCTTTATGCTATACGTACGGTAGGTGCTCTTTTTAAGCAACAAATTAATGGACCTTGGATTACATTTTCTGAGTACCCACAAACCCAATTAGATCGCTTGTTTAATCACTTTAAAAGTAAGTTCACATTTGATGGTCCTGAAGAGGAGTTGAAACTTGCTTTTTCTTCTCAAGTTAAAGAAAGATTCAAAGATTATATAAAGAGTATTAGAGATGAAATCTTCAAAAAATTTACAATTGATAGGGAGCGTTATTCTAATTGCCCATCAAATGTTGAGAAATCTGTATGGCATCAGATGGTGGATAAATGGTTAAGTGAGAAATGGCAGGTATTATATATTCATAATTGTTGTTGCTTAATTATTTATTATCTATATTCATGAATGCCGTTGCTGTTGCTTGATTATTTGTTGGCAACTGTTATAGTATTTAATTGTTGGACTACTTTTTGCTTGTTTCATCTTTTCTATTTTGCTACTTAATAATTGAATAAGATTTTTTTTTTATTTCTAGTTCTATTTAGGCATTTTTATATTTAGCAATTGTATTAAATATGTTATTTCTTTTTCTTCAGAAATCTTTTATATTGATGATTACAATCCGATTATCATGTGTTTACTGTTTTGTTTGTTGTTATTTTGCTAAAAAATTTAAAGTGTTTGTTTTTGCATTTGATGCTCTCTCCATATATGGTGAATAGAATAATCTAATCATATAAAAGTGACTTTTCCATTCTTGTTATATATAAGTCTGTGCATTAAATTTGAAATTAATTTGACTTGGATGAGTGGGTTAGATTTGGTATAGGTAAATCTAATGACTGGGTTTATTTAAATCTCATGCAATAAATTTAATTTTAACTTAGTTAAATAATTTTAGTTCACAATGTTGAATGTAATGAATCATTTCTTTTTCTTTTGTGTAGAAATGTAGTAGAACAAATGCATCGAACTGTAACAAACCATCTAAAGTGGTGCATACAACTGGATCAGTTAAGATGTTGAAGAAGAAAAAAGAACTGGTAAATGATCATAACTGTCATAAATTTCATTATATTTATATCTTATCATATAAGTGCATTTAAAGGATTACCTTGGCTGTTACAAAATAATTATTTTGATTCTTAATATTTCATTTTTTATAATAGGAATTAATTAATTATGCATTACTATTATTATTGTATTGATAGGCTGAGCAAAATGGGAATGAGCCTAGTCCAATAAATTCTTTTGAAATGTTTCATGTGCGAAAGGATGAAACTTGGCCTACTGATAAAGCGAAAGAACTACATGTATGTTTTTTTTTTTTTATTTCAAATGTCTGTATTATTATCATTATTGGATATGTTAAAGTTATCTAATTATTGTGTTCATATTTTGCTAAGGCACAAATGATATCAAAGAGGAATGAATTAGATGAGTCATCTAATGAGGTTCCACTTAGAAAATAATGAGATATATATCTTACTGTAACAGGAGGTGTTAAGCATGGTTATGCTCTTGGAGGCCTCAAAACTGAAGATGTATATGGATCCACTTCAAGTCGACCATGCAACAAAGAGAAATGTATACAACGTAAGGAGTTTTAGTTAAGTACTTTAAAAGTGGTGCAAGAGCAATTGACTATTGTATAGACAAAAGTGGAAGAGTTAGAAGCAAAGCAATATCATTCTCAACCTATTGTGGATTCCTCTTCAATGGTATAATGTTATTTTTAATCTCAATTTTTTTTAATTGACATAATTCATTATCACTTAATTATTTTAACTATTCATTTAATATTTCTTCATAGGATCCAACTAGAAAATTGAATGCAAATGATGATGGCGGTGCAAATTCTGATGATGCCAGTGGTACTGATTCAGATGACAATAGTGGTGTTGATTCACAGGATGACGGTGATGCAAGTTTAGATGATGATGGTTATGGTGATTCAGAAAACAATGTTGATGCTGATTCGAATGGTTTTGTTGATATTTGATATTTATATGATTTATGGCATTTGAAAATAATATACTAATGCTTTATTTTTTTATTATGAAATGTTTTTGGACAATATGAATGTTAACAATTTCAATTGAATTGTTTAGGATAATTCATTCATTTATAATAATGTTGGTTGAATAAAATCTATTTTCAATAGTCATATGTTCTTAGCAATTGTATTAGACAGTTGAAACAATTGCTGCTCCAATTGCTAGTGGCAATTAATAAAATAAATTTCAACTACATAAATTATTTTCAATTGTCTATCCCTGTAATAGCTAATGTCGCTCGAAAAAAGCATATTTATGATGGCTTGTTGGAAAAAAAAGTATTTATACCCAAACTATTATCGATGGCCAGCGACTACCTTTAGCCGTTAAAAAAATACATTTGCAATAGCATCTTACTTGTTTTGACTGTATTCAACAATCACAAAAAATAGTTTTTCTTGTAGTGCATTGCAACAATTAGAATTTCATTTTTTCAAATTTTTTAGAAAATTTCTATTCAAACATTGGAGCAAAAGCTTCATTGTAAATTTTAGGATTTCTCTCTACTTGGATTTTCCTTTCTTTCTCGTTGATTGATTGGCTCTTCTCGTTCTCAGATAAATAGTAACAGAAAAACCAATGTGGTTTGAAGAGGAGGGTTCATTGAGGGTTAATTTTGGTATTAAGAGGGTGTCAACCGAAATTAAAAAAATAATTTTTAAATATTTAAAATAATAAAACAGAAAAGGGGTGTTAAAAGTAATTGAAGTTCGGCTGCAGCACTACTCTATTTTTCGGGGGTTTAGGGCCTTCTCACTGATAAGCCTTGGGCCAAGTCCAAATACATATTCGCGTCTTAATTTTAATTTTTTCCTGATTCTTTTTTTTTTTTAAATAATAATAATAAATCTTCAAGTTACAAAAATTGTACTGATATACTTTGAGTTCTTTTCTTTTCTTTTCTTTTTGGTTTCTTGAAAGCTTCATTCATTTATTATTATATAATTCTTTGCTATGCATGTCGTTATTGTAGTCGCAGACAATGACCATTTATTCTTTATCATTTTCTGTATTGCATGCATTTTCGTTTTTGTTTGTTTTGCTATCGAAAAATGTTTACTAGGAAACTGTATGATACCTTTTTCAAAAAAAAAAAAAATTATTTTAAAATTATTTTTATCTCTTTAGTGATTATTAAAGTGCATTTTTTTTATTTAATCTACCAGCAACTCAATTCCCTTCTACACATATGAGCGAGACAAAACCCCATACATCTTGTTTTTGTGTACAAAATTTTATTATTTCAATTATATAAGAAATTTTATCATTTCAATTAGATTACACTCGTTTTTATATAACAACCGGTTTTATTAAGTCAAAAAGGAAAAGAAAAGCGTGGCCAAATTTAAAAAAAAAAAAAGGCAAGAAATAGAACTGTTGCTTTTTGATCAGAAACATCCGTAACTTTTCTAAAAGAAAAGCATATTCCCCATGCTTTACGCGTGCCTCTACGGCATCAACATCGACATCCTATTAGTTAAAGAGGGAAGAAGAAAAAGAAGAAGAAAAAGATCAAGGACAATATTCTAAAGATGGGAAAGCCATGGCCGACTTTTGCTATGATTCCACTGCTAATATTAGAGTTTAATGTGCTTGTTTGGATCAAGAGAAAATAAGAAAGAAAATCAAGAAAGAAAAAGGACAGAAGGAGATCTGGAAGAATCTAGAATTGATTAATGAAAATGAATGAATAAAATCTGGAATATTGCTCATCTGCTCAGCTCAATATATATACTTGTTCACACGTTGATGAGCAATAAAACTAACTTTTACAATAACAGAATTGCTAGTCAATATGATTTTTGTTAACCAATTACAATAATCCAGCTGGCTAATTATACGAACTCAACACATCAGCACATATTTTGTTTGTTCATGAAGCCAGCTTATCAGTCCATCAGTATGCACCACCACATCAGCATATCATCTAACAGGTAACCGCTTCTTTCTAGTTTGTTGTTGCTTGGAACAATGAAAGTGTTGTAGGGCAGTAATTTCCAGCAATGTTTGTGTTCGGAGACCCATTGGTTGATTGTGGAAACAACAATTACGTGAGCTCTTTGGCAAGAGCAAACTATTTTCCATATGGCATTGATTTCCTTGGAGCAGGCCCAACTGGGTGATTCTGTAATGGCAAAACTATCATTGATTTTCTCGGTAATTTAATAAGTTCTCTTTCATTTTCTTTTCTGTGATTAGTTCTTTGTCTTCTCTCTGTTGTATTATAATATATTATCTTTTTCGCATCCCATATTTGCAATGTAAGCATTGTTAATTGTTTCTGTATTTGTAGGAGATCTGTTAGGTCTTCCTCTTCTTCCACCATTGGCTACTACTTTCACCGACAGAAGAGACATTCTTGTGAGAGTAAATTATGCTTCAGCAGCTGCAGGGATCCTCAACGAGTTTGGAAAAAATCTAGTAATTATTTAACTAATTTATAGTCAACTTAATTTTTTTTAATTATTAAAAAATAGAGCAGTGGGTAAAATTTAAATAAAATTTTTAACCTTTTACTACCAAGATTCGAACTCACATATCTAATTAAATAAAATTATAATTAAATAAAATTGTTTGAAAACTATTGACAAAACCTTAGAGGACATATTAATTTATAATTAATCTAGGGATAATAAACTATTGCTTATTTTTCTGCTAGCTGACACCTGTGTGATCATGATAATGTAACGCAGGGAGATCGATTCAGCTTATGCCAACAGGTTCAGAATTTCGAAACAACATTGGACCAACTAGAAAACATAATAATGGACGAAAGAAAATTGCAACGGCACTTGGCAAAATCATTGGTTGTTGTAAATATTGGTAGCAATGACTACATCAACAATTATCTCATGCCAATTACAACCCCCCAACAACCTGCTGATCTTCTCATAAATCACTACACCAGCCGCATTATGGTTCGTCCACGACACTACGTACGGCATGCATGCTTTTTCTTTTTTTTTTTTGGCCTCATCAAGCGAAAGAAAATCAAAATCTAATTCTGTGGTTTCTTAATTTTCGTGATTCGTTCTTAGGAGGTGTATGGCTTAGGTATGAGAAAGTTCTTGCTAGCAGCAATCGGCCTTCTGGGCTGCATGCCGAATCAACTAGCCAACGGACTTGCTCCGTCGGGAAAGTGTATTGCTTATGTCAACGATATGGCTCAAGCATTCAACACTCGACTCATGGCTCTCGTTGATCAACTAATCTCCAATTACACCGAGGCTACTTTTGTTTACGGCAATAGTTATGGACTGTTTACAGAGATACTCAATAACCCTGATTCTTACGGTGGTAACTAATCAAATTCTCACTGTGCAGCAAATTAATCTTTCACAGTAAATCTCGTTCTAACACGTTGCAGGATTCAGTGTGACCGATAGAGGTTGTTGTGGCACAGGAAGAAATAGAGGACGAATTACGTGCCTTCCATTTTCAATCCCATGTTTCAATAGAGACCAATACATCTTCTGGGATGCTTACCATCCATCACAAGCTTTTAATGAGATTGTTGCCCGAAGGGCGTACTCTGGTGGATCATCCGACTGCTATCCCATGAATGTGAAACAAATGGCTCTAGTTTGATTACTTTTTCTTCTTACAAATATCTTGTGTAATTCCTAAGTTGCATACATAGTCACACAATTTGCAAAATGATAGCCTGTATATGCATGTTACATGACATACATAATATTTAACACTCGAAATCATAACATTAGCTGCATGATTATTAATTATATGTTTATATTGTTGCATCATGTGTTTACGAGAAAGACAGTGGAAAAGGTTAAAAAAACGAGTCATTGGTTCTGTACATATACTGTAAATTTTTTTTTTGAGCGAAAAGAACATTTATCAATTTCTTATAGCAAAATTATTTAGGATGTGATATATTATTATTATTATTATTATGAAATTGGCTGATATTATTATTCTAAACTACGATAAAAATAAGTGACGAGAAAATTAAAAAAAAAAAAGAGTATGGACTTGACCAATTTCATTTAACTAAGGCCAACCGGTCAATATTAATGGAAAATTTTCCCGTTTGTACTTTATAGCATGTATAAAAGACAGATACAGAATGGTCGTCCTCTGTTGTGATCGCAAAGATCACTTTGCACAAATACGGTTTTAGCCTTTTGCCTGTCATAATCAACGACCCACTCCTTCTTGCAGAAGGAGTACCTTTTTTTTTTTGTCCTCTCTCTCTCTCTCTCACTGGATGACCATTCAGCCTTCTTGTCGAAGTTAACACAACAATGCAAATTTTTAAGTAAGGATACCTAAGTACAGATTTAATGTAGATTTACTATTATATTTTATAGTGTTATGCTTAATTAAATAAAATTACTATAATAATATATGACATAATCGCAAATTCGTATGAAATTCGCATTTAGATATCCGCACCTAAGTCATGTGTATATTTCTTCTTAGCTCTTGTTGGTAAAATTCAGAAAAATAAATATTTTTATATGCTCTTCTAATCTTATTTTTTTAAATTCAATACAATATTAAATTAAATAATAAAAGACTATAAATGAAAGTTTTTTCTTACACCCACTATTATAGACAAAAAAAAAAAACATATTTTAAACAATTTTCTCTCTCTCATTTTAAGATTTCGGACTAAAAAATCACTATATATATATATATATATATATATGTTGACAAGAACCCTATATATAAATGCTACATTCACATGATTTTTTTTTCCTATAAACACAGGGCTTTAAGAAGTGATAATTACTAAAAGTAAAACAAAAATGAGTGTACAGTCATCGTATATTTCAAATTATATGGAGTATTTTATAAGATATTCAAAAGAACGCTATTAACTAGGACGTCGTCGTGTTTTTATTCAATTATTCTATTTTATTTTACAAGTAAATAAACGCTGATATTGCAGCGCTTATGGGTACTAGAACTTCGTAGAATGTGGAAACAAAGAAAATAGCTACAAACACACAAAATGTCAAAATCCTCATGAGCAAATTCTACATATAATTAATTAATTAAGGTCAAAGAAACAGTGTACAACGAAATCAACATTGCATCGTCTATTGATAATTTTTTCTTATTTATTATTCCTCGTCCTCGATTGGTAGAAGAATCAGTTTAGAAAATAAAATTTACGTGAAATTAAATGAAATAGAGATTAAATGGAAAAAAAAAACATCGGGCAAATAATACGGGGGATTAAAATGATAAAAGGCCGAGGGCGAAATCGGGCGGGCCCAGTCTGCATATTTCTTCAGAGTCTGTGTCTCACTCACTTAGAGCGTGCTCTCTCCTCCACTCTTCGGCCGTTGCACACTTTTCTCTTTTGCTCTCTCCCCACTCAAGTCGGCGCTTGTTTCCCGTGAGGATCGTTCCAAATCATCGTTTCTTTTGCTGTGTGTTTTTCCTTTTCTTCTCTATATTAGTTTCAAAGTCTAATGCGGTGCGTTTTTGGTTTGTTTTTGGACTCTTTTAACAGGTGAAGAGATCTTAGCTCGGTAATCGAAGGTAACATCGAACCATTTCTCGGTTAAAATTTGTACGTGATTTTTTTCTTTACAATAGAAGGTTAGATCTGTCATTTCGATTTTCATCGGCAGTTCTTCTCTGCCTAATTTACGCTTATTAAAGAACATTTTCTGTGTTTCTCCATTTGTTTTTTATTTTTGTGAGTAAAAAAGTGTTCTAACGTAGGTTATTAAGTTTATTTCTGGATTTGATTGAGGTCATTTTTTCTTAGCACTATGGAAATGGAAGAGAAGAGCGGCTTATTTTTCTGGAATATAAAACTAATGAGAAATTACTTTTCCATCTTTTGTTTCTACCTTGTGGTCCGTTGGATCCGAGAAAACACGATTTCCTCATTTATGCTAATGGAAGTCTTATTGTCGCAACACATATGTATGAAGTTTTTATTATTTTGCTGCATTTTAAGTGGAAACAATGCTTAAATTTATTTGATGGTGATTTTGTTGAATTTATTGTGTGCAAGGTTGTTTTTAATAGAAATATCTGTTTTCAATTTGTGTAATCATGAAGCTCGGGAGAGTTTTTCTGGTCTTTTGTATGTGTTTTGGAGAAGTGCTTCCTTGTAAAGCTTTTTAAATCGCTGCTCTCTTTTGGTAGATTGCGTATCTCCTTATGTTGTCTAGTTGTGGAGAGTTTTTCCGGTCTCTTATATATGTTTTGGAGAACTGCTTCCTCTGAAAGCTTTTTAAATCGCTGGTCTCTTTTGGTAGACTGTGTATCTCCTTATATTGGCTTTTTATCTTAACTATTTTTTTTTTGGCCTGAGCAAAAGAATGATAAAAGAACTTTCATATTATTGCTTAGATAGTGCTTTGATTTGATGCTTTTGTTTATAAAGCTTTTGTGTTCCCCCCTTTCTTTCTTCAAATTGGTGCTAATAAAGGAGGAAAAAGAAGATTCCAAAACAATATCTTCAGACAGAATGATCAGCTGAAATTCTCACAGCTGATAGTGAAATTTCTTTGTTGTTAAATCTTCTTTCTTTTGCTTGCTTTTATTCTCTTATCTATTTATTTTTCTGTCATGTTTGTATTTGATATTTAGGTTACTGTCTTTCTTGTTTATGTTTTGTCACTGTTAAATATTAAGATCTGACTCATGTGCTTTATTAAACAATTATCTTATAGAGGATCTTTTTACTAGATGAGTGCACGAAGAGGTGGAAAGTCTCCAATTGCTGCTGGCAGCAGCAACCCTTCCGTGAAGGGGAAAAATGTGACTGAAGTCTCCAATTCCCAGGTTGATCATTTGAGTGAATCTGTAGCAGATATCAGCCTGGATTCGGCACAGGATGATGGTGGGTGGGAGGTTTATGTGAGGAAGTCCAAAAGCAAAGCTGGCAGTGGGGCTACCAAATCCTTTGGTTCTCAGAATTCTAATTATAAGGCATGGGATGGCACTCAGAAACCAGGAATACGGAGTAATGGTGGCTCAGGGAAGGCTCCTGCCAAAACCTGGACAACTCTAAATGTAGATTCTAAGATACCAGCTGGCAGAGTGAATGTAAGGCCACAATTGAGCAACTGGGTTCCTGAGACAAACAACATGGCAACACAAGCAGGGATTCGCCCTCCTCTGGAGCATGGTTGGAATTGGCAATCTAGGGCTGGTTCTACTATATTCAAACTTTCAGAGGACAGCCATGATAAAGAGAGTGATAATCTTGATGAGGTCCACAAAGACAATGATGAAGATGATTATGACGATGAGAAAGATGATGACTCTGATGCTTTAGATGATTCGGATTATGAGTTACTGAGTGATGAGTTTGATTCTGATGCCAGTCAGAAGAGTCATGACACACGTAAGAAAAGCCGATGGTTCAAGAAATTCTTTGAAAGTTTGGAGAGCCTGACAGTTGAGGAGATCAATGAACCAGCGAGGCAGTGGCACTGTCCTGCTTGCCAAGGTGGTCCTGGAGCAATTGACTGGTACCGCGGCCTGCAGCCTTTAATGACCCATGCCAAAACTAAAGGATCAAAGAGGGTGAAGCTCCACCGTGAACTTGCTGAGCTGTTGGATGAAGAGTTGCGAAGGCGGGGAACTTCAGTTATTCCAGCTGGTGAAGTTTTTGGCAAGTGGAAAGGTCTGATAGATACAGAAAAAGATCATGAAATTGTCTGGCCTCCTATGGTTGTTATCATGAACACAAGGCTTGACAAGGATGAGAATGATAAGGTATAGTCACATTATCTTGCTTCTGTGCATAGTTGAAAATAGAGTGCAGTTAAATTTAAGTTGCTGCTTGTTTTGTTATCATTTAAGAAATAATTTTCTGCATATTTCCATATAACACTTTCTTTTTATATGAAATGATTTTTAGTGGATTGGAATGGGAAATCAAGAACTTCTCGAGTACTTCAGCTCGTATGCTGCTGTGAGGGCTCGACACTCTTATGGCCCACAGGGGCACCGTGGGATGAGTGTTTTGATCTTTGAGAGCTCTGCAGGGGGTTATCTAGAGGCGGAGCGTCTACATAAGCATTTTGCTGAGCAAGGAACAGACAGAGATTCGTGGAATAACAGTAATCGCAGAGTTTTATTCCATGCTGGTGGAAAGCGCCAACTTTATGGTTTCATGGCATTGAAAGAAGACTTGGATATCTTCAACCAGCATTGCCACGGTTCTTCCTTCTCTCTCTCTCTCTCTCTCTCTCTCACACACACACACACACACACGCACGCACGCACACGCGCACAGACATGCTTAGAGATAGGATTTTGATTGGAGGCTGGCATGCTTGAATTGAATCTTCTAAGGATCCGTGATTTTTTAGAATGCATGAATTATTTCTTTCCAGTTCCCTACAGATTTTTACTGTGTAATATGATATCTTGTTTTGTTTGACATGATGTATAACTGATTAGGTAAAACAAAGCTGAAATTTGAGATGAGATCATACCACGAGATGGTTGTGAATCAGATCAGGCAAATGAGCGAGGATAATCAGCAGCTTATATATTTGAAGAACAGGGTTGTGAAAGAACAAAGGCACTCGAAAGCTCTTGAAGCAACTTTTGGTATTGTGAGTGAGAAGCTGCGTGAAACCATGGAGGAAAACCGCATTGTGAAACAGAGGGCCAAAATGCAACATGAGCAGAACAAAGAAGAGGTATGAAATCCAAGTGGCATACGGTAGTTATAACCCAAGTGGAGATGAAAGTTGGCAGTGTGCTAAGAACATTTTTCTTGGCTGGTTGGTGATGTGGTATTAAGAAGTGCTTGATTATGCTACTTATTTTAAATTGATGAAATAAATTTTCTTGATCTATTTGAGTGAGGTTTATTTGTTTTTCAGGTATGAAATTTGGTTTAGAATGTTTCTGTTCTTATTTTTTATTTTTCCTTATTTAGTCTCAACTCACTGTTTGAGTTTTTCACTAGATGGATTTTCAAGAGCAACTCTTCAAGGACCAGATTAGAATAATTCATGAAGGGAGGGATGCAAAGGAAGAGAATTTTGAGAAGCTGCAACAACAGGAACGGGAGAAGGTTAAGCAGTCAATTGCTAATCCTACAAACACCGAGGACTACAAGCGCAGGTAGATTATCAAGAGATTTGGTATCTGAAACAGAATCACATTTTTTTTCCAATTGGTAAATATTTGTTAAAAAATAAAAGGTTGTGTCAAAATGCTACTTTAAATTAGAGGTTCATGCTTTGGTTCTCTGGGTGCTACTTGATCAATTTGGGAATTGATGTTCTCATTATTTTCTTAACAAATTTCATTATATGATTGCAGGGCAGAGGAAATTGCTAAGTTCATAAAGGTTCAAGACAAAGAAATGGAAGAGTTTGTGGCTGCAAGGGACAAGCTGATAAAATTGCACGAAGAGAAGATGGATGCAATGAGGCAGAGGCATTGGAAGGAAGAGGTTGAACTTGAGAAAGGATTTGATACTGAGTTGACTCAATTGATGGAGAAGTACTCTACTCATATCACAGAAGTTGCCGCTGACACTGTTTGATGCTGAGTTGCAAGGATGCTAGAAAATAGCATACTAACTTGATGAGCAGCATAGAATTTGATCATAGAATCCTGAGAATATTTAAGACTTTTCTTTTGATATATTCTCCTAATTACAAACTCATGAGCGGTGTAAACATTTGAATATAGCAATATGAAAAATGGACCGCCAATTTATACTGTTGGTTTAAACATCTTATATGGATTAACGTTCAGTATTGTGGCGTGTTTCTCTCCATATTTAAGTCTTCGGCATAAATTGGTTTAATCAATTGCAAAGGAGTTTCATGGTGAAGCTTTCAAAAAGGGGAGCCCTCCTGGTAACATATTCGCATGAGAAATTAATGAAAACATATTAACAACTATTTGCATTCGATATTTCCATGATGGGTAGGCAGCAGCACTGAAAAACCCTTTTAATTACAAAGGAATTTTAGTTCTTTTCCTTAAAACCAAAATCACCTTGGCTTTATAGAAGTTTGCAATTGCCATAAGTTTGTGTAAATGGGCATGCTTGGTGCTTCACTTGAACCGGCGAAATAATTGACAAGATTTCTTGGAAATGTCTTTCAATTGCAAAGTAGCAGGGAGTCGAAAGTACCGTATGGTGATTAATAAGGAAATTGACTTTTAAATGTGAAAGGAAGCACGCTTTCAGAGAGAATCAATTCAAGGATATTGAGGTGCAATACTAAATGGGGGATGAGTCAACATCTAGGCCCCCGTTCTATATTATTAGGGCGTAGAAAATACATTCTTATGAAATCGCGACGGGGCTTTATATACAACCCTTTCCTTTAAAATATTAGCACAAACATGAAACTTACAACCTAGCAAACACTTTGAAAACAATTCCATAGGTCAAATTAAAATTGGGAAGAAAGAGCATACATGTCAAGCTGTCAGCTGAGCCATTCTATCAACAGCCACTGCATCTGTCGATACCATCCGGCTGCTACAGAATCCTTGAAGGTGCTCCAACAACATTCTATCATGCAGCTGATTTATACATTTCTTTCCACAAGGCAAAAAAGGGATAAGCAAAAATTCTAATAGCAACACGAGGAAAAGACCTAAAATCAAATCTCTTGGGAACAACATTATAATGTGATTATCTAAAACGAAATATAGAAAGAATAATTTTTATCCAAAACAAATTTTACACAAAATCTATTGAAATATAATTAACTGAAACCCAGCTCAGTTAGTTTCCTTGTCAAATCCTTCCCTTGAAGTTGCATCTTTCTATTTTCAATTCGTTTTCTTATCCTCCTTACTGACAAGTGCATCTGTTTCTGTACCATCAGAAACCTTGTCATCCTCACCAGCAAAACCAAATTCATTTACACGTGTCTTGTCCACTGGATAAACCCATCTCTGGTATAGATATATCAAGAATACAAGATCTGCATGAAAAGACAAATAATCATAATCACCAAAAAGACCACTTATATGACTAAACGAGAGAAAAAAAATCATTCTACGTTCCAATGGCAATTTTGTAGTTTAGATTATTCAGAAGTGTGTTTACGACAATGAATGGCATTTACCAGCCACACTAGATGAGGGTATTCTTATTACTCAAAACTTGTATTTTCAAACAGAACAAGCCTTCTGGACCAAGCAATATTCAAATTTTATTCTCATGTCATCTATATCAACAGATGACAAAAATGAAAATACTATGTGTGAGTATCCCTACTTCCAAATTAAGGACTATGCTATTACCAAAACTAATGTGACTAGCTAATCAGATTGTCAAAATTCCAAGGAAAAGAGTTCGAAGACTCGGTATAAGTACCCATCACACTACTTACATAGTAGTCCAAAGTGAAGTTCTCAAAGAGGAGGCATGGTCCAAACAAGGACCAGAAGTTCTGATTTTCCCTTGAATGACCACTTTCACTACTGAAGCACACACAACTACAGTTGGAAACCTGAGCCTTTTACCATCAAATAGAAGACTGAAAATAGAAAATACCCCACCAAAGAAAAGGACATGACTAGGTAAACTTGTGAACAGAGCACTGCATCACCACAATAACTCACAATGATTCATTCTAGAGGTATAAATTACCCTCAACAGCAGAAACAGATCACTATATTACCAGCCCCTCATTAACACCCATGTATATTTCAAGGTAAAGACGAAGGGGTAAAAATGGAACTGTCGTGTCTTACCATCACGAAAGACAGAAAGCCGATGCAGTGTTGGCATTTTAATGACAAAGGCAAAAAGATCATCAATTATGGTGTTCAGGAACTTGTATGTCATTTGCCTCCAGGGTAGATGCGCCACAGACTTAAGCTTATAGTTAATAAACAGTTGCGGGCACATCATAATGAAACCTGAAAAAAATTGTTTAAAAGTTGAGCTCAATTTACAAGAAAAAGGGTTAAATGGAAAGTTAGCAACAGAAAAGATCACAGCAAAATTTTAAGTCTCGTGAAGAATGACACAATAAGATGAGAAAGTAGCTTACCAAACATGTAAACACAGCTAGTGAGAGAAGAAAGAATCCAAGAGTACCAACTCCTATGGCGCTCATACATGAGTGAGTATATAGAGGAGCATATAACAAGGAAGAAAAGAACACCAGACAAATATTTCATGGCGATATCATCATATTCCTTAGTCTTATTCCCTGCATATGACTCACGATCCCGGAACCTCAACATAGGTATCGTTCTACTTCGGTCAATCTGGAGACAAAGAAAATCATTAGAGGCTTGTCACCTGCAGTTATTAATTTATAAGATACTACATTATCTACTAGCGTTATCATTTGCACAAATGGCAACAGCCGAAGTTGCAGTATCGGCAAATACCTAACATGAAAGATTTCAAGCATGAGAAGATGCATGATGTGCCATGTATGTAAATCTGACTAAGTGCGATATAGTTATGCAGATTAGAGTTAATGTTCATGCTAACAAACTCTATTGTTCCACATCTAAATCAATAGCAAGGATGCCGTACCAGAAAGTGTCAATAGTGAACTATCTCAAACACGATGAGATGGTACACACCCACCTAGAAATGGCATGCATAAATCTGACACATAATCTAAGCAGAAGACAGAAAAGAAGTATGCACAATCTCAAACATTACATAGAAATGTAGGCATGCGCACAGGCAGATTATACAAATGCAAATTTAATGCAAGTTACTTGACCATAAATCATAGCCTAATCTCCAACTTAAACACAAGAATTTTGTAGATGGTCTTATATTTTAAAGACAAACAGTACCTCTATGTGCATAGCTTTTCCTATCTTCCAAAATTCAATACAGCAACCAACTCCAGAACTGGCAAGTATCATCCAGGAAGTATCATTGTCAAGTAGATAGAGGAAGACAATGAGCTGACATATAAAGTTTACAACAACTGATTTTGCTGACAGTCCTTCCATAGACTTATTCTTATTCCAAAATTGGATATCTACAACAAAAAATAATTAAACTTATAAGCTGCTTCTATACAGGATGCTTGAAAGAATTCTTGAAGATCACCAGTGAGTTAAAAGATATCCTTCTCGTAGAAAAGAGTTAAATTTACCATTTTTGAATGCCAAGAAGTCAAACACAGAATGAAGCAATGAAACAACCATCGTGATCACCAACAGATATGGATTTCCTTCTAGGAACACCCTCTGAAAAAATTATCAAAAAATATTTGTAAACCACCAAGAGCTACCGAACAAAATACCAGTCAAACATAACTGTATCACCATTTCAAAATTTATTTTCTTTCTCTTTCATGCTGTAAAAGTCAATATTCAGAGTATAACCATATTCTGCTACAGATTAAGAGCGGTTCAATCAAATCAATTAAAAAACAGAAAAATCTACATCCTCTGACACATAAAAGACTGTCAATTAAAGAATGAATAGTAGAACACTGGGTCAAAACCTAGACTGAATAGCTTTTTGGACTCTAGTAATATACAGGCCTAGCAAAAGAATATTTAATACGCTGGAGAACATACTTTTAAGACAATTAAAGCCAAGCAGATGAGCAAACTAGTCCCAAAAGGAAAAAGATGTGTCTGTCAGGTTCAGATTATGGTCAAAATTTGTTTCCTATAAAAGTTATAGTGCAGAAGATAAGCTTTTACCTTCAATTCATCAGCCTCGCCCTCAAGCATGCTTCCATAACTACGATGAATTTGGAACGACTGATCAATCTGCAGGAACAGTTGCCACTTAGTCATGCTTATAGGACCCACCTCCAGATTCAGTGGCAATTCTGTGACCGTCTCATTGATCGGAATCAACTTATCTCTAAGTAACCAAAACTCATTGAATAAAATAGTTGGGAAGTAATTTCCTGTGGTAGGCTCAACATTCAAGTCTGCATTCTGAAGTCAAGAAACTCAAAAAGTAAAATTGTGACATGAAATATTTGCTGACAAATGTGGAGACAGAATCCCCACACATATTTGAAGATGTCTCGATAAACATATTATCATATGGAAGTCGAACCGACAATATAACTATAGATAATTTTGGCATCCAACTCACTTCAGTTCAGATCATAAGCATAGCTTTAGTTATAATTAAAAATTTCCTCAAGAAGAAAGAAAAGTACTTTGAACATTCTTCATTAGCATTCTGCAGAGCAGATGAATGAAAAAATGGATTGAAACTATTTAAGCAATTTGAGAGAAAGACATCATAATGAGCAACAATTCATGGGGACATATCCCAACCACAGTTGAATTCATTAGTTTGGAGGCCTACAGCTTGAGAGACCAGGGCTGTGCACAGGCAACTTATATCACTGTATGCATTCAAGGAGAGGAAGAAGGAAAGGTGGAGAAAAGGAAAACTGTCAGTTAATTGTTAGAAGTGCAAAGGATGCAACCATGAAACACACTTTTCTCATAAACTTCAAGGAGATAGAAAAACCGAACACAGATATACATAACCCACAGAATAGAGATTTGAGACATTAGAGGATACAAGGAGCAATATTTGGAGGTGCAGCATTGGACGGGTATCTGCAAAAAACCATCAGAATTAGCATATATGCCAACAAAGTGGCGCGTACAATGGGGAAAAAAACAATGGATGAATTAAATAAATTTGCACATTCATGCAGGACATCTTGAAACATGTAGGACAGGCACTCAAGACTTACAATACTGTAACTAAGAGTGCATAACATCATTAATTTAATCTTCAGACTTTTTTATTTTCACTGGACATAGATGTCCATCTACTGCATCAAAAAAGAGATATCCAGTTCAAGAGATATTGTTGAATTCATTTTAAAAAACATTTCAGTTTGATGAATTACATATATATAAACACATATACAGCTTTTAATTAAACACATGTTGCATTATCCACTGACCATTTACAGTACAATTAAAAGCAAAACATCTATGATTTATACATAATATTAATAACAGTAGTTGGAAACATATTATTTTAGCAGTAGAACAGGAGATTCACTACATGGACGGAAAAAATAAAAAATATATGGCCAATAGAGCAATAGATATCACACTCTAAATGAAAAAAATTCAACCCATAACAAGCTCTCAAATAGGGTAAAATATAAAGCTAATCCCCACACATCTATACTTCATTTATTTCCAGACATGTAAATTAATCTCATAGGAACTACTAGCTCTGACTTTTAACTGCCAATGACCAATAGTAAACTACAGAAAGAATGCTCACCCAAAGGCAATTCACATCAAACACATGAATGCAAAAACACAAATCAAATCATCAATATTTTTTTACCAAGACGACAGCTTAAATAGCAAGTGTCAAGATATAATAGGTGAAACATGCAAGATAGACTTCAAGGGCCAATTGCTATATTTATTTATGTCACATCATGGAGACTAGGAGCTTCCCTTAAAGATTTTCCACTTATTAAATAAAACCTAACAGAAACTTGACCTTCCGAGCATGCATACCGTGTAAAATCATCCACCAAGTTAATAGTAATATTTGGTTTCCAATATGAAATCCATTCCACAGGGCCATCATCTTCAGAATCACCTTGTGGATCATCAACAGCCTGAAGCCGCATGAATTATATTAAGATCATTGCACATGGGATGAGGATGTATAAAAGAAAATCACAGCAATCAACTCAGCATAACTTATACAGGCAGAAATTGAGTGACACAAAAAAGGAGATATTATCTAACAAAATATATCCAATTTGTAGAGTAAAAAGAGCAATGCACCCCTAAACATATTAGAAATCAATGCCCAAACTGACCCTAGATCCCAACCCCCTCCTTCACAAATTAAAAAAAAAAAAAATATCTTTGCTGTTCAATGAAGCCAATGTTTTTTGTTTCCCAAAAGAAAAAAGTGTTCTATAATCAAAGAAATGAGTGAAGAAAAGATTACATTAAGAGATCCAGGCAGCCAAATGTAAATTACACCAGAAATTTAACGGAATATGGCAGCCATGAACCAAATGATCAATGTTTTACGGTTTTTGCCAGCCTTACACAATAAACAAGATACAAAAATATCTATGCCAATGATGTCTAATAATGAGCAAGGAAGTCTTCTAAAATTTGACTAGTCTTCTAAAATGTGACTAACTTCAGAAGTTGGAAGTCACACATAGAATACAGGAGATAAAAGGCCTATTAGTCGGATACAGTATCGTCATTCAATTGGCCTGATGATGAAAAGAAGCTGCTTCTTGTAATTATCAAATATCAGGAGTACCTAGATCAAAAGAGTACAAATGCCATCCTTATTATACTGGTATAGTCAAATACAAACCTGAACCAATGGCTGAGCCTCTTCAGAATCCTTGGGATTCCCTAGCAGACTCCTCTTCTTGTCAGCTTTTGACTTGGGATGATATACCACAATAGCTGAAATCAACAAGAAAACAAAAGACAGAGATCTTCAATCACATAATTTACGACATCATGTTAAAATACAACAAATCAGAAACACATAATCTATTAACATTGAAGGCAAGATATTACGGTGTGTCTTCCCAAACATTGCAAGAGGTTGATACTCAGGATCATTAGGGTCGGGAGGGTAACCAGATCGTGCAAAGAAAACATGTACGTACAGGCTCCCATTATTCTTCAAAGCCTGAGAGGGGAATCACAAACTTAATAACAACAAACTGAGTGCACAAATAATAACATAACTACATTGCTCAGACATGGAAACATGCAAAATATCACAATACATATTATGCACTTAGAAGACAAAAAGTTAAATATCGCGCAACCAACATGTAGTACCTCCGTTGGATAGTACTTCAAAGAAAGAGTCCGGGTACTTTCTTTGTTCCAAACAGCATAAGGCATATTAGTCTCATGCCAAATAAGTGCGCCTTCATTACCAAAGTCATTGAACTTTTCATGTTCAGAAACATATAACCACATGTCCTGTTAAAGAAAGAAGCTATTAGAACCACCCTGGGCGACATCTATCGTACACGATACATGCAACTTAACACCCCGCAAAATCTAGGAATATTCAGACATGAAACCTCAACCTCTAAGTCGTAAAGTTGTTGAAATAACTCACGATCCGAGCTAAAATCAAACATTCGAATATAAAATAAATATTTTAAACTTATAAGAAAAATGAATTTACCAAGTACTCTCCCCTTTGGAAGAGATTCGACATGAGCTGAGCAGACTCGGTGCCAGCGGGTCGTTTGGGAGCGAAAAACTTGGAAGCGAAGTACCAAAAGACAGCGATTCTAATGATTCCGGTTATTGTTTGTCCCAGACCTCCGGCTTGTTGCTGCCTCTGTTGCTGGCCTCCTCCTCCGCCTCCGGCGGTTTGTGCTGGTGGTGGTGGCGGCGCCATCTTCTTCTTCTCTCTCAGTTCACCGGTGTTGTGAAACTGAGATGCAAACAAAGTGTCAAAAAGAAAAAAGGACGCGCTCCGAACAATGATATTTATTTGTGATTTGTTTGTTTATTTTATTTTATTTCAGTGCTGTATTGCGATTATAATTGAAAAAGTAAAGTGTTTGTGGCCAAGGGCCGTTTAGGTTGAGTTTTGAGATTCTGCTGGCCACACCTCCCACTTTTTGTTGAATTACAATTTGTTTCCAACTCTGATCAGAATAGTATACATACCCCTCAACTAATTTGTGCCGCCGCCCCATTATTAGGGTTGGTAAATTATGGGTTTGGGTGGGGCTTTTCTAAGTCAGGCCCAAGCCCATATCATTTACAATAAGATCAGGCCCCTTAAACAGCTCCTCCAAATTTAAAAGGCCGGTTTGAATAGGTCTTGGCTGGGCTTGGGCTGAACTTAGACTTTTTTATTAAATATAAAATAATTTTTTAATAAAGTTAAAAATATTTAAATTAAAAATAATTATTTAATACATAATAAGATAATAATTTAATATATAAAATACTAGTAAGATAACATAATAAATTTTAAATATTAATATAAAAAATTAATTTAATATTTTAGGTTTTTTCTTTTTTATTTAAATTTAAATTTATTGTTTAATAAATTAAAAAATCTGGATCAAGTCCGGACTTTTTCAACTGACTCTGTGCGGGCTTTAAATTTTTTCTAACCCTACCCATTGTTGACCTAAAAGGCCAATGACTCCTACTTGTGTTGAATGTGTCTGCATGCCCAGTGGACTGTGCTCTTGCCTCAACAGTAACAAACACACACATTTGATATTCACTTTTAATTATTTTATATATATAGAACATTATACATATTGCATAAATTTGCAGTGTACCACCAAAAATCTGTCGAGCAATAGCTCAAAAGTGTACCTCTATAATTATTAGAGATATTTTTATTTTATATAAAAGAAATTATTTTCATTAAAATTTAAACTTATGACTTCAAGGTTGAAGGCATGAATTTTTGCTATTGAGTCAATGGCTTAGTATTAATTAGATTAAGAATTTATTTGTAATTATTTTTTAGAGGTTTAAAAATAATTTTAAAAAATTAAAAGTTAATTTTAGTGTTTTATTCATTTTTGTAATTATTATTAGCTGTGTTTTATAAATAATTAAATATTAAAAAAAGTTAATGAAAATTAATTTTTAAATTTCAGGTCAATTTTAAAGAGAGTGTATTAAAGAGAGAGATATTCCGGCCCAGATTTTTAGGCTGACACTCTTTTGGCGCCTTTTATTTTCTTCTTTCGTTTCCTCTCTCTGCAGCTGCAATAGTTTTATTACTGATTGAATTTTTCAATATCTTTTGATAATTCATTTGTTTAATATGAAATGCCGAACAAGTGTTTGCAGAAATGGCCGAACCAAATGCCAAATCATGGATCACCATAATTAACGGATTTTGCAGAGATGGTTGGCACAAGGAAGCCCTTTCCCTCTTCGCTCACGATATACAATCTTCGCCTTCTGTTAGACATAATCACCAGCTTTTTTCAGGTGTTCTCAAATCTTGCGCTTCTCTCGCTGACATTTTACTAGGCAAGGCTCTTCACGGCTATGTCACTAAGCTTGGCCATATTTCTTGCCAGGCTGTGTCCAAAGCGCTGCTTAACTTATATGCCAAATGCGGAGTCATTGATGATTGCTATAAGCTGTTTGGTCAAGTGGGCAACACTGATCCTGTCACATGGAACATTTTATTATCCGGGTTTGCGAGTTCTCGTGTTGACGATGCTCGTGTTATGAATTTGTTGTACAGTATGTATGTCCGCGATCAGCCTAAGCCTAATTCTGTGACTGTTGCTATTGTTCTTCCCGTGTGTGCACGGTTAGGAGATTTATTTGCAGGGAAGAGTCTGCATGCATATGTGATCAAATTTGGATTGGAAAGACATACTTTGGTTGGAAATTCTCTTACATCTATGTATGCAAAACGTGGGTTGGTACGTGACGCATACTCTGTGTTTGATAGCATTGAGGACAAAGACGTTGTTTCTTGGAATGCAGTCATTTCTGGGTTTTCTGAAAATAAGTTACTTGGTGATGCGTTTAGATTGTTTAGTTCGATGCTGACAGGACCAATAAAACCAAATTATGCTACAATTCTCAATATTCTACCCATTTGTGCTTCCTTGGATGAGGATGTGGGCTACTTCTTTGGAAGAGAGATTCACTGTTATGTGTTGCGTAGGGCTGAATTGATAGCAGATGTTTCGGTCTGCAACGCTTTGGTCAGTTTCTACTTGAGATTTGGAAGGATGGAAGAAGCTGAACTATTATTTCGGAGGATGAAATCGAGAGATTTGGTTTCTTGGAATGCTATTATTGCTGGATATGCATCAAATGATGAGTGGTTAAAAGCACTGAATCTTTTTTGCGAATTAATCACCAAAGAGATGATACAGCCGGATTCTGTTACACTCGTCAGCCTTCTTCCAGCCTGTGCATACTTAAAATACTTGAAGGTTGGGAAAGAAATCCATGGCTATTTTCTCCGTCGTCCTTACCTAGAGGAGGATGCCACAGTGGGGAATGCCCTAATTAGTTTCTATGCAAAATGCAAGGACATGGAAGCAGCTTATCGGACATTTTTGATGATTTGTAGGAGAGACTTGATATCGTGGAATTCTATGCTGGATGCCTTTTCAGTAAGTGGATATAATACTCAGTTTTTGAACCTTTTAAATTGGATGCTGATGGAAGGAATAAGACCTGACTCCATTACTATCTTAACCATAATTCAATTTTGTACTGCTGGGTTGAGAGTAGGTATGGTTAAGGAAACTCATGGCTATTTGATTAAGACTGGTTTATTACTAGGTGATACTGAGCATAATATTGGAAATGCAATACTTGGTGCATATGCAAAATGTAGGAACATTAAGTATGCATTCAATGTTTTCCAGAGTTTACTGGACAAGAGAAATTTGGTCACATTCAATCCAATGATCTCAGGTTATGCAAACTGTGGATCAGCTGATGAAGTGTTTATGACATTTAACAGAATATATGCAAGGGATCTCACTACTTGGAAACTAATGATAAGAGTTTATGCTGAAAATGATTTTCCTAATCAAGCTCTCAGTCTATTCCTTGAGTTACAAGCTCAAGGAATGAAGCCTGATGGAGTGACTATTATGAGTCTCCTTCCAGTATGTTCTCAAATGGCCTCAGTCCATTTGTTGAGGCAGTGTCATGGATATGTCATAAGAGCTTGTTTAGATGGTGTCCACTTGAAAGGAGCTCTGCTACATTTATATGCAAAATGTGGCAGCATATTCTGTGCTTCTAAGATTTTCCTGTCACATCCTCAAAAAGATGTGGTTATGTTTACTGCTATGATTGGTGGATATGCCATGCATGGCATGGGAAAGGCAGCGCTAAAGGTTTTTTCGGATATGCTTGAATTGGGTGTAAATCCAGATCATGTGGTCATTACTGCTGTGTTATCTGCTTGCAGTCATGCTGGCCTTGTCGATGAGGGACTTGAGATATTTTGTTCAATAGAGAAGGTTCACGGGATCAAACCGACCCCAGAACAGTATGCTTGTCTGGCGGATCTTCTTGCTCGAGGAGGACGGATTAGTGATGCCTATTCTTTGGTAAATAGGATGCCTGTTGAAGCAGATTGCAATGTATGGGGAACACTACTAGGTGCCTGCCGGATCCATCATGAGGTGGAATTGGGTCGTGTTGTGGCAAATCGCCTATTTGAAATGGAAGCAGACAATATTGGAAACTATGTGGTTATGTCTAACCTATATGCAGCAGATGCCAGATGGGATGAGGTTGTGGAGATCAGGAAACTGATGAAGACAAGAGATTTGAAAAAGCCAGCAGCATGCAGCTGGATTGAAGTGGAAAGGAGGAGCAATGCCTTCATGGCCGGAGACTACTCCCACCCTCAACGAGACATGATTTACTGGGTATTGAGTATATTGGATGAGCAAATAAAAGATCAATTTCATTTTATCTATATCAAATCTTAGACTTGTGAGATTTGGAGTGTTACGGTGGAAGTCACAGGATGTCACTGCAAAATAGTTTTGAACTGGATTACTTATATCTTGAAAAGATAGAATCCTTTTGTGCTTTAGGTGATAGGTATGCTCTTCTACTTGAATGAATGTAATGTGTACATTGACATTTAGAGTAGTAGGGAAAGTAGTGACTTAAAAATGTCAGTTTCAGAAATAGTTATCGTCTTATGTCCTTTATTTCATTTTCTAGATGAATTTCCAAATCTTCATGGGTGAAATGATTTTGTCAAGTCATTCTGTGGAAGTTCTTTGGCTTTAACCCTCTGGCGGCACGCCTTAGATAGGAAGTCAGGTGACCTCAATTTGATATTTTATTTCAGTTTCATTTATATATGTATTTTCACATTTTTTGTTGATATCAACTGTCATGTCAGTTAATGTCATTCTATGGGAATGTTAGTACTTGGGGAGATAGTAATGGGGAGCATAAATGCTGGGAATCACTGTGGATAATCTGCAGCTTAGCTATTTGAAAAACAGGGTTTCCAATTAACAAAGTCATTCAAAATGCAATAGGAACTGAAAAAGCAAGAGGCACAGCTTCCAGGTTGCATATGATTTCTTTTCCGAGTTGAAATTGATTCCACATAATCCATATGGCATAAAATCCACAGTTACTAGCTCACTAGCTAATGCTGCCAGTTTCATGCCCTTTACTCGTTCCTCCAATCAGTTAATAGGAAAACCGAGAATGTAAATTTTATGTTATTTTCTCTTAACTGCTTTTAACCTCTTGTTTCAATTTTGACCAGATGGAATACCGAGGGCAGTATTCTGAGGACCAGATCAAAATTATTCACAAAGAAAGGGAGGGCAAAGGAAAAGGCCTTTGAATTACAGCTACAGGAGCGAGAGTCAGTCCCTAGCAAATCCTTTACACACTGAGGATTACTAAGGCAGGTATATAAAATAGAATCCAGTGGCCCTTCTAAAATTGCTATGATGCATTTCAACAAACTAAGAGACTGACTCAAGTCTGTTGTAATCTTTTCAGGCCTAAACCTCACTTCAGAACTTCGTCATTTTGAAATGTAATGTCGTTCTTGTTAAGTTAGGAGTTGTGTTCGTTCGTGAAAGATCCAGATGACAGAATGCATCTATCCTTGTAAAAAACTAATAATTCAATGTTTCATTCAGTTTGCTTTTTCACTATCTCCACTATGATTGTCCTAGTTGTTCTATTGAACATTCAAATTTCACCTTTTCTAATATTCCTTCTGTTCACATTTTCTGCCAAAAAAATTATTCTACTAATAATACGTAATTTGTGCAAGACTGCCAGAGAACCTAAGAATGCAAATTCTGCATTGTGTTGAATCAAGCATGCCTTGATGTACAGTTTTCTGGATAAGCCTAATTTTGCGTCAGATCACTATAGTTTTAATCTATTGTTGTTTTAAACAATCTAATGGTGAGAATAAACAATATACCTGGTTAACTTGGGCAGATAAATAATAATTTGTTACAATCAAGATTGAAAAAGCAGATGAGTCTTCCTCACTAAATCCTCCTATATGTACTCTATACGTGCTTGTTTACAGAGGAAAAACAAGGTTTTAACAGGAGGAGGTACCGTATCAAAATCATGGTTTCTCACATGTCCTGGGAGATGTTAGAGGGAACAAAGTGAGTAGTTCTGGTTCAGTATATCCTGGTCTAGACCGTGGTGATGGATGCAAATAAAATCGCCTCTCTTTGATGGCTTTCTCCTCTTCTTGGCTATTCAATGCAGATATCGCTGATTCTACTTTGTTTTCGTCTTCCATTATGGAGAGCTTTGCGAAGATTGTAGACGGAGTTCCAACAGGACTTGCAGGAAAACTGGGAGTTCCTGATTTAGATGGAGATGAACCTGGTTTGAAAATGATAGGCGGTTTAACTATCTCAAGCTTTGGCCTGGTATACTGTCTTCTTTCATGAAGTTTAGAAGTCTGCCTCTTCATGCCTGCTACCTTTGCGGCTGGTCTATCTTGCGAAGCTACGTTGCTCTCTGAGGGGCCTGTTAAACGTTGCACTACCTCTCTGAAAGTGTCTGTGTCTGTCTGCACAAAAGTTGTTAATGGTTTGCAACCGGCTGCACCTTGGCCTGCCGGATTTTCCATGGATGTTTATCTCATTTGACAGGCTTGGATTCCCGATCAGACAGGCCCTAACCTGCAAAAAGTTTTCAATTTTAAAACGGTTACTAGTTCGTTTTATAGCATCATTTTCACATCAAAGTTGCAATACATATTTCGATGTGCTAGTTGTGGACATGTTTGCTAGCGGCTTGACTTACCTAACTCTATTCCATCACAGTAGAAACAGGTATGAGTTTATTACTTTCTAGAAACATAAAAATTTTAAAATAATAATAATCTGCAATAGTGATGCACAAAAAAGGAAGCATAACAGATGAGTTCTTATGTTTGTGTTGAAGAGTTTCCAAATTCTGCTCTGCTAAAGTGAATAGGAATGGAAGATCTAAATTCGTGCTCTTTAAAGGCTCCCAATGTATTCAGGTCCCCGTATCTTGTGACTTGCAAATTGCACAAGTTTCAAGCCAGTATGGCCTTCTTGTAATATAAACACGAACAAGATAGAGAAACTACACACACTCTCTCACACAAAAAAGCATCTCATGCACATTGTATAAAAACACCCCCATGAGAATGACGTTGTTTACAGAATTCTAGTGATGGGTAGGCATTGTTTGACATGACCTGTCAAAAAGCTATTCCAAATCCAAATGCTTTTAGCTTTGATGTGGTTGAGATTTCTGGTTCAAACCTGAAAGGAATTTTTTTTTTTTTCCCCCAAGGTGCGTCAAACTTTTCACTCAATATTAGGAATTGCTTCGTCTCTCTGAATTAAAAGTGAAGATCCATAAATACATAAATAAATAAACAAGTAAAAACGAAAGATGATCTTTGCCTGTATCTTTAATATTTGACAAGCACATGTTTTCTATTGGAAGTAGCGTCTTTATTATTTCGTGAACCGCCTGAAGCATATCATGCAAAGATGTGCATTCTTCTTACTCTCGCCCATCTCGGTCAACACATTAGTATAAGTTTTGACGTACCCTTATTATTTGGAAAAAAATAAAAAAATTTTGATGTTTTGGCCTGCAAAGTTTCCTCATAACTAATTGATGTTCAGGAAATAATCACAGGTTTCGCACAAAGATAATTACAAGATTTAATCATAAGAAACATAGGGCATGAGAGGAACAAAACATTAGAACTGCAATCATGCCGAAGCTGAAAAACTTCTCCCCAATGATCATAAATTAAATCCTAATTCAATCAGCAGCTCAACTTGATTATTGTTGTCAATTCAATTATGAATTCCGCATGCATTTAATCCAATTCTAGTAGCAGGCAGGAAAACGCATTTAAAAAGAGCATAGGGAAAAAAGAAAAGGATGAAGCTTGGAGACATACCTAAGAGGCCCTCTGATATTAACCGAGAATGCCAAAACGTGGAACTTTGCTACATTTAGGTGAAATTTAGAAGAGAAATAAAAATGGGAAAAAATAGGAGAAGGAGAAAGAGAAAATAAATAAAAAGTGGAAGTTATATCATAACTAAAAAGAAGCTCATGGCCGAGGCCGAACTGCCAATTACGACAAACGAAAACGTAACCTCACAACATGCAATTTCAGCCGTTGGTTTTTGCCACGTCGTTCGGTTTGTTGCCAAGCGCCAGAAAAGGGCATGGAATTTCAGTTACTCTCGTTGCATCCTGCACCTTCCTTTCTAATTTAACTCCCATAAATCAACATGTTCTCCCCCTAATAAAAAAAAAAACCATTTTGACTGACAGCGAAACAGGTTACCAGCTCCAACAAGCTTCTAATTGGGGAGGGTTGACTGATTTATGACTCATTTATGGTGATGTTATATTTCGATTTGAATCACCAATGTATGACGTCATTGTATTAATTGTCAAATGAATAAACTGTGAACAATAATGAGATTACGCAAATTGCCAATCATGCAGCGTGAGCTAAACTACTTTTTCGTATGAACCTAACAAAAAATTGACGCGAAAAGCATGATTGAACAAACGGATGGCCAACTTTCTGAGAAGAAAGAAAGATGAAGAAAAACAAAAACTAAAAACAGATGGATGATCAGGACCACAACTTACTGAACTGGTCAACACAGCCCCGATGACGAACAGCTGGTAGCACTTATCAGACGTTAGGTTGGATGGGGATGGGACGCTGCTAGTCTAGTCCTCTCAAACAATTTCTTTTCCCTGGTGATATTTTTTAGCACCAACGTGATATATAAATGATTTTTACTTTGGAGTAATTTTTTATATTTTTCATCTCATACGAATCAGCGTTCGTTGTGAAAAATGAAATTTTTCTTCGCCGGATCATGGCCAACTAGGAATCCAAAAAACATTAATTTATGTATAATATACATGGCAGCTATTTTGTATTTTTGTTTCTACAAAAATGCCTTCAAAAGCTAACATTAAACGAATGTTATTACGGTACGTCTAACCAACACAACTGAATTGCCAAAATTGCTCGCAAGACCGTTTGGGCTGGTCCCTCTTAATAAATTGCCATGGAAATAAAATTTGAATTGCTGTCTATATATGTAAATCCCACTTTTGAATGTTGACTTGACCTCCAAGTCATTCATTACTTTCTTCCATGTGCCGTCTCATTCAAGTTTTTCACTCCTAAAATTAATTTGATTCATATTCCGGTGGTGCAGGTAATAACTAATGATGTATGTATCTCTAACTTGACATATATTTATATGAATATATATCTTCTCTCATGGGGACGTCCTCATTTTTTTTTTCCATTCAAACACGTTATTAAACTATATTATTTAATAGAATTAGTGTATATTAAACCATATGATTTTATAATAAATTGAATATTAATTAATAGCGCACTAGAATATTTTGAAAAAAAAATTGAGAATTTGTATATGTATTATCATTTAATTTTCACTACTACTCACTGAATATGATAACTGATGAGATCAAATGTGCTTTCGCAGCTAGCACACGTTAAGTTAACTCTCGTGTGTACATTTGCATGCACAGTATCTGGTAATTAGGATTTGCTCTCCTGATAAACATGAGCTTCATTAAATAATTCTTATGTGTCTAGGTTCATTTCGTTTTATTTTTGTGATATGTGAACAAACAAACGGCAGGCCACTTGATTATTATTTACTTATTTGCCGAGTGGATACCCTAGGGGGGTTGCCCATCATTTTCAAAATTCAAAATCAAGATGAAGAAGCATGACGTAATGTAAACCCTCCGAGTAATCCGGCGATACATAGCTGTGAATGATTACCCCAACTCTCTCATTAATGTATACTTGACTTGTATGCATATGTAAAGCAAATATCGGCAATTTGCAGACACAAAGATCAAATTAGCGTCTACTTTTTCATTGCAGCATATCAGATAATATTAGCAAACTCAAAACCCTTTGCCTTTGGACGTGAAAGAGGCAAAAGAAAGGTATGGTCTCAGAGGATTTCAGCTTTCCAAAGATGAGCTACCAGCTGCCAACCATGGCAGTTACGCCATGGTTGTGGCGCGTCTCATCTACTGTTTATCCAGCTGATTATTACGAGGGAGAAGCAGCAGCAGCAGCAGCAGCAGCAGATGATCAGTTCTCGGAATGGGAGGAGAAGATGGACATGTTGTGGGAAGACTTCAATGAAGAACTGCAAAGGGTCTGTTCCTTGAAGGACAATAAAACGAAAGAGGCTGCCGCAGTGGCGCCAGTTAAGTTGTCGAATGACCAGTCGGCGGCTCGCGCTAAGACGGTGGGGCTTTATTGCATGCAAGCAACAGGAAGTGGGATGATACGTGATAAGAGATCTGGCAAAGCTTCGCTGTTAGTGATGAAGTTTTTGAAGAAACTTTTCTCCATTACCGCCACTCATCAGATCAAGAACAATTAGCGATATATGATCATGGAAAGGGTTTTAATTGGTATTGTATTCGAAAATCTCTTTTGATTAATAGAAAAGAAGAAAATTAGTCAGAGGTGCAAAACTCAGTGGTTTATCAAAGTTTTGCCTAAAATATTTTAGTGCTCTGTGGAAATTAATTAATTCATGTATTATTTTTATTATTATGTGTACTCTTTTATTCTCACATAATACGTCTATAGTTGAAATGGGTCAACTTTATTTTTATTTTTCTTGATTCAAATGGTCGACATGGGTCAACTTTTTTTTGTTTTTTCCTTGGATTCAAATTATAATATACAACCACTACAATGAGGAGATTGCTACGGTACATTATGTGTACCGTACATAGCCAATGGGGGAAGCACACACGTGCGCAGGAGAGAAAGATTTCTAACAAAATGCACCCTTTGTGAAGCTGGTTAAGGTGCAGCTGTAAGGTACAGCACCTGTGCCTTAGCCAACTCCCCAGAATGAAGGTTAATTTAAAAAAGTTCAGATTCATGAGCATGGTTAGAAACATTGCACCTAAGTCTTTCAAGAATTTATTTAATGGAACTAAGTAAGTATTGCTTAAAAATCTGCAGGCAGCAAAGACCAAATTTATCCCCCATATATATACTGACGAATATTTACAAAGGTCAGCAAAAACAAAATTCTAGAATACACGTAGAGTATCATATCAGTCATTACAACAACTAAATCATACTCAAAAGTGTTACATTTATTTTGAAAAATCATCATTTAAAGTAATGGTTATATTAAATCCAAATACACATATTATACATGCATTAGTTGGTTGTGTTTTTACCTCTAATGTATTTTAAAATTTCTCCTTACTACCTGCATGCCTCTATCATCAAAAGAAGCCACGTTTTCAGAGTCCATTAGTCAGACCAATATTAATTCTAATTTGTAATTGTTGATTAGTTTCCATAATGTTGATTTTGATAATTGACAAGGGCAGCTAAACCCCATAATCAAGTCGCCAAGTGAAAATCAAGCGGTTGGCCGGTTTTTTACACCAATTGATGATAATAATTAAACTGACATGGATTATATAGTTTGAAATCCTTAAATGTTAAACATAACTTGATTACTGAGCAAGACTAGAGGAACACACTTATTATGCAAAAACCAACATGAAAAGCCACCAACTCTAAAACATCTGAATACCTTGTAAAATATAGTGCAAACAAATTGATAAAAACTATAATTTTATTTTGTCATTTCCGATGGATAATACAGACCGTCTGTAAGTCGAAGATAGTCAAACTCTAAAACTAGCAGTATTAACTAAATATGCTTTGATCAAATAAAAAATTAGCGCTACAGTCTAAAATATATATTGTGTTATATTATGAGTAACTTTTAAAATAAGTATTATTCGTAGTAATGTAAAATAATCATCTGCCAAGGAATCAATTAAGAAAATCAAAATGTGATTATGTTATATCATAACATGTTATATTTTTTTTCACATAAAAGCCTATCCTAAAATTGCATACTCCGAAGTCACACTTGTATTCGATGTCGTTTTTAATTTTTCGTTCAGATGACTTGTCTTTTATATTTTTATCAATCAGATGACATGTCGGGAATCGACTCAGATTATGATATATTTATGTGTGAAGGATTTCTGAACGCGGACCTGCATGAAATTTACCATTTAATTTTAATAAACGGGAAAAATAATATAAAATTGTATCATCATGGAAAAATAGTGTGACAGAAGAGAAGAGAAGAAAGAAAGAAAATGGAGTTGGAGTCGGTGAAGAGATATTTGGAGAAAGGAGGAGGAGATGACGACAAGAACAAATCGACAATGGAGGAGATGCCTACGAAATTCTTTGAACGCTTTATCATGCAAGGCCTTCGCGTTGACCTCATCGAACCTGGCCGCGTCATTTGCTCTATGAAAGTCCCTCCCCGTTTACTGGTAAGTGGTAACCCTCACATACACATCCACAATACTCTCTCGCTCTCTCTCTCTCGTCGATTTCACACTGACCCACATCTTTCTATTCGCTTATATATCAGTCTTTGGTTTATAGTGGTTTTGATGGGGTTTATTGTTTTAGAACGCTGGTAATTTCATGCACGGTGGGGCCACTGCCACGCTGGTGGACTTGGTGGGTTCAGCCGCAATCTTCACCGTTGGAGCTCCGTCGGTTGGTGTTTCTGTAGAGATCAATGTTTCGTACTTGGATGCTGCTTTTGGTGGGGTAAAGTTTTTAGATTTCTGTGATTGAAAAGCGTAGAGAAATGATATTTGATTATCTGGGGATGTTTGAATCATAAATTCTTTTAGCTACAGGAATAGTATAGTGGCTCAGTTTTTTGAATATTGTGATGCTTGATAGCTATTTTCTCAGTTATAATCTCCTTCTAGAGTCAAATCGGATGAGTTCCTCTCGTCTTCTGTTTTTAACCCATAATTTTAAGGGATGGCCTTGTCTAGTGACTAGTGATATCGTGTCAAAAAGCTTGCTTACTCAAAGTCTATGATAATGTCCCGGCAGTTGCCCATACTACAAAGCTCATGTAGAAACGAGCATGTAACGCATTTCAAGCCATGATACAGCTGCATTCTGTTTACTTTCCGATCATTTAGGTAGTGGTACCTCTTGATAAGCCAAGATCAGGGCACTTGAAAGATGAAGATGATAGTGGATCGAGGAAGAGGGTGAAATTGAATAATTGATAACTTTACTCTGTTTACCTGGCTTAAGCAACGTGTTGGCAATTCATCCCAACTGCAAGAATTCCTTGAAAGAGACTCAAATATTTCATGAAATTGGAATTTGTGTTTTCTTGGCTCCTCAATCTGCAAATAGTGAGGTCAATTCTCTGGCCCAGAGAGCAGGTGTATTTAAAATTCTTCTTTCAGAGTAAACATGCCATATTTGCTCGTCTAAGCATTTATTTTTCTTGTCCAGTTTATTCATGGACTTTGGGAATTTCCGATCCTAGAACAGAAGGGGAAAATGTACAAAACTAACAATGTATATAAATATAAAGACTTAAAAAGACTATAATATACCTGTCAGAAAACGAAAGTTTAGGTGATCTTCCTTTGTTTTAACTTGCCCGATCACAAGCCCATTGTTTGGAATATGTCTGTCATTTTGTTTAGCATATATGCATCTTGTTATCTTTCATGACTTTTTAGAAAGCCTCCATCAGAATCGATAGTAATGCAATTGCTTAGAATGATTTAAGGAGTGTGCTATAATATTCATAGTCTTTGTTGATGAGAGATGTGATTATGCTTCTCTAACATATGGTTTGTCTTGCTAAATACTTTTTAACTTTTCGAGGAAACTCATGCACTAATACGTGCCAGCCAATGTTTGCCTCTTTGCCATTTTTCATTCAGGAGGAGATTGAGATAGAGGCCAAGATATTACGGATTGGAAAGGCTGTTGCTGTTGTCAGTGTTGAGCTCAGGAAGAAAGATACTGGGAAAATTGTTGCCCAGGGGCGTCATACTAAGTACCTTGCCTTCTCTAGTAAATTGTGAATGTTCTAAAATTTTTTCCTTTATCAGAATATTTGGAACTGCCTTCCCATTCTAATTCCTTATTTGAATAAGTAGTAAATTTATCATCAGATAAGTATAAATGTTATTATAGTGTGGTGCACTTATTCTTCATTCATGCTTTCAATAATTGAGATTCAATTGAACATCCTGTAAGATTGGCTGATACAGAAGCTTTTAGATTCAATTGAACATCCTGTAAAATGAGGTAATGGTTAGATGAGTGCCCCACGCAACACTTCTCATACATATGATATTATGATATATTCAATTGAACATCCTGTAAAATGAGGTAATGGTTAGACAAAACCATCTATATAAAAGAGAAATTTGTAGATACATTTAATGATTTTATTGGAGGGGCATAGGGAGGATGCGGTGTACCTGTTTTGTCTGAGACTTTCCTGTACAATGTAACAATTCTGTAAAATTGTTGCTTTTTTCTGGTTGCTCTTAGATATGGAGATGCGCCGCCCATGGCTACACAAGTTTCGATTTATTTTCGTACACTATGATGGTTTCTTTGATTCAATGGGTTTGTAATGGCTTGTAAATTATCGCTATCTACAGGTGTAAATAATGTCTCTTTTTCTTGAATTCTGTTTCAAATAGTTTCTTAGTATGCACTTGTCAGCGCAATATAGCTATTTTCCCGACCATTTGATATTTAAATTAATTAAAACAGATCAAACCTGTTTTGTTAATAATACTTTACAAAACGCTTGGGATCTTTACTGCTATTACTTTTCCCGTCTTTTGTTACACTTTTCAAAATACCTGCAAAACAGCTCGATGCTTCTCTACAAAGGACCATCACTTAAAACTCAAAAGCAAATCTGTTTAAGGGATCTTCGCACATTAGTTTATCTACTTTCCAGATGAAAGCAATGGCATTACACATCCATTACTCCAACTTTTATGACAGGCTTCAAGAGAGTCACTGTGATACACATGGTAGGATCTTGAATAGATCAAACAAGAGAATGTGATTACTAAAGTAAAGGTTCGTGGAAATTCACCCGAAAGTTTATATGCCATTACTATAAAGTGAAAAATCCAAACATTAAGCAATTCAAAATTCGATTAGGCCTCCAGTAAAGGTAGGATTAGCAAGTTGTTTCTCTTTCTTTTTTCTTTCTGTCTCCTCTAACTTGTTACTTTTAGATGAAGGTCAATCAAATTCTTACTATTTAGATCCATTCTTTGTCAATCCTAAAGCATCTCCCAGATTAATTGTGTTTCTCATGGTTCTCCTCCCTATTCCTCCATTGCCTTTCCTCATCATAGCTGCAAATTCCCCATAATCTATTTGTCCATCCTGCAACACAAAGTTTTCATCATTATGAAGTAATAGTAACTTAAGAAAAACAAAACAGATCAACGACAAAGATTCTTTCCAGTTTCAAATGTTGCACAATGCCAAAGCCACTGTGTCACCATACTGCTAGCATGGTATTTAGAAATAAGGGTAGGTGCAGGCCAGGTTCCATGGTTCCAATTCTTAGCACAAGAAAAATTCCCCTAAAGAGAACTTTTGAATCTCTATTCTGACATTTGCACAATTAGAGATAGCCAAGGTAACATGTCATGTGAAGAGAATCAGCGAACCTTCTACCAAAACTTTTGTGAATCATTTTCACAATGAGGACAGATCGCTTTTGGATCTCTGGGCAACGAAAAGCTTTACAGAAAAAATTATGGTTTTTGGAAAAATTTGACATGGACTTTATAAATAGAAAATCATAAGCAGACATAGGTGGTGTTAGTCTTGTAAAGGTCAAGCAGAGAAGAATATGCTTACATCATCTTGATCAATTTCTTTGATCATATCATCAAGGTGGAGCTCACTTATACCAAACTCTTTGCAGGCGTGTTGAAGCTCATCAATGGTTATGTAACCACTACCATCCTTGTCAAAGAATGAGAAGGCAGAAAGTAAATTCTCCTCTCTCTCCAACTTATTAAGGTGCAGAGTAGCAGCAAGAAATTCACCATAATCAATCGATCCACTGTTGTCAAAATCAGCCTACCAAACACCCACAAAAAAAATATTTTTTCCACACAATAAGCTCAGATTACAGTAAGTTTTAATAGAAAACTGACTAAAAATTTTCTCACTGCATCCATGAGATCCTTGATCTCAGATTCCATAAGCTGAGAGCCCAAGCCATCTTTCAATTCATCAAATGTTATTGTTCCACTGTTGTCTGTATCTATCATTTTGAACAACTCCTTCAGACCTCCAATTTCTTCTTCGTTAAGCCTCTCAGCTATGACCTACAGGTTGGTCAGTATATTAGTACTGAATTACCATCATCTATATATGCAACCTGTTTCAATATTCACGAATATAACAGTGAATCTCATGATTACTGCCTCATTTCTCTCAATATTTTAAGCATGGAAGTGGCAGTAACTTCATATGATCAAAACTGGTGACACTGGAAGTGGTGAATGTGGTTCACTCATATGTCACTTATTCAGGCCTGGATACATAATTCCAAGCCTTTGGGTTTATTAAAAAGGCCTCGACAAAGTAGATAGGGCATGCTAATGTGAATACATAGTCTTCCTTAGTATATTCTGGAATGTAAGATGTCCACAGCAATAAGCACCACTAGTAGAAATCTTTGGACAAAATCATAGAGATTGTAACATACAGGGCAGCTTTCATACTAATGCTTGGTCAAGATCGTAACCCAACTTATAAGTCTTCTGGACCAAGAAATATGAATCATAATGCACAGCTACACAGGGAATCAGCAAACCAAGTGTTTTCATCTAAACTGTAATTTATATCAAGTGTACAGTAGGAAGGATTTCATATAAGATGCGGACATTGAGAAATTAATGACTACAGAACTAGTCATTAGGATCAAGCATTACTTTAGGCAGCATCAGATATTAGTGTTGCCAACAACATTACATAATTGCAATTGTAAAGATACTTCAGCTAACATGACAAAGATTTGAGACCCTTAATGTTTTAAATGCAGTCAAAACTACTCACTTGATAGTCAGCCTATTTAATATAAAAGCATCCAAACAGTTCAAACTTAGTTCATGATTGAAAGATATAAACAGCATGTACATGTTTGTTCTTAAGGCCAATGTTATCAATAGAGCAAGAACAGTCGGGTACTGACAAAAAGTAAATAACCATATAGGTAGTAAAGCCTTACACGCAAAGCCATTTTCTTTAGCTTGTTCATTGCTGAGAAATGTTTCAAGCGTGATAAGACAGCTGAATCGAGAGGTTTGTCTGGGGCAACTTTGTCATCTACAATCCATGGGTGGCCTGATGTAAAGTGTAATATCATCTATTAGCAATTAAATTGGTAGAATTTGGTTAAGCCACATCTTTTAAAATCCTAGCATGCTTGTTTAAACAGGTTAAAGAGACTTACAAAGGACTTCATGAGCAGTAAGCCTTCTCTTTGGATTCTGATCAAGCATTTTTCTTATCAGATCCTTGGCACTTTCTGAAATGTTAGGCCATGGTTCAGACTCGAAATCTATTTTTCCTTCTAAAATCTGCCTGAAGATCCCTATTTCAGTTTCTGGGGGGATGCAAAAGGACATTAGTGATATGATATAGAAATACAGAGTAAATGTCAAACACTCAATTATTCATGAATTATAATCCCCGAGATTGGTACCTGCCCAAAAGGGGGGCACCCCACTTAACAAGATGTACAAAATAACTCCAGCACTCCAAACATCAGCTTCAGGTCCATAATGCTTGCGTAAAACCTCTGGTGCAACATAGTAAGGACTTCCAACGACATCAGCAAAGACCTCATCTACAATGACATAAAAGGAAACCAGAAGTTTATTTCAAACAGAAATGGCAATCAAAATTATAGAATTATAAAACACGAGAAGATATATCATAGGTACATGAAAGCCCAACATTATGAAGGACCAAATAAAAAATAAAGTTGGTATCAATGCCTACAAAGCTAAATCTAGTGATCCTCATACATCTTGTGAACTGCAGGACGGTAAATTGACAACCCAGGAATTCGTAATAAATAAACTTACTCAGAACCAGAACATCTAGCCTTACTTACTATCTTGCTTCTTTCCTACATCAAACAGATACCTCCATCCAAAGTCACATCATCTCCGTCCAAAGTCACATCATCATGACCAAGTGACACAGACATCGATCATGAAAAAAAGGGCATTCTGTTAAGGATGATGTGGTACTTCCTTAACCTCCTTTTGAAGCTAGATCATACTTTAATCTTTCTAACCTCAAGGAAAAAGCCAACCAAACACGCTTAGAGTATTTGATTAGAACATCATTGACATAATAAAGATCTGAAGAAATTTAAAGGATTAAAGAAAAAAATGTTGTTAGCGTCTTGAGTCCTGCAGCAAACAGAGAATGCAGAAGTCATCAATTTCTACAATATGATGATTACACACATTGTTGTATAAATGCTGAGTTCTTTGAATGAAAAGACAAATAAAGAAAACCCATCTCCCAAAATCTCAAGAAAACTAAAACCCAAATAAGAACGAATTACCAAAAACTTAAAAATAAATAAATAGAAAGGCAATTTCCAAGA
This sequence comes from Luvunga scandens, assembly GCA_030449905.1. Lineage (NCBI taxonomy): Eukaryota > Viridiplantae > Streptophyta > Magnoliopsida > Sapindales > Rutaceae > Luvunga > Luvunga scandens. The sequence continues at coordinate 278,255 of JASUUG010000265.1, forward strand.
ACCAGAGCAAGACACAGACACTAACCGGGCTTGTAGAAAACAGACAAGCCAAAGTCAGTAGCTTTAACAGCGGCATCTTCATCAACACTGAGAAACAAGAAATTCTCAGGCTTAAGATCTCTATGAAAAACCCCAAGGGAATGGCAACACTCAACAACACCAACTATCGTTTTCATCAACTTAGCAGCTTCTCTCTCGCTGTAATGCCCTTTCTTCACTATTCTATCAAACAACTCCCCTCCCTCACAGAGCTCCATCACAATATGCACACAAGATTTGTCCTCGTAGGTGTCATGGATCCTCACCACGTGCTGGTGCTCCGACAAATGGTGCATTATCTGGATTTCTCTCCAAACGTCATCGTAGTCCTCTTGGCAGACAAGTTTGCGCTTAGGGATGGTCTTGCAGGCGTAGTTAAGGCCTGTGCTCTTTTGGGTGCAGAGATACGTCGTTCCAAATTGGCCTTGCCCGAGTTTCTTGCCGATTGTGTAATCATGAGTGAGGTTTTGGGTGCTGTAAGGAAGAACCCTTCTGGGTTTTGTGATTGTTGTGGTTGTTGTTGATGATGGTGCTGTAACTCGTGCTGGGTCTGCTTTTGTTTCCATTTTTCTTGTTTTGGGTTCTGGCTTTCTGTGTTTGTTTGTGATCTCCTTCTCAAGTGAATGCAAAAGAATGACCTTTGACTGTTGACTGACCCTAAAACAGTACCAGCCTCTTCTTCTCGTTGCTAGATTCTCGCCTTCTCGCTCGCTTCTTACATTAAAACGACTCTTTTCTTTTCGGTTATGGCTGAACAATGGGCTTGATTCGGATTATAGATAATAACATTTTGGTCCCTGATGTTTTATTTTTTCTCGATTTATATCATAGTTTTTAGATTTATATCATATAAGTTCTGAATGACAATTGCTTTCGAAATGAAAAATCTCACCGGATAAAACATCAATCCTTACCCAGACTATTACTCGACCTTGAGAGACTGCAGGTGCAAAGTGTGTTCGTAGTTAATTATTTTCAATAGTTTGTAAATAGATGGGAAACCTCAACAAAATACAAAATTTCTCCCCTTAATATCACTTATATTCAAGTGATTGCGAACACAAAATATGAAATATACCTAAAAGACCAATTTGAAATTACATATTAATAAAAAATTTAAATATATAAGTTATAAATTATTTTTCACTATGTCTATCATGATAGTTCAATTTTAATATATTTCTTTTTTAATAAGAATGTTCTTATTTTAATAAAATGAGAACATCAATAAAATAATATATATATATTAATATAATAAATACTGTATTTTTTATTTATTAATAACATCTTCATTTTGTTAAAATAATAATATACTGATAAGAGAACTATTATATATATGGAGGGAACTTCTTATAGTGTATGATTTTGCCCACATGCTAGTCTCGTGCTGGAGGATGGTGGGCTCCATAGCTCAACTCCCTCCAATAGCAGCTTGACATTTGTGTAACCATTATGTAATGAAGGTTTCTTGTTTTATTATAGTAATAAACAATTAAAAAATAAGAAAAATATATGTGTTATATCACATACTGTATTGGATTATGTATTTTTTTATTTTTTTAAAAAATTCCTTACTTTATTTTAAAATAAAAATTCCTTGTTAAAACATTATTATATATATAATTGCGTCCCAATAAGAGATCTCATCCTTTAGTTTATGTATATGTTTATATCAAAATTAAATTAAATGACGACAGAAAAATATGGTGCATCCTCCGCGTATAAGTTTTTCGAACATAATTAAAAGATATTTTAGTCAATTATGTGGACTTAGGTCTTTGTCATATACATGGACGATTTATGTTAACATTTGAAAAAATGTGAAAAATAAAAAGTGGCCACTTTCGCTTGGAGATTAAAAAAGAGTGTATTTATTTCTCTTCCCTCTGGGATCGCTTTCAAATTTTCTATTGCAAATCAAAAATCACCTTTTTTTTTTTTTTTATTCCCTTCCAAGGAGCGATTACAGCTTGCTCTGTCTGACTCTGACATTTTTTTTTCCTATGGGCTGGATTTCGGACTGTTTGGATTCTTGCAATTATTCACTGCTCTTTTGTTTTCTTTTTTTATTATATTGTCCATTTTGGGAAAAAGGTTTTGTTATTTTTTAAATTATAAAAGGGGATTGATAATTTTCTCATACCGAAAAATTAATACATATTATTTTTTTTATATTCAAAATATTAACTATTAAATGTTTATTGACTATCAATGCAAATAATTCAATGATTCTTTAATCAAGATAAAAATTGGATCAATTATATTGAAAATTAATTTTTTGACTATCGATTTATTCATAATTGTTGTATTGTGATTATGAAACTTGCATTTGTACAAAATGAAAACCAATAAAAATTAAGTGTTTAATAAAATCAAGAACAAAACCTGAACCTAAACAAGATCAAGAGAGTTGAAAGAACATTTAAGGAAATGAAAATTGGGAAAAGTTGAGTGCATATAAAAGGCTAGTTATATATATCACGCAGGAGTCGTTCTATATATTATAAATTTTTTATCTAAAAAAATTATCTTAAATAATATAATATTTTTGAATTGGTTGATAAAGCAATTTAATTAATTTACTGTAACGTGCGACACTCACCAGCGCGAAGATATAATTATTAAATGCAATGCACAATTAATATAATAAAATATTGGGTCAGTGACTCAGCGGTACGCTGGCCCGTTGGCTGGTAGCAACCGGGAACCGGACTCCGAAATCTTTTGTTTGCATTATTTTAGTTTAACCTCGTTTACCATTTGCGAGAAATTCTGAAATCCTTTGTAACACGTGATCATGCATTTGTTTTTTTCGTTTTTTTTTGTTTTTTTTAATATACAACTGATCCCACCAAGGCACCGAAGTTATTTTATTATATAATTGTGTAAATTTAAACACGAGATAGACCTCCAATCAATTTTATGGTATTTCTTTTATAGAAGTTTAATGACCTTTACATAAAATTAAAATATCAACTGAAAGGATATAATAACAAGTAGACACTGTTTACATTGCACACAACGACACAATTTGTGGCCCCAAACTTCTGTTCAAGGACCACTGAAGGGTTATTGAAAGAGGCACGTGCGAATATAACTTCAAATGCAGCAACCGTTTGCATAAAAGGATTTCATGTCAACAGCTAATTGACCCATTTATTAACAATATTATTTCGACATAATAAGCTTAGACACCAGATTACTGTTGATTAAAAGCCTGCAAACATGAAAAATTAAATTGTCCATCACTTTGAAAACCTTCAATAGAAAAAATACATAAAAAAATAAATAAAAAGTGTTGACATCCCTTCCCATCCAAAGCAAATATAACTTTATACATCATATTAAAGAAAATATATATAAATAATTAGATCCATAAGGCACTGAGTTCAGTGTGTCAAAACACATTTCCTATAGAAAATCTACACAACTTGCAAAATGCTGCCCACTTTTTCTACAAACTAAACCAGTAATGCAAAAACATAACAATACGCTGCTGATATGTAACTCTTCAGATTGGTATAAGTTAATAATCAGACGCCGACACATCATAAGGTTAGATATAGGTCCTACTGGCCTGCTGATTTGGAACTGGAGGACCTCATGCATTGGCTCGTATGTCCTGTACAATAACTATTTCCTACTAATCTATAAGTAACCATGGTTGTCTAAAACAGGAAGCATATTGCTCAAATTCTATCCTATCATTTCCATCATAGACAAGGCAGGGATCAAATCAACGTAGTCTATAGCTTTGAGAACGCATAGCACTAACAGTTTTTGATATCTCCATAAGTTGTTGCTCCATCTTAGCTTTCCATTCAATCAACTCCTTAAACATTTCCTGTCAATGTAGACACTCACAAGTGGGGTTATATTTTGATGAAAAAAGCAGAATATGTATCTACAGATGCCTGAAAAATTATTCAACTTATCAAATCACATTACCTGAAAAAGAAGTACTGAATTATCAGGGTCTGGTTTTGAATTGGTGGTTAGAGAAGAATCAGGGGTCACATTAGCTTGATCTTCCTCTTGCCTCCTTGGTACTAGCTCCTGCACATCCCTGTTTATGCAGTGAAAGTTAAGATCATGAATACAATCAATGAAATAACCATGATTTCTCACAACCTTGACACAACTAGTTTAATCACCTCTTCATTTTAGTCATTTCTTCCTTCAGCAGCTCCAACTCTCTAGCACAAACAGAATCCTGAGAAGGGTTACTGCCAGTCTTCAACTGAGGCGGCGGGACTGAATACAGATCTCGTACTGGTATCTCCCCACCAAGATTAACCAGATCACCATTCCCTAGCAATGGTACAAAATCTTCTGCCTGAATATCATCCAGGTTGGTGCTCTCCAACCAATCTTCCCATCTCTCAGGATGTGAAGGGCTCAAGGTAGTGCAATTCTTTGATGACTGCATATTGCTAAGTGAATTTGAAATTTCCAACAGCTGCTGTTCAATTTTAGCCTTCCATTTTATCAAATCGTTGTACATATCCTGTTGAAGAATATATGTCAGATATCACTTCACTGGGCTAAATTGCCGCACAGAGCAGGAAAACATCCCTGCCTCACAAATGACAAGTTTTACTGGAACAGCATAGCATCATTGACATCTGATGTTTCTATTTCTGCATAAAGTTTCAGAGCTCAAAGGCTTGAGGTAGAATATTGCCTTCTTACCTGCATGCCACTCAAAGAACCTGAGATCTCCATCAAGTGCTGGTCTGTTTTGGCTTTCCATTTCACTAATTCCTTGTGCATCTCCTGAAAAAATAGCAATGGGATTCTACAAAGTGAACATGGATCTTATCATTAGCTTTTAGCAAAGTGTTGCTCAACAGATACCTCAATTGGATTATGCTGCTCTTGCTCCTGCTGCTTGGACATCATCTCACGCATATCCCTGTCAATAAATCACAAAGAAAAAGGAGCAAGGAACAACCTAGATCAATCAAAACAGATACAGAAGAAGGGAAAATCCAAACACCATGTATTAAAAAGATATCTTTCAGACTGAAAAGTATGTTTATCAATACCTCTTCATTTTCTCCATTTCTGCTTTAAGTAGCTTAAGTTCTTCAGAACAAACAGAATCCTGTGAGGGGCCCCCACCGTGCTTCCACCAAGATGGAGGAATATAATTAGGATCTGGCACACCAGCCTCCCGTTTAATCTTGACGAGGTCAGCACTTTCCAGCCAATACTCCATCACTCCATCAGTGTTGTAGCACCGTCTAAACCTCTCAGTGCCACCTGGTGCCACCCTACCATCAATGTGCTTCAATAGGTGGTCCAAGAGGCCAGTATCACCAATGCGTTTCCGAGCAGCTGTTCTCAGGGCAGGTCGAGAGATTGGATTCTCAAATACAGCTCCTTCATCCTTCATAATGTCCAGCATATTTTGCTCTGCCAGCTTATACCTTCAACGCATGCACTTTATTCTTAAAACAACACTATCGACATTTGTAATGAGACCACTAGATAGAACAAGTCAAATTATGTACCCGTACCTATCCGCAGACCATCTTTCTTTGGATTTCTCAAGCTTATTCTTCTTACACTTATCAAGACTACTGCTTTGTTGCCTCACATTTGCACAATTTGCACTTCTTTCTTCCCCATCTTGGCTGAGTATTGGACTCTTTCTTTTCCGAATTTCTGGTATGAGAGGTGATTTGGAGGTGATTTCTCCATCATCTTTTTTATCGTCAACCTCCTTTACAACAATGGATGACATTTGAGGGTCATCATTTTTGTTCTCAAATTTAACTAGTCGACAAACACCCCATTGTGACATCCCAGAGCGCTTAAGCTCAGACCAACACAGTCCTTTCTTCGAGGTCTCATCCAGCCGCCCACAGCTTCTTAATACTTCTGAAGAGCCTTAGAACAAAAACAACATTCAGAGATACCAGAAATATATGGCAGTAACATTGTAAAATTAATTTTATGAGCAGAATGCAGACCAATTAGTTCTTAGAAAAGATAGTATAACTATACTGTCTCCCACAAATTTGTACAAGAACTTAAAAATTGATTTAAAAAAAAAATCTCCTTGTTTTGAAGTGCAAGATGACAAGTTAAGGTACAAGCAAGGATTTTCATGATCATGACTTTAATTGATAGTCACTCACACTATCATGGTTGCCTCAGAATTTTGAGACAAGGAAAACAACCAGATGAAGAAAATATTGTGTGATGTTACATATCTGAAAATTACCTTGTGAAAATCTGGTTAACTGAATTTTAAGTCGATGAACCATAATTCAAACAATAAATATATTAGAGAAAAGGTATACACATACAACAGCCACAGAGCAATGATGTAAACGCAAATTAATCGACTTCTTAACTAGGCATGACAAGCCATGAAGTCATGACTCAGAAAGATTGAAAAAAATCTTGTCACATGTGACAATTAAATAACAATGAAAGACAAAATCAGGAAATGAAACTTATCCTGAGCCATTAAGTGAAGAACAAATAAATAATACAAATACACATTTCAGGCAGATATTTGGTGAGCCACAAAAAAGTAACCAAGGAAAAGCTGAAAAAGATGAAAACATAAAAACTTGCATCATTAACCTTAAGCGACAAAAAATAAGTAAAGAGCACCAAAACAGATGAAACTGGTTGCTTTGACGAGAGAAAAGAACAGACCGCACCAAACATAACCTCTTGGGAACGTTGGAATTCAATTCTTCTTCCTAATCAACAACGACTTTGACACTATATCTTTTGGAATATCATAAATGCTACAAAAAGGAAAGAAGCCTGGTTGCATTCATGCCCTGTTGATGGTTTTAGTTGCTGAAATTAAACTCAAAAAATATTCAACTTAATGAAAACAAATTCAAGCCAAATTAAGTTTTGAGCATTTTTTAGCGCTACTTAGACAAACGTAATACCCTTATCCAAAAGCAGGAAACAAATTTAAACATGTGCAGCATACCGTCTTAACAACTTTACACCAAAACAACAATTGTAAAAACTGATTGTTTCTTGTATCAGTTTAACTTTTGAAGTAATAAAAGGGTACAAAAATTTTCTAGCCATCCACACCAATACCAAACTTATAGCATGAAAATATAACAATCTACCACTAAAAAATTTAAGCACGATCACCCCCGAAGTAATTCGGCAAAGAGATCATCAACAGAAATTCACAACCAGTCTCTGTAATTAGCAAACAAACCCCACATTACCCCTTTCATCATCATACATGAGGAGAAATCACAGATAGGAACCCTAAAACTGAAAATCCCAACAAACCCATGTCTGATACAACAAGTGAAACGCAGCCGTTTCAACAATCACAACAGTTACAAGAGAAAATATAAAAGGGATTAGGGTTTACAGGGTTTGGATACCTTGAGCGGAAATGGGTGGCACCTTCAACATTTAAAACATTATAAAAACCTAACAACACCGCACATGATCAGTAAATCACTGCCACTAGTGAACCCAACCCAAAAAAAAAAGTGAGAAATAAAAATTAAAACAAAATCAGAAGAGAGAGAATAAGTGAATAATAATACCTAACCGGATTTTTGAAAGAAATAAATAACTGAAAAGAAAATAATAGCAGGAGTGGCCGACACTGTAGCACAGGTTCTCTTCTATTCCTCTGCTAAAATATATAAATATATATTCTCTTTTATACTACTAGCACTACATCTATTAGTGCTTAAAATAAATAAACTTTTTATTTTTTTATTTTTTGTTTATGTCTGCATCTAAAACCCTAACGGCCAAAATCTCTAAACCCCTTTTTTCTTATGAATATAATTTTCTGATTTCAGATCGTATAATTAATTAGTTCTCATAATAAAAATAAAAATCGTATAATCATATGTGTACATGCTCCCGTAGATATTGTATTGGATCTACGCCACGTGGAAAATTCTTCGGATATTGATTAGCGCTGCTGCTTGCTCACCTTTCTAGGCCATAAACATGTATAAAGTATTTTGAGTACGTTACTATTTGTTAAAATTTAGGGGGGGGGGCATTTTAAAATTAAAAAAGGGTGTGGGACATTTTCCAGAAGTTGATAATATAAATAAATAAATAAATAAATGGATTGTGATTTATAAAATACATTTTTTGAAGATGCATGTCGCTATCTGTGAATATATTTATTTTTTTTTTGAAAAGATCTGTGAAAGTTGAAATAAAGAGAATAAAGCAACTTTTTGGTGGTCTAAGTGCCTTGAAGGCATGCGCGCTAGTGGAACGACGTCGTGATGTAGATGTTTTAACAATTTTTTAAATACAAAACAAACTCTAAGCTTTGGTTTGCGAGTTACGTACACCTTGCTCCCAAGGTGCATATTATTGCTTAATGTAGCAATAAATAAATTACTAATTAGTCACAGAAAAGAAAAAAAAAAAAAAAAAAAGAGGTTGTGTTTGGCACATTCTTATATATATTTTTGTAATTTAAAATGCCAAAAATGCACTAGGGTAAAATGTTTGTCAAGATTTGTGGCTCCACCAAACAACATTAATGTTGGTACATTAGAGTAAAATATAGGTGGCCACCGCAAAAACATGTTCCATCCATATCCGAATTGGATGATGATGATGGACGTTGTTGCTATATGAAGAGACCCACTCCGTCGTTAAGTCTAATAAAAAATCAATTTAAATATCTCGTGCTGTTTACTCCACATGCTTGCAATCTGGCGCAATTGATTTAACATGACTTTCAGATGTTTTAATTTTCAACTAGGTTCGAAGCATTTACATCCAAATATCCAATCCAGGACACATGCACACAGCGTTAAGATTTTGACTTCATTTGGTCATATACTCATGTATAATAACTCAAACATAGAATTGCCTCGACTCAATATTAGGTTACTATGAATCATGAACATATTGCACATTCAAGCTACGATATGTGGAGAAGTGAAGAGGAATAATTTAGCTTTTTCTTTCTTTCTTTCTTCTTCTTTCCAGAGTGAAGATTTCGTAAGTGACGCATGCAGTTCATCGATTAATTCCTCACTGCCTACAATGAGAAACTACATGCAGTGAAGAATTAATGAAGATCTGCTCCGTGTGGATTGCCTAAACAAGCTCGCTAGATGCCTAGACAGGGATAAATAAATAAATGGCACGTTTATGCTTATAAGGACTATAATGGTGTTTGTGAGGATCAGAGAAGGACAGTTGCTAGCTAGCTGGATGATGACCCAAAGGCGTGCTTGAGTTTTTATTACACAGCACGAAGTACTCGTTCATGTTAAGTCATATCAAAGTTGTCACAGCCACATGTTGTTGGTTGGCAGAAACTGCCTCATTTGTAAGGAAATGTAACCCCAGCGAACAGCATCTCTCTCCCCATTTGGTTTGGATCATCGGCCTAAACTTGCATTTGGTCATTGACATCATACACGTTTTTAGCTCCTTCCAAGTCAAAAATGAAATTTTTGATTCATTTTTCAACAGCGATACCATGTGGAGCCATTTTTATTCCCACACGAAAACACCATTACGCCACAATTAATGCTTCTCTCCCCCCGTTCTAAGAAGCTTCATTGTAATAGTAACACTAAATGCACATTTGATCCCAACAGTTTGAGATAATCATCCAAATATTATTTTTTTTTTTTTTGTATTCAAAAATTGCAAAGGATCAGTCAAAATCTATTTAATTCTCATCTAATTAATTTTCACATATTGTATGTCATATTTGTTTGAATTTTAAATTGTATAAAATAAAAAGAAAAAACTATTTCATCCATGAAAAGTCAGATCCTTACACCTATGAAGGTAACGACATATAAATTTTTTATGTGTTTTAAAAATACATGGAATACGGAGTAATTGTTTCAAACTATAAGAATTACACGGAGCATTGTGCTCAAATAATATAATGATCACGTTGTCAACATGTGTAACTGTGTGCATACTGTTTTCTTTTAATTTGATGAACAAAAAAGGGACAAATCATTAGCGTCTCTCTGTATATATACATAAACGAAACCCATTTGGCGTAACTAACTCATCGACCAGTCTCTCAAATTAATCTTTCTCTAGTGTTTTTGTGAAGTTAAGTTCTTTGTTTGCACGTCGGTAATAACTAGAAAATGCTAAAGAAACAGCGAAAGGATGAGGGAGTGAGAAGGGCTCCAAAGGGCCACTTTGTGGTTTATGTGGGAGAAGAAATGAGGAGATTTGTGATTCCACTATCATATTTGAGGGATCCTACGTTTCAGAAACTGCTCGAGAAAGCTGCCGAGGAATATCGATTCAGTAGAGAGACGGGAATTGCGCTGCCTTGTGATGAATCAACTTTTCGAAGGTTCTTAAATGTTATGGATTCTTGATTTTATTTAACCATCGATGTATTTTTGAAAGAGAAATGATATCGACAATATAAACGGTGAATGGTGTGGTTTTATCACCGTTTTGTTAAGGATGGCGTATCTCTTTTTCTGTAATAATTTTAGGATGAAAATTTCTAATGCGTATATTGCTTTACTCTGTAATTGCCAATTTTTTTATCTAACCGATTAAGTTCATTTTAAAGTTTATAAAATTATATATACAAAGTATACACCTTAAGTTATTTCAAGTTCATTAAAATCTTCTCATGACATAACCTATTAAAAATCATGCTTGACAAATAGTAACCAGATTCACAATGCAAATCAAACTCTCTTGTCCGGGTTTTATTTCGACTTGTCTTGTCGTAGCTAATGAAGAACCTTGGTTAAGCCTCATCTTTGCAGCCACTAGGTGAAGCCTTAGCTGTGTTAAGCAGTTAAGAGTTGTCTAATCCTTTAGCCATATGTTGGTGATATAGCTTTCAGAAAGCCACAATCTGTTGATTAAAGTTCTTCGAGTTAATTCTGGGTGCCCCAAGATTCTATCAGTTCTCGCACTTTCTTGAGGAGAATATATGCGTAGAGATTTTTCCTCCGTCTTTTGTCGAGTCTATTTATCGGTCTACGTTCCTTAAAACGTACTGTATATAATGCTAACCATGTTTATACTTTTATAATATGAAGTAAACAATTTGTGTAATTTCTGATTATTTATTTTGAGTGTTAGTTGATTTCATTTATTAAACCTCTTGATATAAAAAGAAAAATGATGAAACCTTTTGGATGTTGGAATCATAAAAGAATGATAGAGTTTGAACTTCTCTCTCATTAATTTGAGAGAAGAGTAACTTCGGTAGCTTCTTTTTTTATTTTTTATTTTTTAAGGTTGAATGGATCTGAATTTAGATGAAATTTAAATTTTATTTATTTCTTTAATATCTTTATATAGGTGTTAAATTTTTTTTTTTAAATCTAAAATATGATATCTATGATATTATATATATATATCATAGATATTAATAATACTTATACTTATTGGTTAAGCATATGATAAATTGGAAATAAATTATTTGATTAGTTAAAAAAATTGATAATGTCTAACTTAACAAAGCATGAAAAAATAAAATATATATCTAACATACATTTTTTTTTAACTATAATGTTAATTTTGGTATATTATATTGATATTTTTTCTCATTCATTACATAAGTAAATCAATAATTGTTTAATCATTTGAACTAAAATTAATATGTTAAATGAAATTCAAAATCTATTATAAAAACAGTATTTATAAATACAAAGAGATGAACTTATTATGAAACACATTGACCCGAAGTTCTATTATGTTTAAAATCCCTATTCCCCAAAAATCTATTGTATTTGAAATCCTCATTCACCAATGTGTGTGTATATATATAAATAACCAAAAAAAAGGAAAATAAATTAAAAAATAAAAGGATAATTTATATAATAGGAAATAATTTTATTTAATAAGGATATAAAAGAGAGAGAATATCAAAGTTTCATTCAAATGTTTTGGAATAATAAAAGTCAAATATTTAATTTTTTTCATTGAAACCTAAACATCTTATAATTAGATATAAGTGATAGAAAACAAATAAAATAAAATTATAAATGTATGAAAATAATTAAAATTTAGACTTCAAAAAAAAAACAAACAACTCCTTAATTATCAGTAATGCATGTTATATATGTATGCTTTAAAAATAAAATAAAATAAAATAATAGTCACATAACGAAAAGGAGTGTTAGAGAATTGCCTAATAGAGTTGGTTGGTGGCTCGTTCTAATCTAACAACGGGACCAAATTAATTGGAAGAAAAATAAAAATTCTAAGAAACCATTATGGGAAATGTCCGATGTCGTATTGTAAGCAGATTTAGAATTCAAAATTGCCCATTCACACAAGTGTCGGGGAAATTCAATTTTCACTCATGCTATGTTTAAAAGGGAAGGGCAAAAAGAAAGAAGAAGAACAAAGAAGACATAATAGCAAGAATCCATTTCCAAGTGCAAGAATATTAATCCCAGAAACACATGAAATAAACTTCAAACTCATTAATGAGCTGAGAAAATAATAATAAAAAATACAACAAAAGGGTAAAAATTAAATGATTTGTAACATTGATACCTTACAAGCGTTAATTAAAACGACATGACTTCAACAATCTCTTTAATTAAAGTCTATATAAATATTTATTTTTAACAACAACGGTTAACACCGCGAGGGTATATCATAGACGTATGAAATTTGTCAAGAAATGAAGGAATGGAATGAAATTAAACTTGGGATAGTTAAACTCAACGATTTTCTTATTGTCTTTGCTCAAATTACAACCCGTATGTAAATTTCTAAAATTTACAGGGATACGTGGTTGTCATTTGAGCAAGAAGACGAAATAAAGAAATAAATTCGATCCCCCCCCCCCCCCCAAAAAAAAAAAAGAGGAAAAATCATTAGCCGAGGGCATGGCCATCCAGTGAGGTACAGTGTTTAGAACAGTTGATTGTCCCATAGCCACAGGGAAGCAATTGAGCATGTACAATTGTTTATGGCAATTAGCCATCCCATCAGTCTTTCTTTTACCTGCTCTGCCCCCTTGAACTGACTCATGCTGGATATGTGTGTTGGGTCCCCCACTCTGCGATTGACAACTTGTAGCGTTTTGCTTACCTAAAGCTACCCGAGCTATCTGCCTAACCCTTCAATTCTTATTTCCAGGCTCTAGCGCGTTCATTTTTTCTTTTTCTTTTTCTTTTTCTTTTTTTGTTTATCACCTTAATCATTTTATGCATACTTCCCTCTCTCTTGATTGTGGTGGGGTAGAGTGGGACAACAGCTGCGAAGGCAGGGCAAAATTGGAGAAATAGTTTTGAATGGATCGATGCGCCGGGGCCGAGGCAGAGCTATGCATGATTGTATGTATTCGTACAACTAGAAAAAGCAGCAGCAAATTAAGGCACGACTTTTTCGAAGTCTACACGCAGAGGTACAGTAGTATCTCTCACATTCTCTCTCTGGGTATATATATATATATCTATATATTATAAATATATGCACGTTGCGTGTTGGTGTAGCTGTTGATGATACTAACAACAAAATCCTAGTTCTTAAAACTGTTCTCTGTTCAGATACAAATACAACAAGGGAGAGCATGGCAGTGAAATCACTCGTGCCTCGGAAAAGAGCAACAAACAAATCGCCAACCCCCTCACTCTCTCGCTGTTTCAGTCCCCAACTGACCATATAAAGGACCAAAGGTTGATTGAAAATGAAAATTTTTTTAATGGATAATAATCCACTTTTGTTTATTATTTACATTAAAAAAAATGGGAAGGGTTTATTTTGCTGATTTATTGAGAGTGTGTTTGTATATATGAACAGTGGAGGAGGTTACGGTTCCATAAAGAGCTGAACCAGACACTATCCTTTAAACTTCTTGTCAAACGGATTCTTGAAGTGGAAAATGCAATAGCATGCAGTTATGGCTTCTTCTTCTCAACAAGTGCACAAAAATCACAACCCATTAGAAGAAGTAATTAGCGGGCAGCTAGAAAAAGATGAAAGGGGAGGAGATTGGCTTGGGTTAGATTTAGGGTTAGGGTTAAGGTTTAACAGAACTACTGGGTGCAAGAAACCAGTACATGAACAATCGCACACGGTTTCAAGCACTCCGTTAGCTTCTTCTTCCTCACCTTCACCATTCCTTATCCACCACCAACAGCGTCATGATCAGCAGCAGATACAGTCGGGTTTAGGGTTAGGGTTAGGGTTAGGGTTAGGGTTAGGGTTAGAGCCAAGGACAAGTGTAGGCTTTGATGAAAAGGGTGTCAGGAGTATGAATGGGGCGCCGCCTAGTAATAATCACAACAAGTTATGGCAAGTTCAAGATCAGGATCATGAAATACCATTATGTCCACGGCAGATGAAGTTAAGTAATCATCTTCTTCACTGGCAAATGCCAGGGTTTGTTACTGATTCAAATGATTACAGAAGACCCCACCCTGGTTTTTGGTTTACTCTTATCTCTTCGACCAACCGGTGAGCAATTAACAAATCATGCCTTCCTTGGTTCCTTTCTGTTGCAATGTTGAAAATTAGAACACTTTATTTACGTAAGATTCTCTTTTTATTAATATTTGGTTGATTTATTTGATTTTTGCTTGCCCACTCACCACTGTCATTTACTTTATTTTCATAATTATTTTGGCTTCTGTGACTCATCGTTATCATTAGTTTTTTTTTTTTCAACCTTGCTATATCATTGAAGTTCATTTTCGTCTCTTCTTGTTGGAATATATATTACATGGGCAGATTTGGAGAAGCACTGCCTCAAGTACCAAAGGCGTATATTAGAGTGAAGTAAGTGGTGCACGTTAGAGTGCATACATGATTTTATCATTTCATTTCAATGCTGTCATTTCTTCACATAAATTTCCAAAAGGCTAATGATGGTGTTCAGTGAAAATGCATGGAAAAAGCTGATGTTTACTTTTGTAATATTTTTAATTATTTGTTTTGGTGACAAAAGAGACGAGAACATGACGATTTCCACGGTTAAAAAGTACCTGGTTACAAAGCTTGGTCTCTCCAACGAAGCTGAGGTAATTAAATTACTCTCTCTCAATAATACTAATGATTAATGAAGCTTTGCCTTCGCATGAGAGTTACGATAATTGTTTCAGTGAGATGACGGGTTTTTACTTTGTGGGTCAGTTAATCTGATCATGAAATCTGTCTTAAACCTCACCCTGTTAATGAAACAAATGCGGTCTACTGACAGGTCTAGGCCATTTAATTTGATGTAATTTGAAATTCCAAGGGTTTGAGAGAGCACCCACTGGCCACAACTAGTGTAAAACTAGTCCAATTGTTAGCTGAGAGTGCTCTAGCTAGTGAAAATAATTTTGGATCAATATGAAGTGAAGACTTTATATTTTATGCTGATATATTCACACACATATATAATGGCTGCAAAAGAATACACAATCATATATTTTCATCCTCTAGGGCTTTTGAGATTTCTTATTTGTGCCTCAAAGATTACAAGATTCCAATTGAAGCTACCGAGATTAATACATCTGCATATATAATGGTTCTTTCTTGGTAAATGAAAGCTCCAAATTCAGTTTCTTTTAATCGATCTTATGGATTTCCACCACTTTTTTTTTTTTTTCATATTTTGTTTCCAATGATTGAATTTTATGATTTGTACATCCTTAGTGGCCATGAAAACTGAACAAATACATCAGAAGTTGTTAGTCCTTGAAACTTGCATGAATATCTTAAAACAAAATTTTTGGTGCTAACCCTAGCTTGAAATTAACCTAGTCTATACAGAATATCTTATAATCTATATGATTTTGGAACTAATTTTGAAGACATGAATTGTTTGCTCTCGTTAAAAGAATTTGTTGAACACAGTTAAGTCTCGAGTGAGAAAACAATGAAGTGATCTCAGTTAATCAGATGTGGGGGATCTGAAAAGGGGCAAATAGGAACTTACACCAAAGTCTGTGCCCTAGAAGTCAATTTGCAATCAGCCTAATAATCAACAGTGACAACATAACATTTAAAGAATCTTTTTATCCCCTTTTCTTCCACAGCTCCAAACATGATGGCCTCCAAGGACAGTGTTATTGTCACACTCCCGCAGGAATACAGTAAATATATCGTTTTGAGAATGTGGATAATCACAATTTGTTTTCCAATAATAAGCCAGAGAGGGCATTAATGCAATACTTAATGTATATTAAAAATGTGGATCACGCGGAGCCAATATAGACCTTTTGGCTCTAAGTATTATTTATTCAGATAAATAGAGTACAAGTTTTCTTCCTAATGCTGCGTCAAGTCATCATTGATACTGTAATAGAAATATATTTAACGTGAAATCTTTATATGAAATTGACCTTTTTGGTGATGCCTTCTTCTTCTATGATTTTTGGCAACAGGTTGATATATCATGCATGGGGTTGAACTTGCAGCATACACTGACCTTGAGGGAAGTGCGAGACGTTGTTTGGCTGCCCAGCTTGATACAATCAGTCCATTCAACAACTGTATTGTTCCAGAACTCAAAGGACATGTCTATGCCATTGCACTATGAAAGACGCTGCTCCTTCGACTTGAATAATTAAAGCTAGTTAATTATTTAATTTGTCTCGCATCCTAATTGATATATATTAACTCATTTCGAAGAATTAAGTAGTAGAACGTTGATTACATCATGCTTAATTCTTCAAGCAATGTTAATTGCATAGTCTGAACGTCATGTAATGTATAAATGCAGTCACCGATGGTTCTGAAGGTCATGTAATCCTCAGTGACGTATACTCACTGTGAAATCTGAGATAAACACCTAGAGCTTATATTTGTTCGGAATCAGTGAAACCAAAGTAAAAATTGCAAAGTCCACGATGCTGGAGTTGAAAGTTTCTAAAACCTTCACATGAATTCCTTTTTCACTAACAGAAACCAAGGGAGAGCAGAGATACCAAAGTACTTTTCCCATTTGTTGTCCCGGAAATTTTTCGCTCTTTATGTATAATAATACAAAATTGCTTTTCCAAGCCTTTTTCACAGACAAAAATATTCTTCCTGGGATTTCACTATCATGACTGATGAGAGAGGGTCAAGTCCACTCAAAACCAAGAAAATTGATGATCAATCTCTTAAATTTATCACAGAAATAGTTCTGCATGAAGGAAACCAAAGCAAAGTTAACAAAATCAAAATACAGATGAAACAGTTGGCGTGGATAAAACAGAACCAATCTTATATTAGGCAAAATGCATTGAAGATCCAGACTGACACAAAAAGTTTGCACCATGCATATATATTCCCATGGCAAATATGCAGAATTTATAGGATAAGCTAAAATGTAAGACAAGAAGACCTTCAAGTTTCCAATCCAACTTTCAGTCTCCCAACTCTCAAGGAGTTATTATAGCTGCAGGAACAAGCTACATTAGGAGAGAGAATTTCAAGCTGCACAACTCTCAAGGACAACCTTAAATGTTTAATCCACCTGACATGTAGCTCTGCCCAGGCTCAACAATGGACTATGCACTTGTCCACAATGAGCACCTACCTATAAAAACTGCAGCCGATGGGAAACCAGTAGTGGCTTGGTAAAGCAGATTAAATGACAAGTCTTTTCTAAAGATCTACACTCAAGACCATCTTCACTGGTCATTCAGAAGAAACTATAAGGATGGTAACATGCTTATATAACTTGCAATTTTTTAAGTGCATCGCAATGGAAGTTGCTACACTGATATTCCAGAAGAATTTATGATGCACCTTATATCCTTTTTCTTCTACTTTTCGCATCGAATCCCCTTGCTACCAGCAAAAATGTAAGGTTATATTAAGGTGTCAATGCCATCATCTTTCAATTCTAACACGCTGTAATCCTGTACCCTGAAACTAATCACTCTTGACCATTACGCGCGCACGTGTGTGTATATATATATACATATATGTACACACGTGCGCGAAACTAATCACTCTTGACCATTACGCGGGCACGTGTGTGTATATATATATACATATATGTACACACGTGCGCGCGCGCACACACACACACATACAAGTTCATGGTTGTCCCACAAAACCAGTCGCTATGGTTTCAGAAATAAACTCATCTGAATTGAGTTTTAAGCCTCAATGCTTACTCATCCATCATTGCATAGTTCCCAGCATTTAGACTCTGATCCCCAGCAAACAATCAATATATACATCCTATAGTGCATCAAATGCTGTCAGTCCCTAAATTTGATCTTCATCGTAAATCTTAGAGTAGTTCGTATGATTTTAGCCTGTGACTCCAAAAACCAATTTTTTTGGAAAGGATGCTCTATTGACTCCTAGAAACTCATCAGCCTCGTCTTTAAACTTTCTTTGGAAATCATCTAACTCCTTATTGGCATAATTTTCTATATACTCTCTTCCTCAATTCTTTGGAAATCATCTAACTCCTTGGCCTAATTTTCTATATAACCTCTTCCTCAATGACAGAAACTTGATGAGCTCTCGCTACTCTACAATATCTAATTTTTCTAATTTATTCAGTATTTGAGCACTTCATCATTTTCCCTGAAAAATACCAGGACAATAATTTTTCATATTCAAACCGACAGAGGCAGATGCTAGCAACTGGTTTCCAAACCGATAGTTAACCAGGAAAAGTGTTGATGGAACAGTTACACACTATAGAAAGCGAGAGCGAAGAAAAGAGCAACTAAGCTATAAGTCTAGAAAAGATACTTAAAAACTACTTTCTCCACTTCCTGAGGCAAATTCTTTCTTGTGCCATCCTTAAATGCGCAGGCTAGATTTGGATCCTCTCTAGGCAACAAATTTAGCACCAGAATCACCCATGAAATGCAAAGAGGGCAAGAGAGAAGAAGAGTGCCAATGAACAAAAATGTCTGAGCCATCTCATAAAATTCAATGTCCATAAGTCCAACCATATTCTTCAATAAATTCGTATCAAATTCTTATTTACTATGCTATCAATTTGTTAATAGCTCTATGAAGACACACCAGCCATGACACTTTATGATTTTAACTTCCAAACTTGGAATTTGCAGGGGTGTTGATGTGGAAAGGAACAAAAATCAATTTAGGTATACAATTCGATCCAAATTATAAGCATACAAGATTGGACAAAAAATTGTTTTCATTCTTTCCATTCGATCGCTCTTTCTCCTATTGTAACGCCACTTGATATTATCTTAGCTGTATTGATTGCGCAATTGATTAATATACCTTGGAGATAACAAGTGGCAGCCGAAAAGAACGGAAAGAACACTGCTCTGCACATAATTAATACTTTTAGCAGACCCATAATCTGGATACAATACTATATAAAGCTGAGAACTTGCACGTGTTTCACACTAAACAGGGGAAGCATCATGATCAAGTGAGTGAGTCTTCATAAAATTAGCAGTTTGTTGATCGGCAGTGTAAACAGAACATATCAAACTACGATAGCTGCAGTAACAAAGAGTTCTAACTATTGCAATCAAACGCATGATAACTAAATTTTAAAACAAAAAGAAAACAAAATTAGCCAATAATTAAAAAAAAAAAACAAAAGTAATTGGTAGAAAGTAACAAAAGAGGATCAAAGTCAAACCTTAACAGCCATAAAGAAGGGGACAAATCCCTCCTATTGATAGCGCTGGTCTCTTCACAGGGCCAACTCACAAGTCAGATCATTTTTGCGTGAATGATCCAGATCCCCGTTAACAAAAATTAAATTTTTTTCTATTTTTCAAACCAATAAACATGAATATTTGAAAATTAAAAAGAACGCTGAGTAAGAGAGTGAATTCGGGATCATTGCACGCAAAAATGATATAAATCGATGAGTTGGAGTTGTGAAGCAACCGGCACCTCCCCCAGACGTGAAAGGCGATGTTGGGACTTGCTGGGGCGGCTGAGAAACGCAGAAAGTATGTTTTGGATTTTCTGCTAGGTTTTTAATTTGTAGAGTAGGGAAAAAAAAAATTCAAACCTTTATATAGAGGTCATTTTGTGGGGCCCTCTTGAAATGCAGCAAAACCCCCGTTCTTGTTTCTATATGGCAAGTGGTGGTACGTTAGACCGACACGTCGCATAGAGAACTCTGCACGGGAAAGGAAACCGATAGCGACAGGAGGTGGTAGTGGATCGGGCTGTTACCTTGTGAAAGTTTGTTCATTAAATACAGCACGGCTAATATTCTAAGTATGCCCACATCTATGAGTATATGTTCCTCAACATGGCAATCGCCAGTGTGGACAAGTGTCGGATCCAACCCACCAGCTTAACGCCGGTGAAGGTCGGCAACACATTGACATCAACGCATAGGTCGGACGACGTGTCGATAAAGTTTTATGAAATTACGATGCATACTTTAACTCACGTCCCCTCATTTGGCTTGCTAATTTTTATGATTTTTGCCATTATGGTCGTCGTTGTTGTCCCTTTCGCTTATACCGATCTCATGTTTTAGCATACTCAAAGTTTATAGTTTTTATATTATGGCCCCTCAAATTAAAATTCTTGTGGATTCACAAATAGAGTCATTAGTTTATTCACCAGAAAAATATCAATACAAGGGTGTATTTTTTACTATATATTTAGAGTCATAACGAAAATAGAGTCCGGCTCCATTCGTGACTCGTCGTGAACTCATTGATTTTATATTTTAATTAGCAAAATTAAATGTATAAATATAGTTAATAAATTTCAGAGTTTTTGAAGAATCAGTCGTCGTTAACTTAATAAAGAAAACGGTCCCATTATATATGTGCATGGTGATGTTAATTATCAATTATTGAATAATAAATTAATTAAATTATAAATTAAATATTACAACCGGGTAAGCATAGCACTAATGCTTTTCGAGTAAGTGTACGATAAGATTTTTTATTTTTTTTTGAGAGATAAATGTATAGCCTCAATTTCTATTAAAGTAGTTCATCCTATCTATTTTCTATTTTTTTGAATCTAATACCATACCAGTCCATTATAATAATTTTAATGCTGCATTCACTTGTTAACATTCATCTTTCTGTCTTCATGCATGCGGACTGATATGTCTCCTAACTTTTAAGTGCTGGGCCTGTTCTGGTTTGGAATCATGGCGTTCACCGGCTGATTGTTGAGGTTGATAGCTTATGTATAGAGCAGTTGGTTAAAAATCTAGTGGTAATAATAAACGAGTTGAATCCACTAGTTTTTTTCTATTAAGAAGTTTATCGTTCGTGGCTGGAATATCACCATTACTCATATCTATCAAGAAGTCAATGTTGCTGTCGATTTCCTTGTCAGTTATGCATCCTCTCTCCTCTAGGACTTCATATTTTTCAGAATTCACCGACTAATATTTCTCAAATAATTTATCATGATATGTATGAGGTTGTCCATCCTTAATTAGTTTCTCCTTAGCTCTTCTTCAAGAGCCCCTTTGTACCAAAATACACACACAACACATAACTTATAAAACCTCCACCGTGAATGAGATGATTGCATTGCCAGGGATTATTACTTGGGTCAACTTTAGAAACCATGCATGCATTATTTGTAATGAGCACCAACTGGGCATATACGATTCATTACATTTACACTACACTTACAAATGAAGCAACTGGGAAATGAAAGTTATCATTCTCTTCTTGGACATGGCCAGTCGCACTACTCAACATAATTGCAGTCAAACGCATTCACAATATGATTATTGCCATAATTGTTAATTGGTATCAATGTCTCCTTCAAATTATGACCAACACTTCTATCCACAGCAACTACAAGTAATTTTGAAGTTTGGAAATCCCAAATCACTGGTTAGCTTTTACGAATTATCTGCCATTTTTTTTCAAATTGACCAATTAAGGGAAGAGGAAGAGGAGAAACTTAGGCTCCATAACCTAAACGAAGGACATTATTTTATCAAGTGTAAGATGACATGTCAACGTTGATCATACTTTTTTTCCCCCTTAATTACATTATAATCCATTGATATTTATAATAGAAAATTTACTAAAAATTTATAGTCCCAATATCTAAGTCTAAAACAAATTGTATCAACTTTCAAATATGTGAAATGATTAAAAAATAATTTACAATATATATATAATCCTTCTCTAGTGCTGATACTTTCATTTTGTTTATACAACACACTTTTAAATCGTGTTGTTCAAGGGAGTTAGTTTTAATATTATTAAATTATACGACTTTATAAGTTATTAAATAATAAATTATTAAATCTCATGGCTTAAAAATATGTTGGCATTAAAAAAAATTAAGGTGCCTGCACCTAAGATCTAAAAATTTATTGAGATTAAAGAACAAATTTACTTCCATAAAGGAGAAATGTATCCCTATTTCATACATTTTATTTTATTTTATTTGTGGATAAATCATACATTTCATTTAAATAAAAAGGGAAAAGAGCTTTTGTGCCTGCTCCCCACATTGGGCTACATGCATTTAACATTGAAGGCACCCGTACACGATTGGGCTACAGGCAAGCCCAATTGGCACATATGTGTGTATCACGCAAGTCGGGTATTGTCCAAAAGCACAAAGAGATGTTGGTATGGCAGACAAGCACGGATGGTGATTGGTGAAAACTACTGACACGTCCAACTACAAGCACATTATAAAATTCAAGAAAATATACGGGAAGTGATTACCTCACCTAATGGGAGTTCATCACCACGCTCAACCGGGGAGAGTGTAGACACCTGTCACAGCTTTGTCCATTAAAAATATTTCGTTTTTCCAGTCGGCCAAGGGGTATTAGGCCAACCTGTATGGTTATGAAATATTTTTAAACTTAAATATTAAATAACAAGCATGTGTTTCTACTTAAGCAAGTATTTCGAGAATAGATACCCAAGAGATAGCCTATCAACCAAAAAAAAAGAAAAGATATACCCAGAAAATATATTTTTGGGGGGCTATGTTCTTATTCGTGCATCAGTGACAAGCGCGTGAAAATAAGGGGTGAAAAATAAGACGACATGAATGTGAGCGGGACCAAGTGCCAATTGGAATGGACCAGTGGGGACAAAAACATGACCTGCAGTGAGCTTTTGAGTCTAGTTCATTAGGCTTTAGTTTTCGAGAACAGACTTAATTACATTTGCCTTCAGCTTGTTTCTTGTCTTTGCTGCTGTTGTTTTCGGCTTTTAAAACATTATTTCTTCCCTCTCTCAGCTTTCACCCCACACCTTCGCCTTTACCTTCACTTCACTTCACTTCATTTCACTTGACAGCCTTCTTTTTTATTTTTTCCTTTAGACAAACAAACAAACAAACAAACTCCACACCACAGGCAAGAGGCAAGGCAACAAATCGATAACAATGCCTTTTTTCACCATCTGGGTTTGAAGAATGCTTGATTTGCTGTCTTCAAAGATCTGTCTCGTCAACTGCCATTCTGCTTTTCTTCACACTTCAAGCATTGTTCTAGATCAAGCCTGCTCAAATTCTTGCCATGAAGTTAAGTAAGTGCATTTTTGATGAAATGTTGGGGCATTCTTGCTTTTTTAAGTTATTTACTAATCTATTCATCTCGGAATCTCTCTTAAATGGCATTGTTACTTTGAGTTTACTTATTAATTCTTACAAGGATTGTTCTTTTTTGTTCTTCAATTCATTTGTTCAGAAGTTAGAACCGGAGCTTTAGTTTTTCTTTTGTCTTGATGACTCTATATAAGTAGCTTGCGTCACCTTATTTTCTTTATTATATCTGTATTTGTATATAAGAGCTCAAGTTAATGGTAGTTGGAATTTTGGCAGGTAGTTTTAGCCTTTCAATGATTGGTTGTTAAACTACTCACATGTGCATTGTGCATGGTTATACGATTATAGCCGGTGCTAACTATCAAGACAACTCACAAAAATTGAATCTTTAAACGACAACAGTGAGCTGGGTCAAACTATTAAACTTTGCAGGTAGCATATACAGATTCATAAATGAACTTGATTGATGCATAGGGAAATATGTATGTCCGGTCTTTACTAATCTCCTCAATGATGAATTATGTGCAAGAGAGATGCTAATAGGAGGAACCATACTTTTTCCTGTTATATGTACTGACCTTCATTTATGAAATTTCTAAAAGTTATCTGCAAGCTCGACTTTGGCATCAATTCCATTCTCACTTTCAAACATGATGCAAAAGTTTAACAATCAACGTGATATAGGTTCTCAACAGCATGATTTGGAGTCATCTCCAGGGAAAAATTTAAATGGAAGTCTCAGGCTATCAGGGTCTGGTGCGTCTTCTCTCTGACTTCTAATTGTATGCCTTAGATGTGATTTTTTTTTTTAATTTTTTGTTCATTCACAGTTATCTCTCGCTTTTCTTCCATCTTATCGTGCAAGAATCTGTTCCCCCTTTTTCTCATTGAGTTTTCTTGTTGGTAAATTGAATGCTAATTGTCTAAATGTGAACTGTTTTCCTGCTTAAGTGTACCTCTTTCTTACCATTTTCTTAATGGATTTCTTGCAGGTTTTCTGCAAAATGATATTGATGCATCTCCTGCACGAAGTTTGGATGGAAGTTTCAGGAAATCTAACTCTGGTTTGTAATAATGGCTTCCTTTTGTTCTTGTTTTATGTAGTGGGGGAGGGGTCAACTTTTATTCATTTACCTCACTTAAATTATGCACTAAATCATAGTCTTTTTGCTTGATTGTTTTTATGCATAATAAATTCATTATTTGTTTATGGCATGGCTGTAAGGCACTGTCTAGTACATTCTTTAGTGAAATGAAAATTGGGTTGGATTAGAGAAAACTATAAAACATCATAATCAATAGAATAAGTTTGGCTTTGCTAGAGGCATCTGACCTTGTGATAGTATTTAGATAAGATAGTCAACATCTCAAATAAAAAGAAAAAGGAAATGTTTCCTAATTTTATGGCCTTTATCATAATTGAAAGAATTGGAAAATGCCTTGTGATACTTTGATCATTGTTTCTGGTTGGGAAAGGTTTGCTTCATAATTGAAATTCTGATCTTAAAACTAGAAAGTTTATCTTGGTCTAGAATGGATAGAGAATGTTGGAAGTTCTAGGTCTTTCTTGCCAGTAATTCATATTTGCTTTCAGTTCTTATGTCTACATTTTATAGGTGAAAGTTCTTCAAAGGTGCAGCCTGAATTAGCCAAAGTATTTGAAAGGCATAGAAAGGAATATAAAAATCAAGTTGAGAATGTTTTTGTGGCTTCAACAGAAAATACAACTATTGAGAATTTCTTTGTTTTTAGTTTAACTGAAAAGAAAGAAAATAACATGAGAGTAATTTTGTCCAAATTTGAAGTACTACAGTAGGAAGGGTAAGGTTGGAAACTGGACAGCTGGAATAGTTAAAAAACATATGTTGTGTAAATCCAGAAGAGTAAGTGGGCCTTATGATTAGCTGAGTTATCAAATTAAGAGGAAGAAAAGGGGATGTTTTCTCGTACTTAAGCAAAGGAAAAGCCAACGGCAAGTGCACACCCTTGTATGTGCTCATGTGCGCATGCTAAGAGCTCAGCAATTACTTTTCCTATCTAGAGACCCAAAAAAAAAAAAAACAGTTTTTTAACAAGTTGGTAGTTAATTTCATCCTGTAACTTTTTGTTGGCTTGCTTTCATGATATATTATGGCAGTACAGTTGGACAATCTGAACATATCAATGATATTTTTGTAAGTACATTATTTCTTGACCTGTTTCATAAATCATAATTGCTGAGTTTCCATATTTGCATTCATTCTTCTCCTATATAATGCATTTATTTCTATTCAGTATATTTTTGTTACTACTAATGCTGATTTATGGTGACTACGGAATGTAGTTATATCTGCCCACAGTATATCTGGCATTTCAGCTTCAAGCCAGATTATTCCTACTTCCAGAAGAATGTACAAGATGCTCAAGGATTTTAGAAGGAAACTCGTTGACCTAGAACTATTCATGCAGAGTATTGAGGATTGGGTTTTGGAAAAATCTCTTACAGATGCAGCCTCTGGGAAGCAGTCTTTCAGGTCTCCATTTCTGATTGATGAACTGTGCAGGCTTGATTTAGCATTGGAGGGGGTTTTATTTCAGCAACTATGTCGTATGCCATGCTCATCTTATGCATCTGATGACCTGAAAGAAGATGAGTTTCTTGCAGTAGAAGACTTCCTCCATGCTGTAGTGAATGGCTTGTGGCGTACATTTTGGCGTAAAAGTGGACCATTGCCTTTCTTTCTATCCTGTCCCCGTCATCCTGGATCCAAGTTTTATTCTGTAGAGAAGGCAATATCGAGGGGAAGGATTGATGAGCTCTGTGGTTTGTCTTTGATATCAAAAGCTGGGAGTGATCTACATGTACACTGGGATCAGGTGATGGAATTTGCCTTATTTAGATCAGAAATATTATCAGGAAATGATTTGAAGTTATCGCCTACCAGCATTTGTGAAGCCTTATTTTACGGTATTCATGTACTTATATCTAGGAGTTTGAGCAAGTATTGCACCATTGGCAATGATTCTATCTTTGTTTTGGTTTTTGATTCAAAATTTGGTGGAGTTGTAAAACTTGGTGGTGACCTTGGAAAACTTGAATTCAATTCAGCTAACCCACATCAATCCGTGGTAGAGTGGCTGAAATGTCATGCTGAAATAAATGTTTCCTCAGTAGACCAGATATGGAACAAGCTAGGGAATGCAAGTTGGGGAGACCTTGGAACACTACAGGTTATTCTGGCAACTTTCTATTCTATTGTCCAGTGGAATGGACCGCCACGAAAATCAATAGCCTCATTGGCTTCAGATCACAGTCTCCGTCTTCAAAAACGTAGGCTTGAGTACCGCATAATTGACAATGAAAAAGCACTGGTACCTTTCCGACAGGCTAGCCATCAGCAAGGTGAGATTGTTGAAGTTGAACAGAGTGACAATCCTTATTCCAGAAAGCGAGCATTCCACTTAAAGCTCAAGCAGGGTGAAATATTGGTTTTGGAGGATCAAAGGCAGGGGCAAAAAAGTTTCCAAATACAGGAGTCTTTGGCACTGGGGAACCATTTCATCTACATTGCTGTTTCTGTAGATAATCCCACTGAGTTGTTGAATGTCTATGTGGGCGCTCATCCATCCAGACTAGAGCCATCTTGGGAAGATATGAGTCTGTGGTACCAAGTACAGAGGCAAACAAAAGTGTTAAACACCTTGAGACAAGAGGGAGTTTCAAGCAAATATTTGCCAGAAATAATTGCGTCTGGTCGAATTTTGCATTCTGGTTCTTGTAAAAAGCAGACCCCAGGTGGCTGTTGTGATCATCCATGGTGTGGAACCCCAATATTAGTGACATCTCCAGTTGGAAAACCACTTTCTCTTGTTCTTGCTCATGGTGGCCCTTTGTCTTCTGAGGAGGCAACACGATGCTGCCGAGACTGTCTGGTTGCTCTGCAAACTGCAGCATTGGTGAATGTTCAACATGGTGATATTTGCCCTGAAAACATAATACGCATTGTCAACACACCAGGTACAAGAAGCAAACTTTCATACATGCCAATATCATGGGGGCGTGCAGTTTTGGAAGACAGGGATAGCCCATCAATGAATTTGCAGTTCTCATCATCTCATGCACTGCAGCATGGTAAGCTTTGTCCATCATCAGATGCCGAGAGTCTTGTTTACCTCTTATATTTTGTATGTGGAGGAACCATGGAGCAAGTGGATTCCATTGAATCTGCTTTGCAATGGAGGGAGAGAAACTGGGCAAATCGATCAATCCAGCAGCAACTGGGTGAGATTTCAGCACTCTTAAAGGCGTTTGCTGATTATGTGGATAGCCTGTGTGGAACCCCATATCCAGTTGACTATGAAATTTGGATGAAAAGACTAAATAGAGCTGTTGATGGCTCAACGGATAGAGGTAAAATGATTGAAGAAGTAGCCATAACATTGAGACTAGAGGATGTTGCCGAATCCTCGGGGACCTCTGGAGGCGGTACTTAGATTTTCATGATGAATGATAGCTGATGGCTATTAATCATATTTTCATTTTTGGGTTTGTTTTTGTAATAGTCTTTGGGTGAGAGTCAATATTAACAGGCTTAGTTTTCCTAAGATGGAAACTGGGAAGTGAAAACTGTAGATTCTAGAATCTAGAACTTATCTTCCTCAACAATGTGAAGCTTATGAAGTTGAGGAATGGTAGAGATTGAAGAAAATATGTGGCCATTTTTGGATTGGATTCAATGTAAAGGTAGTTTAATTAGGTACGAAAAAATATTGATTTTTATCCCTTTCAAAAGTTTGCATCGTCTTTACATCAAAACTATTTCCATGTTTCTCATATAGGTACTAATGATTTGTACAAACACATATGACATAATATGTAATTATTCTCATATTATGTATTTCTTGTATTTTCTTACGAAATATGAAACATATGAATATATGATAACAGTACAACATTTCCATATTAATTTGTATAAACAAAATTTACAAATTTATACAATACTTTCTAAAGTAATTTTACAATAAAGAAAATAAAAAAATTCAGAAACAAAATAAAAGATAAAAAGTATAGATTTTAATATATTATAAAATAAAATACACTATATTAGTGTGTTTGTGTGCGTGTATATATTTTTTACCTTGTTCTTTAAGTTGTTAAAATTATAAAATTGCTTGTAGTTTCTGTGTGTCGCCTCTTTCATCCCTGTAGTATTATAAGGTATAAGAAATTTACAGAGAATTTAATTTTAGAGTTAGACTATTGGCACCCCTATAAAGCTTTCTTAAAACTTGTCTTCTACTACAATTATATTTGGGATTTCTCTAAGTTACGGTAACCCGTAACTTACGTTCCTTTTGTCTTTTTCTTATTTTGTTTTCTTACAAAATTTCACTGAAGCCCCTTATACTCTGCATTATTTATACTTTATTCATAAATATTATAAAATTTTTATATTTATTCATAAATTTTTAAAATAAAATTTTTGTCTTTTAAATTTTTAAAATACCCTCCATTTAATTAAAAAATATAATCATTATTAATGGATTATAATTATGACAATTATATTTGATATATTAATAATAATTTTTTAGTTAAAATAACAACAACAACAATAATAATAATTAATTTTTAAATAATAATAATAATAATCACAATAATTAAAATATAAAATAATAATAAATATCTTTCTCTCTCTCTAATATAATAATAATTAATAATAATTTTTAGTTAAATTATTAACAATAATAATTATTTTTATTTATTTATTTTTCTCTCTCAGGTAAATTCTTTTTCCTTAAATTCTCTATAATGATTTTTATTTTATGCTCATCGTAAAACTTTTTTCACCATAATCTTAAAGATATTTAATTTAATTCATTGATTTTGTATTGATAAGTTTATCACATAAATAATAATAATAATAATAATAATAATAATAATAATAATAATAATAATCCATTCACGTAAAATAATCATTTAATAAAAATTATATTTAGAAATTGTTTGTGAAGACTGAGGTAAGAAGACCGTAAAATAATTTTAAGACCAAGAAAATATAAAAAATTGAAAATTTCATTAATTAATTTTGTTTATTTGGAAGGAAGAGTTATATATATATATTAAATTCAGTTTGATTGAAAAGAAGGTTTCTCGTCTCATGTCTAAGTAGATGGAGTCGTAAAATGGGTTACCAAGTGGGCCCTAAAAAACACAACGACCGGCGTTGTTACTGGGTCCTTGATCTTCTTCTTAAGCAATCTTCTTCCTAAGCACACTTTACATATTGTAACGTATAAATACTTAAGCCCAAATCCAAACACTCTGTTATGTGTTATGAGAAAAATAATACATAACCAACCGAAGAAGAAAGCCGAGGCTTTGGGTCAAAATACAGGTCAAAGTTATGGCTGAAGTTGGCGAATGCTCTGCGTCTAAAGCCTCTCGTGAAATCTGGGCAAAGCTTGGTACTTCCATTACTTTAATGCTCAAATGGTCATTTTGTTTTCTTGAAACTAAATGACAGACGAAAGATTCATTATTTCAAATTTATTCATGTAACTGATTTTTTTCTAGAAAATGTACACAATTTCAGTTGCAAGATGAACAGAATTAGAGCCTTTATCAGGTTTGTGACATTTAACATAAACCCAGGATGCAAATTGAGACACGTCATGGAAATTTTGAGGGAAAGAGAGCAGTTCAATTACGTAAGGAAATATTTGTTTGATGATAATAAGCTCCCGTGTCTAGGGCATTCAAGTAAGATTTTTTAGGTTTAGTCCTGCTTTTCAATTGGATATGAATTGTTTAGGCAACTAATTGATTGCGTATGATTCATGAAAGGTATTATTAGTGAATGGGGTGACCGTTAGTAATAGAGGTATTTTGGGGATTCACCATGCTGACATTCTATTATAAAGAGTTATGTTAAGTCTCACATTTTGAACTTCTTGCTCACTTTGTTATTTCCAGATGTTGATTCTTAGCTGCTAGTAAATAAGCTATAACAGCTAAAAACATGCTGCCTGAGATTCAAAAACCATTGATTTGGTGCTAATGCATTGACTCATTTAATTTTATGATTTCTTCATATTGATTGATTCGTGTTATCATTGCAGAACCATCGGACTCAAGGTTTGCCGATGTTGACATAAGCTCAAATGAGGTGGTTATATGCTCAGAGATCACTTCTTCTTCTGATGAAAAACATGAATGGTGCAAAATAACTAGAAATTCTGATCTACGTTCAGCTATGATGCAAAATAAAAGGTACTCGGTTTCTATTAGGGTTGCATATATGTATCAACTTGGATGACATTTCAAAGAAAGGTAGTCTTTTTCACCACTTCCAAAAGTATTATCATACTCCATCAACAATGAAGGAAAAGGTGGTACCAACCTTGTTTGACTCATACCCTGTGAATAATGAAGAGTGGAATAACCCATAGTTTTGAGCTGTGTGAATTAATTTAACCACATTTTGGAAGCAAAAATGCAATGAAGAAAAAGGTGGTAAACAGTTTCCTTTTTTTATCTTTTTACACTTGTTAAACCAAGAAGAGGACAGACATATCTTCGGTTTCCTCATGTTGTTAGTGTGTATATCATATGGCAATTATTACTTGTTGGGCATATGCATCTTTTTTTTCTCATCAATAGAAGATTCACAACTTCCTCTCACTTATTGGGCATGTGTTTTTATATAGTTCAAATGCAATACTTGTCGATGATACCATTGTCCAAAATGAAGAGGTCATTGTCATTAAGTGCGGAACTGAAATTATTCCTGGCCCTGCTAGGGAAGGTGAGAACTCATTTACTTTGTGAATGTTACGTACTGTGATAGTTGATTTTATGTACAACTTCATACAGGCCAATTCTTATCATATTTTAAAAACCTTAATTGTGTTGTGTATCCTTTATTCCTTTTGATAGTGTCAGATTGATTAGTACTGAACATTATAATAGTTTCTTGTTTATTTTTCTTTAGGTTTAGATTTGTCAACAAATTTTTTGATTCAATTGTCTTGTTTTGTTCAAGGCGAAAGGGGAAAAGCATCCTCTGTTTTAACCTGAATCCAAAGGTTACATGGCCCTTACAGATTTAGATGACTTTTCTGTCTGCAAAATGCTACCCATTGTAAAACTAAATAAGGTCTTGAATGATGTTGAATAGGACTTTTTGTGTTCAGTGTTAAACCCAATTTTCAGCAGTATTGTTGCTCTTCCATTATCATGCTGCTACCATGAGTAACTCCTGCCCCCTTGTTGGTTCAAGTACCAGTGTGGTGTATGAGTGCCAGTAATTAATTCTTCTTTAGGGCTCTCCAAATTACCTTTACAGTACTGCGAGATCTATTTTTTTTTAAATCAGAATGAATTGGGACCATGGTTTTGTAGATAAGTAGGTTTGTAAACTTGCTCAAGTGGTGAGAAATTGAGACTTTGAAGCTTTTTTGAATGGTATTTTGGTGTTCATTTCTGTCTTTCTTGACAATTTTATTTATTCCTTTGATTTGTTTTCCTTCCCAATTATCTCGACTCTTTCAATTCTCTACTGTTGTATTCATTCATTTAACATTTTTCCTTGATGTATCTAGGATATTTGAACTTCAGATTTAAAGTATTACCTGTACAAGAATCCTGCAATCAGCAATTGGAGGTAGATGATCATCATCAGTATTTTTCACCTTCAAAATCATGTCTTTTTTTCCATTGTATTTGTAATTGAAATATAATCATCTTTTGTCTGGTTCTTCAGATTTCCATCGACATCGAGCACGCAAAATGCTGCATCTGCTTGAATATATGGCATGATGTTGTTACAGTTGCCCCTTGCCTTCATAATTTCTGGTGAATAACCCATACTTTATCTTTTGCGATAACAGCTTTCAGTTTCAATTTGTTTAGTTTTAAATCTATCTGTCTTCTGTTTTCTGCAGCAATGGATGCTTCTCTGAGTGGTTAAGGCGATCACAGGAAAAACGTTCAACTGTACTCTGTCCACATTGTAGAGCAGTTGTACAATTTGTTGGAAGAAACCATTATTTGCATAATATTGAACAGGTAGTACATTGTATTACATTGATATCATTGATTCTTGAAACTAGGAATCCCTTAGTTTGTTGTTTTGAACTTTATGATGTTAATGTAGAAGGTCATCAAGTACTTGGAGTTTTGGAGGTTGCTTTTGGATGATTTTTTTTTTACTTATTCAGAGTATTATTATGCTATGCTTGTAATTTTTGTCTTGATTTTCCATTGAAATATCTCTTCTATTGTCCATATTATGCTGGTTCCTTTTCTGCTTTTATATTGCTGCTGATAATATTTTCATCCTGTGAAGTGAAAGTTTGAACAGTAAAGTAACAAACAAAATTTTCCATTACAGTTTGTATTAATAAATTTGGATCATGGGGTAAACATGTAATTGAATTAACACCAACAACTTTATGTTAGGATTTTGAATGCTCTCCAAAGCAGTATTATCAAGTAGCAAACTAGAGACAGAATAAATGTTTGCCGATTCTCCTTATATAATGCTTCATGGTTTGAAATTAAATTCTTTTACAGCACCGGATATACTTTCTGGATGAATGTCAATGAATAAGGTCATGTTAGTTCATTTGTTATGCATAACTGCAATCTTGGGTTGTTAATATGGATTGAAATTCCTTTCACCCTTCCCATGTTCCTCTTTCAGCCTTAATTGTTTAGAGAATATCATTATCTTCTGTTAATATGATTCTATATCATTGATTTTTTTCTCATTTTTATCTAACTCACTGCTTGATTTTTCTAGAGTATACTACAAGCTGATTCTTCACTCAGGCGTTCTGATGAAGAAGTTGCACTTCTTGATTCCTATGCGTATATAAAATCAAATCTTGTAAGTAATTTTTCTCTTTTGTGTTCTGTTGCTGATACTCCTGAAACCTATGAAGTCTTTGGTTGGACTCAACATAACAAGGCTTCAATTATAGTTTAGGTGATGACATGGCTTCTTGTTGTATTTAACAGATGTATATGCAAAGGGACACATTTTTTGACTTTTCCGTATCTTGCTTGTTTCTGCATGACAATAGTAAGAGGAATGCATTATCCATGTGGATGTGCTATTATATCACATGTATCATGTCTGTTGCTTCATATCTTTCTTGAGTTCTTCGGACATTACTCTTATGCTGCGTATGTCCAGTCCATAGATTCCTTAAACAATATAATGCCCTAGAATGACAAATTCTTGGTTGTTTATCATATATAGTTGATCATTGATCTAGTAAGATTTTGTTACTCTTTTATGCATTTTATTTGTAGGTGGTTGCTGTATAATTCTGTAATTGTTATAAGTGTGATAGCTTCTTTTGTAAGGATGACCAAACACATTGACTTAACTGAGTACTTAATTGTCATTTATATTTCTTTCCTCATATTTATGTTAGGTAATTAGGAATGGAAAGAAACATCGTCGGAAGAGGGCACACTCGCCAGTTGATGAAGAAGGTGACAACATTGAGCTTCCGTGTCCTCAATGTGGTAATAGAGAATTTTTATGTTTGTTTTTCTACTTGTCTTCCTTTCATTTAGTGTGTTGTGTACTGTACAAGGTGAGGTGCGTGCGTGTGTTTTTTCCCTCAGCCAGCAGCCTTGAATTTCTCTTTCATTGCATATGACATTACTATTTTTGCAGTTAGTAATAATATATTGACCATCTGTTTTGCAACTGTTGTCTTACCAATGTGACTGATATGAATGAAAGTTCTTGATGTGAATGAAAGTTCTTCTATCCTGAAACATATTTGCTCTCACTGTATTTCTAATTTATGTTGTTTTCTTATTTCGTGATTTTATATTTAACTAGTGTAACAACCATAGGTACTGAAATTAATGGGTTCCACTGCAACCAGAACACAGTGCATTTACAATGTCAGGGATGCGGAGGAATGATGCCGTCTAGGAATGACACTGTACCACAACACTGTAAGAGTTCATGCCTGTGTGCATCTATTGTGTGTATGATTACTGCCATATAGCTTTCATTTTGTCTGTTATTTTGAATCATCCATGGAAAGCTGGCTTTGGATATTGGTTGCTGCATCTCCTTTGAGGTTATTAGTATCTGACAGTCAAATTTTGAAATGACTTAGACACTCAGTATTATGTTTAGCATATAATGAATCTGTTGAAGTTTAGAACTAGAGGATTAATTTTCTAACCAGCATTGGTCCTATTTAAATGGAAAACTGGGTTCAACACTTTTTTTGTTTTTTTTAATTTTTGGCTGATCATAGTTGCTTATAATGCTGCCAGCCATTCTACATATGAATCATGATTTCTTCCAATATATTAACTTGCAGGTTTGGGATGTGATAGAGCATTTTGTGGTGCATATTGGCATGCTCAAATGGTTGCTATTAGTGATTCCCAACCTGTGTGCTGTCATGAAACTTTTAGACCAGTAAGTGCTGCTTATTTAGTTCAGAAATTTTCATTTTAGAAAAAAGAAAATTAGATTTGCTGCTGTGAAATGGATGGCCTTGGAGTTTATAAGCATTGGTTATTGGAAATTTTATCAGGGGCGTAGTGTTCTTTACAGTTATCAATGGCTGATTAATACACAAATACCTAGTTTTATCTTATGGGAGTAATCCCTTTTCTTCTTATTTGTGTACATGCTTCATCTGATGACCATAACCTCACTTATGGTGCTTTGCAATCCTTTTAATTCTGGAGCTTTTTTCAAACAGAAAAAAAAAATATTCTGGAGCCAATTGAATTCCTCCTAACACTTGTAAGATAACCAAGATAACCCCTTTTTCTTCTTATAGTACAAAAGGGACCAGTATCGTTAATGTCACCTTCACTTTTTGGAAGTAATTTCTTGAGCTTATGTGTTGCAGTGGCTGTTTTTTCTAGTGGCTGGAAATCTATAGGCATAATGATGGTACTTATGCTTTTGGCTCTGGAAAGAATTTGTGAAATACGATCTTGTTAAATACACTTTGTCAGATTTATCAAGCATGTCAATGGTGAAAACTTATCATTATTTGCAGATTTCAGAACGCACTATATCTAGGATTCCATTTCTTGCGCATGAAATGAATCGGCATGAACAAGATGTATGAAATTCTTTTGACCGAATTATGAATTGAGACTTTATTTCAAAAAAGATTTGATTCAACTCGCATACTGGTGATTTCTTTTTAGGTTACGGAGAGGTGTATTAGACAAATGGGGAGATCATTGCAGGATGTTGTATCTGATTGGGTTGAGAAGCTGAACAATAGAGAGATTGGTCAGTGGATACGTTCTTTATCTTTATTTGAATGTATGAAGAATATGGTTTGATGGCTGTCCGACATCCTATTTTTACCTCTGATGTTAATATATATCTCAATGGTTTTTGTTTGGTAATGGATTGCCATTGTGAGCTTGTATTGTTGTTTTGTCATCCAATTACCAAAAAAGAATGCTTATTTCTAGGAAGAATGCATTGTGGTCAGGAAATTATGTCCAAGATAATTTATGCAGCATAAAAGAAACACAGAGAAAAGCAACTAGAAAAATCAATTAGACTGATCAAAGGAAACAAGTAGGAGGCAGCTGTGAATTTGAACCTTCTACCTCTTTCAAACCCCATTGATCCAAAACCCAGCCAAAACAATGATCTGTACTTATTGTTCTTTCATAAAAGATGAATATGTCCTTGCTAAAAATACACCTTCTTATAGGCTGAACCACTGATTTTCTCTTGGCATATAAGTAATTTTATCTGCTTTTTCTCAAAAAAAAAATAATTGCTCAACTATACTCCTTGATTTGGTATATCTAAAGTGGACAGGTCTGTTGCTGCTTCATGATTGTTCTCCTGTTTCAACAAATCAAGATTCTTGTTTGACACAGTTTATCATTTTGATAGTTCACTCATGTGGTTTCTGATTAAGAATAATTATTTTTTTATTCCAAGTGAATTAAAGTTAATGTTTGATTTCTGCTATCAGTTTTCGTGGTCAGTGTTACTACAACCTGATTGATTGTTACCATAATTAATAAATTGAGTTTGTTTGTCTATGAAGTCAGTAATTTTCCGCCTTCAGTTTAAGTTATTCTCTTTGCAGATCGAACGAGGATGCCATTGAATCATGCTGAGATGATAACTGCTAGGAGTCATATTTGCAAGTAAGTTTTATTTTGGTTTGAGGAACTTATGGTATATGAATCAGATATTTACGAGCAGTCACAGGTTGAATGTTCAATACTTTATCAAGTAATATTTCCAATTGTTTGTAAGGGCTAGAGTCGAAGGCCAATTTGTGTATGTTTCCTGATGCTGTATCAGGAAAGGTCCAATGGGTCTTTTGTTTCCAATTTGTGTATCTTCCGGCTTTCCACATTAAGTATTGCAAATACTTTAGTGTTTTTCAAAGTTGAATTTTGCCCCTTTGTTCTAAAATTGTTGGAGCGTATGGATCTCTGCTACTTCAGCTAGACGGCATATTTTGGTTGATGTATCTGCAATTAAGTTTAATATAAGATACCATAATTTGATGTTCATTTATCTGTCTTCTATCTATTGTTCAGCGAGTGTTATGACAAATTGGTCTCCTTTCTCTTGTACTGGTTTCGGATTGCAATGCCCAAACATGTAAGTATCTCCAGCTTCAAGCAGCAGAGATACATGTTGCCTTTTTCTAGAAATAATTATTTCAATCAATGGCATGATACAATCTTCATTTTGGTCTTGGTGTAGCTTCTACCAGCAGATGCAAAGCAAAGAGAAGATTGCTGGTATGGATGCGCATGTCGAACACAGCACCACAATGAAGAACATGCTCGTAAAAGAAATCATGTTTGTCGTCCAACCAGGGGCTCTAATATGTAACGTACAGATCACATATGCTTGAACATGATTTTATGGTACCATGCAAATTTTTTCTTTTAAAATAAGTAGCACGTGGTTAATAAATGCGTTTTTTTTTTTCTATAGTTTTTGTCGTTTTAATACCTTGTTGGGTTCTCAATTCCTCTACTTTTGATTAAATATAAGTAGAAATCATAAAACAAGTGACCGATACTCTAAATTTTAAATTTTAAATTTATAATTATCAAACATTTAATGTTATGAAAGCATCGTCAACTAGTTTAAAAGAATAAACTATATTAAATCCGAACAGGAATATATGAGCGGCTAAATTGTGTGAAATAAAACTTGTTAATCTTGCAGCTAGTGCGACCGTCGTTATGGTACTTGGAGGTGAAGAGACTTAATTTAGGCTCAGATCTGGCAAGCAGGGTGGGCACCATTAGGCTTGATTCGATTTAGGAACCGAAACATAATAGTTCATGAATTTGTGAATTGAATACGAATCAAACTGTAAAACCGGACTGAATCGAACTAAATTAATTTAGTTTTATTTTGTTTTGTTTTGTTTTATCTTATGTATTCATTATTCAATGATAACGATATAACAGTGATATATTATTACTACAACAATAATTTTTAATTTATAAATTGACAGATAATAAATAACATAATAAAGTCCAACAATAATTTAAAAATTCATTACATATTACAAAATAAATTTCAAACTTCCATTGCCAATGAGCATTCTTCGAATTACCACTTCTTCATCCTTTAACTTCTGCATCCAGAATGTTTATATTATCTTTCAAATTCAAAGTGAGGCATCAACTAAGCACCAACAATTAAATAAAACAAAATAAAGTGTATGCTATGACACATAGAATCACTTGTATTAACTAATAAATAAAATTTTAAAAGTATAATTTCTGAACCATTTTTTAATTTTAATTTTAATTTTTTTTGAATCATTTAGTTTGGTAATTTAGTTCGGTTTTAAACCAAAACAAATAAAAAAACCAAACAATTCAAAATTCTAAATCATTTGGTTTTTATGCTCCGAATTGAACCGAATTGAGTTGTCATAATACAGTTTGGTTCAATTCAGTTCAGTCAATGCCTACCCTTAGTGGCAACAAAAATTTTCTTGAAGTGTTTTTTTTTATTACATGAGATTATTGCTCAGATTACAATTTATTTTAATATTTACAATCAGACAATTACTGAAATTACTTTTTATTATTCCATTCATATTTCGAAAGGAGAAAAGTATCTTCACTCAAATTTGAGGATGGAAATTAAATTCCTACAATATTTTTGTGGGGTTTCAAACTATTACCCTCACACTTGTGAGGGAGTGACTCTAGTCACTCGGTCAAAGGACGTGTGGTTATTTCCGAGTGTTGATGAGTTAGTCCTGACACAGAAAAAGCTCCATGAGGACTTTGAAACTTTGTCAATATCAATCCTTTCTTCCCATGTTGGAATAGCCTCCTCATGATCACCAGTCTTGATTACGCTACAAACTTTGTCAATACTCCCAAATACCACCAAATATGACCCG
Organism: Luvunga scandens; assembly: GCA_030449905.1. Lineage (NCBI taxonomy): Eukaryota > Viridiplantae > Streptophyta > Magnoliopsida > Sapindales > Rutaceae > Luvunga > Luvunga scandens. The sequence continues at coordinate 317,099 of JASUUG010000265.1, forward strand.
CCATCATAGTCAAACTGCTTTTCGAGAATCACCTTCAGGTTCCCTTGCTTGATGTCAAAGCTGGTTGTTCTTAATCCCATTACTATAAACTGTTTGCATGACGGTAGCAAAAGCGGTTGAAGCAACGAAATTATTGGCAGAACGAGTCCAAGTATTATTGTTATTATTATTATTACCAAGCTTTAAAATGTGGACGTTGAACTGATCGGTGAAGGAATTATTATCCCCTTGAATGGCAATGACGGTGCAATGGGGTGACGTGGCAGGCGCAGAGAGAGCTGCCAGGTGGATAAGGGAAAGGAAGATCAATACGGCGTCGAGTCACGGCATCGAAGAAGAAGAGAAGACGTTTTTTGGGAAACCAAGAGTAACTAGCCATGTCCTGAGGAGAGGCACTCAACTTGTCGGCAGCTCGTTAGCTCCGGGAACTCCACGATTTTGAAGGATTTGTCTTTTGGATTCCTTGCGACAATGAAATCGTTGTTTGGAACATCACAAACAGCGTTCTTCGTTATTCTTCCACCACCCAAAAGAAACAACATTAATGGGAATGACCTTGCCCCCGGCTTCTGATCATCATAACCTTCTTGAATACTCAAATCTTACTCGATGCGTTATTGTGTATCTGAACTGATGAATGACTCAAATAAAAAACAGATACAATAATGAATGAGCTTGATCTGAGGTTAAAGGATGGATATTTAGAGGATGGCTATTTATAACTGGCTAAACTAAAGGGTGGTTGTTTTTGTTTTTTATTAGAAGTATGAATTTTAATTATTTTCAAATATTTAGGGTTTTTAATTTATTTGTTTTTTATAACTTATGTTGATTATAAGATGTTTAGATTTAAATGAAAAAAGTTAAACATTCTGATTTTTACTTTAAAGGGAACCTTAATATTCTCTTTCATTAATACTATTTTGGTGGGATTTTGAATGACTCCAAACAAAATAATAAAGTAATCAAATGGGATGGATGTTGAAGGGAGAGAGGCTGCCTTGTTATGCTTGTGAGATGTTCTCACTAAGATGGGGAGGTTAGCTGTGAAGGTTGTGTGCTTGACAGTAAAAGGAGAAAAAGAGAATCAAAATGAGACTAAGAACTATCACCACTAGAGCTTAACATATCTTGTAAATCAGAGCACACACAAACGTTAGAGGTGAAGCTAGTGGTGGCCAAAAACCACACTTCGATGCTCAAGTTAAGTTTTGAATAATAAGAGGTTGTCTCAAGGTCGGAAAATGGACATTGAAGCGGATAAAAATGGCGAATATACTATGTGTATGCTCTGAAGAAGAAGATGATAAGGGCAATATTTTTAGGTGAATGAAAGTTGGTCACCGTTGGAGAATGTGACTTAAGCCTTTTAGAAGTGTGCTTGAGGGTCTTTTTAAATTCCGAACGCGTGGTGCTTATCGGCTCGTCTTCCTTCCCTCAAGTGAGGGTTTTTTGGAGATCATACTGTGGTCTCAAGATGGTGGTATGTGCAAGCAAGGAAGACAAAAGAATAATCAACCACCCTCTTGCTCCTCATTTCTTACATGCAGCCTCTTCTCCCATTAGTGGTTCTGTTGTTTCTTGGACCACTGCAAGGGATGGCTGGGTTGACAGTCCCTCATTTTTTATTTTTAGAATCTCTTGTCTCATTGGTTCCTTATTTTTAACAAAGATAAGATATTTTTGATTTGGCATATGATGGCACGTACTGTTCACGTGTGCCTTTAACCACTGAGGATTTTGATTCAGATTTTGCCCCACAATTGCATATGTTTTTACCAAAGCTGCCCTCCTCAATGGAGAGCTTATCTGCTATACCAGCTTGAGCTTCCTTGCCTTTTTTATTTTAACAGTCTGGTTTTGCTGATTTGACCCTACTTTTGCCACATGTCGGCATTCCATTGGTCCACGTCAACATCCAAAATTCCCCTATTAAATAGATTTGTTTAATACTGTATAAATTATCCTTTTATTGTTTTTTTACTTATCTATTTTCTTTGTTCTATGGGTATTCAACTATCAATTTTTTTTAATTGTGAATGAGAATTTTATATATAATAGGACTTTAGATGATTGTGTTTTATATTAGATCTATCTCTTTATATTTATAATTACTATTTTTAATAAATTTTGAATTTATTTAATAAATTAATTTTAATTGAAATGATTTAAGAATTCTTGGTTGGCTCACATAATTAACAAGAAAAAATATATGAATATAATATACTAAAAGTGATGCTATAAGTATCATATATTAATGTAACAATATATGTGTGTGTGTGCTTGTGTCAAATTTTGTTTACTAATCAAATAATTTATTTATAACTTGTCATGAGTTTAACAAATAAATATAAATATTATTAATATGTGTGATGTTATATATGTAAAAATATTATATTTCAGATGTTTTCTTTTTTTAAAAAAATAACTTAATACTTATATTTAAATATGTAAAAAAAAAAGTATATTATTCATATATATGTATCTTGACTTATTTAAACCTCAGTAAATTTAGATTCTTTCAAATTTTAGACAAAAAAATAAAGGCTATCTCAAGCACAAAACCAAATCTAATGAGGTTAAACAAAAGAAAACTAATAATAATGTTCTAGTACTCTGTTTCCTAATTAAAAAAAAAAAAAAAGAAGAATGATTTAATTTAATTCATAAATTAACAAGACCTTTATCAGTTTTGGGCTATATTGATAATTGGTATTGAGGTGTTGTATCTTTTAAATTACACGTGTTATGAAAAATAACTGTAATTATGAAACAAAGTTAATAGTATGTAGTAAATATGATGTTTAAATATTAATTTTGATAAAATTAATAAAGATATAATAAAAAATTTTATCATAGAAGTGTAAATTTAAATTAACTTCTAAATTATAACAACCAATGTGTATTAGACATTTTAACATTGTTACTTTTAAATTATAACGATCCAATCTCAATCTCAGATAAACTTTTTTGTATGTACATTTCGAATTTAATAAACGTATTGGAGGGACATGTTGCCTGATAATTTTTCTCAGACACGACTTGCCGTCTTAAAAATTTTATATGGACCACTAGTCATGAATTGTATGGTCAGACGCCTGCCGTTCATGAGTCGTCATCTAATGTTTTTACCAGAGATGGCATGTCGTCAAACAAATTTTCATTTATAAATCTTCGATTTCACCGACACCGAGTTCTATTTTTCTACTGGAAAATGTACGAAGATTCATCGCAGAGGAGGTGAAGAGTGAGGTCCGGGAAAAATGGCAAGACTGTAGTTGTTCTGCGAACTGCGGCATTGGTGAATGATCAACACGGTGATGTTTGCCCCGAAAACATAATGCGCACTGCCAACACACAAGGCGCAAGAAGCAAACTTTCATGCACACCAAATGCCACTGTACCGGGGGCTTGCCGTTTTGGAAGACGGACCCTAAAAGGTAAACATCCCGGCATCGGCTGATGGACAAAGCTTGCCTTGCTGCAGTGCATGAGAATTTTATATTGTTTACCTTTTATATTTAGCTGATGGACAAATCAAGGTAATTGATTGTTCATGCTTATACTACAATAAAAAAGGGCTTCAGTGACAAACAGTTTTGTCGCTAAAATATGCAATTTTCATCACTAAAAGCTATAACGACGAAAAAATTTTCGTCACCATTTCATCGCCATAGGAGCGTCACGCTAGGTCTTTGGCATCGAATTTTCAAATTTCGTTGCCATAAGTATTTTTTGTGACCAAATTTTTTGTCACCAAAAATACTTTTAATGACGAAACTTTTTTGGTCACAAAAAGAAATTTTAGTGATGAATAATTTTTCGTCACCAAAAGAACTTTTAGCAACGAATCCTATGTCGTCGCCAAAAGAAATTTTAGCGACGAATAATAATTTTCATCGCTAAAGGGTATCATTTTTATTTTTGTTATTATTCTTGTTGTTGTTAAAATACTATCATTTTTAATACTAAATTACAATGACAATGAACACCATTATGATAAAAACAAAATTAATTAATTTAAAATGGATTATTATAATTGATGAAAAATAAAAAAATAATTACAAAATTTGATATCCGTTTTTTGAAAGAAAATCATTACAAATGAATATAACTTTCTTGATCTTCTTCATCTTGGTGTAATTGATCTTCAATATTTTCTACAAATAAACACACAATAATTAGTTAACATAATAAACAAAAATATAATAATAATATAAGTTAGAATAAAAAAGTCAAGTAAAAAAAAAATTACACTATGTTAAAAATAAAAGAGAAAAGAATAAAATTGTATATAGAGAAGAGAGGATGAGAATTATATATTCAGAGATGAGAGAATTAAAGAATAAAAGTAAGTGAATGAGAGAAAGAAAGAATGAAAAAAATGAAGCAATATATAAATAGGTTACAAGAGTTTGTAGCAATGAAAATTAAAATTCGTTGCTAAAACTTAATTTTGGTTGAAAATAACCCATCAAAAATTTTAAAATTTTGATTTTTTTGGTGACGAAATATTTCGTCACTAAATCTAATTTTTGTAGTTAAAAGTACACATCTAAAGGTCATTAATTTTGGCGAAAAAATATCCGCAAAATTTTTTTCAATTTTCATATTTTTTAGCGATGAATAAATTTTGTCGCTAAAACATGCTCTTTTGGCATATCAAAGAGTTTTAACGACAAAATTTATTCGTCGCTCAAACTATTTTTAGCGACGAATGTTATTTTCGTCGCTAAAATATACTCTTTAAGCATATCAAAGAGTTTTAGAGACAAAAATTTTGTTCGTCGCTAAAATTATTTTTAGCTACAAAATTTATTTTCGTCCCCAAAACAAGCACTTTTGAAAGAGTTTTCACGACGAAAATAATTTTTGTCACTAAAACATACTCTTTAAACATATCAAAGAGTTTTAGCGACGAAGTATATTCGTCACTAAAAGTATTTTTAGCAACGAAATCTATATTTGTTGCAAAAACATGTTCTTTTTGTATATCAATGAGTTTTAGCGATGAATAGATATCGTAGCTAAAAGTATGTTTAGTGACGAAAATTATTTGTCACAATATATCGAATTTTGGTCACTAAAGGGTTGGGCGCCAATATTTTTTTGGCCGCTTAATTTTTTTGCGACGACCAGAATATTTGGTCGCAATATGTTCTCTTTTCCGTCACTAAAATGATAATTATAAATTATTTTTTCTACCATAAATTTAACAAAAGAAGGTTTTTTCGTCACCAAAAAATATTTACAGCGACGAAAATATTTTTGTCGCTAAAAATTTCATTGCTAAAGACCAATATTCTTGTAGTGTAATTAACTACCATAATTATTTTCTTAACATCCACATTATTTTTTATGTACGGTCAAAGATCTGTTCCTTTATTATATTCTATTTTTAAATAACTCTAATATTTTAATTTTTTAGTTGAATTGAATAGATTTGTTTCGCTTATCTTTGAAATCGAAAGTTTGATTCTCCCCATGTGCGTGAGACCATATTTATCTATAATAGACAAGAAAAAATTTAACTTTTATACATCAAAACAAGTTATTTATTATCATTTTTTAAATTGTTTTCGGAAAGATATGAGAACGAGCAGAAAAAATTTATATCTTGTTTTTCACACCACCTTGTCCAATTCCACCCCATATGCACAATTGATCCCTTGATCATTCAACACAATTAACTATCTAAAGCGATTTTTTTTGTCCATATATATTTGGATGTTAGTCACTTCAATAGCGAAATATCTGGTACAAGTGGCTTTTGCTCGGATTTGCGCTCTGATTTATTCTTAGTTTCCCACCCAACAAAATTTCTATTTGACTCGTTCTTCTTGTTGTCAACTCATCAAGCAAATGTTGTTTCATATAATCTAATTTTAGGAATCCCTAACAATCTCAGGCAACTCCAAAAGAATTAATTAACTTTAGAGCCCACCATATATGGGGGATGAGTCACTCTACACATCATTATTTCTTGAATTAGTAATCATTATTAAGACTTTTAACTACCCATATTGTTAGCAATAAACTTGTAAAGTTGGATATAAATTTTGTATTTCAACTCACGTGACAGTAATAACGATTCATCATCTGTCTGATAAATGAATAGACTATTAATAACCAATTATCACAGAATTTTAATGAGATAATGTCACATTATGTGCCACATGTATATGAATTTTACAAGTTTATTGTTGTTTTGATAATAGTTTAAGGATAGCGACAAAGCATAAAAAAAAAAAGTTAATAATAAATTTGTAAAGTTAGATATAAAAATTGTATTCCATCTCAGGTGAAGTAATAAAAATTCATTATTTAAATGATAAATGATTAGACTACTAATAATCGATTACCACATAATTCAATGAGATAATGTCTCGTTATCTACTATGTGGGCATAAATTTTGTAAGTTTATCGTCATATTGATGATAGTTTAAACTGTAAAGATAGTGAAAAGAATTTCAAGAAGTAAAAGTAAAATGAACTTGATAAGAATAGTTTGATAAATTCAGCCGCGTATGCGATGATCTATCATTATTATTTTTTGACTGGAAGTTCAACAAATTTTCTCCCATTTTTTTTTTCTCACTTGTTTGCTAATTTATTCATTTCTGTGCATGCACTTACGTGTATCCCTCTATTATTTGAAAAAGTTTCAGTGCTGCATATGCAACCACGTGGCTATCGGTGAACAATGACTAATTGACTACGACTTACTTTCTTTTGATTTCTACCAACTTTTATTCGTTTTTCCTTTTAAACAAAAAAAAAGTATATTCTTTACTTTTGTCTGAAGCCATATAAAATAACTGTTCGTTACATATTTTAATCAGACAATCATGTGACTTCATAGATATGGACACATAAACCACTTCTTAACAGAATTTTTCCCCCTCTTTTAAAAGAGGAGAATAAAAGTTTGAAAAAAAAAAAATTCTAAACCCAACTTAATTTGTCCACTCAAAGTATAGATACGGGCATTTTTCTCCTCAAAATAAAGTGTTTATATAGTTGAGGGAGCACAATAAATTCTCTTTTGTTTGTGATGTGAGATGTTATAATTAGATTTAATTTACCTTTACCCACCTCTTTAGTTAAAAAAATATTTTAAAAAAAATATAGAAAAACTATCAGATGAAGGTAGCCGAAATAAGATACCATACAAATCCTGAAACCCCACCTTCTAAAAGGCAAACAATCCGAATAAAACAAAACTGTTAGGTGGGTGTAACGTGTGATTATTGAATGCCCAAACCTTCTAGAATATTATATGCCTAAAATACGTAAACGGTGTTTAGGAATAGCGATTGATGTACGTATTTTGGGTGTGGGGCTATTTCAACTAAGAGTTTAGCTACGTACGTGTAACTCCTTTTGAGTATAATATATAATGATATAGCCATATGATGATGATATATGTATATATATATATATATATATAGAATATATTTTTTCCATTATAAATTGAAAATTGTTATTGGATTCTTCATTTTAATTAAATGCCTTAAACACGTCAACTAATCCTATCAAGAGTCAGCATGCCGGTTGACTGGAAAGCACGAACACGTATTTACATTTGGGAGAAATAATTTTATAAAAGTTGCATAACGTTCAAGCAATTTTAATTAGTAAAAAGACTTTGTTCAAGGAATTTTGTGAATTTAAAGGACAAACGGAAAATTGGAACACACACAAGCAAAATTTGAGAAAATTGTATTGGATTAATTTCAACTTTTTGTAAACGGACCCGCAAAGCCATGCCAACTTCAATTTTGTTTTGTTTTGTTTTTTTTAAATCAGAGATATTCTAAATGAAAATAAATGAGACAATAAATGTGAACGACCAAAACAACAGTTAAATAAGCCAATCATAGTCATAGAGACTGCAGAATGAATAAAATAATAACTTAAATAGAAAGAATCAATTGACAAAGGGATAAGACCAGACCAATGAGGCATATCTGTTAACTAGAGGACAGTGAAACAGAAGACGACCCAGCGGGGATTTATGAGAAGGGGAATGGTTAGTTGTGCGGCTGACATCACCCATCTTTATTCTTACCAACCAAACTACCAAAGTACCTCTCATCCCAATCTCATCTTGTTCTCCTTCTTTCATTACACTCGCAGGGTCACGCCCACATCTATCAATTTTTTAGATCCCATTTTTCTTAATTTTTTTTTTATATATATATAGGTTTAGGTCACTTAATTAACGCTTGGTTACATGTTGGTCCAACAGATATATAGGTGCCCACCTTGCCCCGCGTTTCTCAATTCATTCAGGCGATTTTGGTTCTCTAATATTGCACGTATCAATTGTTAATATTTTCATCGAAATTGAATGCATCAGAGATTTGGATTCGCCACTGATATAAGTTACGTGTTGATTGGTACGGTGAATACCGTATAATATGTAATTAGTATGCTCTCCCTTTAATTTTTTTTTTTTTTATATATTTCAGAAAAAAGTTTATGATCCTGGCTTCTTTAATTAACTTCCGAACAAACTAAAAGTCCATTCTTCAGCGCCGTCCATTCAACAAGGTTCAATGGCTATCAAAATGTACCATTTGAGAAGGTTCAATGACTCCTAAAATGTACAATTTTAGAATTTCAGATTCGAGCAAATCTTCCAAATTCCAGTGGTCATTTTCGTTAACCCAAAAAGAAAGCTCACCATGGCATCCACGTAAAATTAATAAAGCTGTTATATTTATAATAAGCTATAAGAACGGAGAACTTCATGAAAATTTCCATAACACTTACCCATGTTTAGTTCGAAGAAATGAGACGGATCGGAATGGAAAGAAAAAGAGGGGCGGGTAGAGAAAGCGAGAGAAAAGGGAGGGCTTGCCTCTTTTCTTTTTCAACTACAGATTTATCATTTGACCAACACAGTTTTGGAAAGATTAATTAAAATAGATCTAGCTAGCTATACTCTCTGAGTTCACAACTTTAAGAATCCAAAGGTTGTCTGTAGAATCTGTGGAGGTTACTGTCAGCTGTTATTATCGTTGACATGGACATCGGCTTGCTGCTGCAGCTACATGTCAACTGGCTATTCTGAAACCCTAGATTGTAGCACGAGCACACAGCTGCTGTTTGAGCAGCGCCGGTACTAGGGTTATTATTAGTATTTGCTCCAAAGAACTGATATGACCCCCCTGCTGCTGGTTTCTGATTAATAATCCGAGGCTGCTGTGGAAGCCCGATGGAGAGCTCAAGACTGAGTTCTTGATGAGCTTCTTCTGTTGTGACACCACTGCCGCTGGTATTATTTGACGAGTCTTCGGCTGACGAAGATGAGTAGTAGTTATGATTTTTATCGGTGCCTATGCGTCTGCCAGTACTCAGTATAAACTCAGGCACTAACTGCATCACCGGGCGATTACTTTGCACATTCATTTCAAATTTGTTGCCGCAGTCGGTTTTAGTATTGGTGCTGGTGTTATTATTTCTTTTGTTGCTGTTGTTGTTGTTGTTGTTGTTGTTGTTGCCGGGGGCGGGGGCCGGGGCCGAATTGAGTGGACGGTGAGTTTGAGGATCGATTCCACGGCTATAAAGCTTCCTTTTGATGTGAGTGTTCCAATAATTCTTGATCTCATTATCAGTCCTCCCAGGCAACCGTGCAGCTATTAAAGACCATCTGACAATTTCATCGTCCAAATAATTAATTAATCGTGGATGCATTCAAGATTTGTAAAATATTACTGTTAAAATTATTAATATTCGATGCAAAAAATATATGCAGTTGATCCATACTTGTTACCAAGCAAGCTATGAAAGTTGATGATGAGTTCATCTTCTTGTTCAGTGAAGTTTCCTCTCTTGAGATCAGGCCTTAGGTAGTTTATCCATCTAAGTCTACAGCTCTTGCCACACCTCAGCAAACCTGAACCGAAAGAAATAAAAGGGTTATATACATACATGAAAGAAAAAACATAAAGGAAAAGAAGCAAATGAATGAATAGCAATATATATATAGACAAACACGCACACACATACCAGCAGCTTTGGGGAGGGATCTCCAACAGCCTTCGCCATGAACTTTGATGTAGTTAATAAGACGCTCATCTTCTTCTTTAGTCCAAGCACCTTTGTTGGTGTGTTCTTTCTCACAACATGGGGATCTACCCATGTTTTGTTGCCTTTGATATCTGATCAAATAGAGAAAATTAAGAAAATGGGAAGTTGTTTTTGCTGTTGTTAAGGTTGTTGTTTCTTTTTTTCCTTTTTTTTTTTTTTTGGTGACAGGGAGGTTGTTGTTTCTTCTTGGTGAGGAATGAAGAAGAGGAGAATATAAATGAGAGAGAGAGAGAGAGAGAGAGAGAGAGAAGGGAGAAGGGGCAAGGCAATTGACTCGGGGACCCTTTGGTGTTTTTTTAAAGTTGTTTTTGTTTTGTTTATTGTTTATTATTTTTTTATTTGAAAGGGTATTTGACCGAGTTGGTGAGAAAGACGAGTGGTTGCAATTAAGTTAGTGCTGGATTTGGTAGGTAGCTCTACTTTTCATGTTGTTGAATTTACACTTATTTGCCCTTTCAATCCTCCTCCTCTTGCATTTCTTGTTCCTTTCCCCTCAATTCATGATTCACGCCCCCACTTTACAAGTGACGCTTTAGTTTTGCTCTCAACGCATTCAATTACAATCTACATGTATCAAAACGATGGTAACGCTGCTCATTTCTAGCTAGTTAGTGCACAACATGCCTAGTAATGATTATTTTCTATCCATAGGTAGGTAATTTTAGTTAGTGCATTCACATGGGATATTATTTTCTATGTATATGTATTAGCTTAAATGGGATAAGGTGAAAGCATTGCAAGTGAAATCATATTTCCATCTTCAAGGTTGCTTCACGATATATTTCGTTAATATTCTCTCTATTTAGTAGTCGTAAAACAAACGTCGGGAGATTGAAATTATATGAATTTTGTTTTGAAATACACGATGATTTTAGCCTTGCAACCTTTGTTTTCTATATAAAGCATAAAAGGGCACTGAAAATCAAAGAGAGTGACAATGGATGTTTTTGGTGGCCATTCATGCAAACAAGACAAAATGAAAGGCTCTTCCTTCATTCAAAATCATTTGCAAAATATTAAGGGAAATGCGTCGCACCACCAACTCATCATGACTCACTCTTATCTCTTCTTGTCTCGTTTAACTTTTCCTATTATTTCGTCTTCCCCCTTTCTACCCAACTCTTTACTTAAATTATTAATTAATTTTCTAAAAAGGGCGATTCTAGAAGACCTCCTCTACTTATTCCACTTACTCTTGTCAATTTTGGTTTAATACAAGTAACTAACTTCCCCCACCATATATATAATATATTGAAACATTAACTGTGTTCGCCTCCTTGATTAATTAAATCTTACTGTAATTTGGTGATTAAGAATGGTCATCAAACAAAATAATATCATTATTAATTATCTCAAAGAAAGTATCCGGTTGTCCTTTCACATCATTGTTGGCTTATGACTTATGATAGCCCACGATGAGTTATTAATTGAAAAGAATACTTGACTAGACTCAACTTATGATGAACATTAGTAGAGCAAATTAATAATTATAAATAATTTTACCAACTATGATTAATTTAGAAATTGATGTCATTTTCACAAATCAACCAACCTGCTCGCCCATCTCATCGATTTTCTAGAAACAAAGTATGTCACTAAAGCCGGCCATGTTAATATAATGTAGAGAGTATGGTTGTTCCTAACTTCACTATTTAATTTATCTATGTGTTATGTATGTATGTAAATCTTCTAGAAACATTATGAAAAATTACATTTATATAAAGTAAATTAAAGGGGCAGAAATTGGAGAATCTTTTTAGGTTGGTGACCCACCCCCATCTCCATCTATTTGAGAACAACAAGCGGGCCCTTCTTTTGTTGTATGCTCTTCTCATGCCATTGCCCATCATCAATTTTCTTTTAATTCTTCAATGGCCTTTGTTCTTCTACTTTTAATTAATTGTAGTTTTTCTTGATGTGTTTCTCCAATATATTCTTATCTAAAATTATTCTTTTGACCACAAATATCAATTCCAACATAGGAAGATTTCAAAAATGGGTCCACAGCGCATCAGATTAGGCACACCAGAAAAGTGTAAGGTCATCATCTTTTATTACTATAAAGTATTCATATAAATATGTATAGGACTGTTCATTAATTACTTTATTGATAAGGATATTACAAGCACGATCTTGTAAAGGACCCAAATATAATGTTGGGTATACGTGTGTAATTGGTGTCCAGCGTGAGGCTTATCACAATATACAGGTGATTTTCGATCCAAATAGGTAGAGATTTATAATACTAGAAAGTGTTAGATTTGGGAACCAAAAGAAAATCATCCAATATCAAGAAATATAAAGAGGTAAAGAGAGCGAAAATTTTTGTAGCTTTAACCTAAATTTTCATACCCAAAAAAGCTGAAAAACTTTTATAATATGGGACTTTCCTTTACTTTTGATGACATGAAAAACCTTTTGCCTTCAGATAAATACTATTAATTATATCCTTTACTTATAGTAAGGATATAATTTTACTTTTGATGTACGATTTCTTATCATTTAGTTTATTCTTTATATTAATAAAGTAATAGGTCCGTTACTTATAACTACTACTACTATTATTATTACTATATATATAGGAAAAATTTCAAAGAAAAAATGTTTGGGTGAGGCTAGATCCACCAAAATGCTGGCAGCACCTATTTACTTAATAATCCTGTTATTAAAATTTATAAAATAAAATTTTACTTTGTACACCCATTAAATACCAAATATGCTCTCAATAAAAGTGAGTTTACTTAGGGAATATAATTTTTATTTTTATTTTTCTGTTTTTTTTTCGTAGAACAAAATCAAAATAGAATAACTCTTAGAAATCAAATTATGTTGTTGAACTTGTATTTGATATTAAGCGATTTTTTTTCCTTTTCTAGACTTGTCTATTTTAATTAGTGAATTAATTAGGACCCATAATTCATTTTGAGTTTCTGCAGGTGGGTATAGATGGAACACGGAGTGACCCAATTCCATGTGATTTGAAAGATTAAGGGTCAGTTTGGTAATGCTGTAACTTTTAAAATAATTATTGTTAGCTGTGCTGTAGAAATAATCAACTGTAAAGAGAATCAATTCAGAGTTTGGTAAAATTTATTTTCAAAAGTACTGTAAGCTTTGAAAGCAGTTATTAATGTTTGGTAAATTTTGTTGTTAAATTGTTATAAAAAAAATAAATGATTAAAATGTATATAATGAAGGATGAAATTTATTTACACATATAAAAACATGTATATATAATATTTTAATTATGCATTATAATAATTTAAACTAAAAAAAAATTATATATATTGGTTTTAATTGTGTATTATAGTATTTTTAACTACAAATAAAATAGAAAACCTTTGATGTAATGTAAAATATATAAAAAAAAAAATAGGGTAAATGAAAGGAATGTGTGAATTACAATAAAAAATTATTAAAATGTTGATTTTGTTTCCAATTTGAATAAAGATAATTTTGGGTGTAGTTAATAATTATAAAGATATTTATGAAATTATATTAATTGGTAAAATTGATTCTCAAAATTAAAATCTAAAAACTACTCCTTCCCTGCATTTCAAAATCAGCTGTAAGAGGGGTTAATTTTGATAAAAGTGATTTTGATATTTTTTTACCAAACACCAAAATTAGCTTTTAATTTTTTAAAATCATTTTTAAATCTTCCAAAAAGCAATCCCAAACGGGCCCTAAATCTCATTGTAAGCAGTTGAGAATTGAAAGATTAAATAAAATAAAATAAACAAATAGCAAATTTCTTTTCTAATATTATTACGTTGATTACTTGTTTGCATAGTTTTAATTATTCACATGAATAAAGAGCCAAAAAAAAAAACAAGTGCTTAATTATTTTAGTTTTTGGTTTTTATTTTGAACCAGATCAATTTTTTTTATAATTTAAAAATTGAATCAAATTGAACCAATGATTCAGATCGGTTTGGTTCATTGTGGCTCAATTTATTTGGCTACCCCTAGGTTTACTTAGGTAACTAGTTATAGATGGATGCAAAAAGGCCCTTGTCCATAATACTAATTTTATTTAATAGGTATTTTAGTTATATCCAAATATGTATGGATGGCAATGGGGCAGATATGGGTTGGATTTATTCTGTTCTAAATCTAAATCTATAATAAAAATGGAGATCTGTATTTGTTCCAAATCTATTATGAATCCATATTTTTTGCTCCATATCCTAATAAATATATATATATATATATATATATATATAATATATATATATATATATAAATATATATATATATATATATATATATATCTACTCCAATCCAAAAAAAAAAATCCAAATCTACTCTGCATCCATCATAAATTCTAAAACTCAATAATAAGTGGATAATAATTTTTTAGAAAAAACATATTGATAACAATTAAATTATATAATTTGTCTCAATAATCTAATAAATATTGTAACTTATCATTTTACACCAAAACAAATAAATAAGAAAGATGAGAAAATATTTTAAAAAATAATTGCAAGAATAAGATCAAGGTAATATCCTAATGTCTCCTTTACCATTATGATATATGTGGCACACCAATGGCACCATCATCATTCCTATAACATTAAATAATGACATATAAGTTAAATATAATTTATATTTTGTGCTTTATTATTTTTATTATGACCATATTTAACTATATATATGAATACCATGATTATTTTATGGTTGATAGTACCATTGATTAGTGATTACACAATATAAACAAAATTATGAGAAAATAACATAAAAAGAAACTTAAGTCTAGAGATTTACCTAGCAGTTAAAGGATTGACCCAAGCATTCAAACGAAGTGGAGAAGTGAGAGTAGACTAAAGAGAAAAAAAGAGATTGAATTAAAGAGTGAAAGACTTAAAAGAAAATTAGGGGCCACGCTATCCTAAATTTACTTTTCACAATTAATTTTATCTTATTATTATTTAAATTGAAAAAATTACTAGATTTTTAAATATATGCTAAATACCAATAATTTGCTATGAAAAAAATTCATTACCATTTATAATTACACTACTGTTTATAAATTTTTAAAATTAAATTAAAAGGTAAATAAATATGGATATGGATATAAATATTAAGTTTAAATAAAATCCATTTTTGATCCATGTATCGATATCTAAATCCAATCTAAACATATTTGAGACTGATCCAAATACGATCCAATTGAATTTAGATCATGTTAATCTTGAATTAGATTTGATCCATTACCATCCTTAAAAGTATGGATAAGAAGAGTATTTTAATGGGAGTAGCAACCTCGACCAAAACGTCGTCATTGAAATTTAACTTGTTTGAATGTGAATTTTACATTTACGCCGATTCCTTAATCTCCCGTGAAACCAGAATTCTGATTCCTTGATTACTTTACTTGTGTGCGCATATATACACACTTAAAACTTGCAGCTGAACCTTGTATGCAAATAAGAAATGCTAACCACAGCACGATTTTGGTTGGGACTCGGGAGTTTATTATAAAATATTGTGTTGAAGCACATGTATACCGCACGTAGACCACCTAAACCGACGGCCTGCGGCTAGCCTGATCACGTGGTAGGTAATTAGGTATTTTTCTCCTAGAAATTGAAATTTGTTGACTATATGATCCACAAAAGGCTAGCTGTTCATCACATGTTGAACTCGACGTGGAGGGGATTTTATCATTCAGATTCCTATTTTCTTTAATTTCATTCCTTATGTTTAAAAAATTATCCGAAAAAAACGTAAACTTCGAGATATTTTACCACTATAATTTTACCGTCGCTATATTTATAATATGGTATTCTTCAATAGTAATTAAATATAAATTGGAGTAAAATTAAAAAAAAAATTACGAAGGATCCAAGTGTGATTTTGCACGAGTATCTGGTCCAACAAAGAGGAACAGCTAAGAATTTAAAATGCATTTTTCATATCATAACATTTAACTCACAAGATTCCATCCCCACTGCATTTTTGTATGAAACAGCAATGTAGAATGGGGATTCTGATTCTCCCGCCCATCTTTTAGGCTTGATACACATTTGATGGGCACAGCGGCATAGCCTATATGAAGCTCTCATGGACCACAAGATCAAAAACAACATAATTTTAGATTTTATCGAAGAGTTGAACCTCTTAGGGCCTTGTTTCTTAATTAGTATTGTTTAAAAACAGAACTGAAAATAAAAATAATATTTTATTATTATTATATTTTAAATTTAAATATACATTTAGAATCATTTTCTGTATCCTATATTTTAAAATAAAAAATAAAAAAAAATAATAGATCTATAAATAATAGTTCAAATCTACACAAACAATGATTTCACAGATTTTTTAAGATTAAAAGAAAACACAAACGATGGGTGCGAAAAAAAATAAATAGGAAAAATGAGAAAAAAATTATTTGGAAAGTGCTCGAATGCAGTATTTTCTGCATTGAGAGATGAGAGAAAAAGTTAGATGAACCAAAAAAAAAAGAAATCTTACGGATGGAAAAAAAAGATTGAAAAAAAAAAAAAAAATTACTCGCAGATTTTGATACTGGAATGGGAGATGAAGGATGAGAGATGCGGAAGAATGGGTGCGAGTGGGAGAACTAAACGATAAATGAAGAAGAAAAAGCTGGTGCGCGGAGAAAGAAAGTAGACAGTGCAATTGTTTCTCGGAAAATGCGTCTCAATTTATTTTATAAAATATTTTATAATTTATTTTGTAGAACACCCAAAACATGTTTATCTTGTTTTCTCAAATAAAACTATAAGTAGACTTAACTAATAAGTTTTTGGTCTAATAAGAGAATTCTTATATTTGTAGAGATAGACGTAAGAGTTTAAATTTTCATAAAATTATTAATTAATTGAGTGAGGATGATTTTTCTTTCAAATATTTGAGAGAACTTAAAACTTTATGGTTAGGTAATCCGTCCCAACAGTATTTATTTGTAACTATTTTTTTTTAATTTCTTTTGTCTCTTTCTTTTATGAAATTAGAGAAAAGGACAGAAATTACAAAATAATTTTGATTAAGTTCCACTTTCATTTAGAATTGATACTGTAAACATACTTTTTCATAATAAAATTATTGTTATTAGATAACATATTTCTTTATTTATTTCATAATTATTTTGATTTCATCAACAAGATTAATTATCTCATATATTAGGATTAAAAAATAGTTGGGGTTCATAATCTGTAAATATATTTTAGCGTAATTAACTTCGTATTTGTCCTTGTATGTAATTTTCAGAACAATAGAATCATGGTTACAAAAAGTGAGTGGTATAAGAATACTGAAGGGGTGTGAAAGTATAGCAGTTTACTGCAAAGGGTATCGTTGACTTGCTTGGCCCAAATGGAACAAGACTGTGAGCCCAACGAAACAATTAAAAGTATTGGTACCCCTGAAGATCTTGTAAAACCCCTCCCTCATATTTGCCATTTTGGTCATAATTAAAAGTATATAAAAGAGCAACAGTCATCTCTTTACTGCTGACTATATCTTTGAAAGACCGAAGAGTATATAATAACTCACTATAAAATCAGCAATTTTACTCACTTCGATACTCAGTTCCCAGATAACTGATTAATTATTCTCTTCAATTATTGTAAAATTTTCATAAAATAATGTTTTTAAAGAAAAAAATCATTTGAAGGTAGGCCACATTCTAGTATTGCACATTTGTGCAACGAAACTATGGGATTTTTATTAGGGAAGAAGATTGGATCAAGGGTATTTAAGGAATAAAAATAGGTGTAAAAAAATTTTAATTTATTTTAATTATTTAATTGAGTGCTAATACGAAAGGTCGAGAGTTTTTTATATGGGTGCCGATGGTCCAACTCTTTAATGAGAGGGCGCCGAAATAACAAAAGAGTAGTACTATTAACACCCTTCGTTATCCTCAAAACACCCACTTTTGTTTATGCAGAAACATGTAAGAACTAAAGCAATTTTAATCCAACACATCTACCGTTTCGCTCTCTTCAAAACCTATGCATATATTGTTTGTTTTCTCTGCAAGCTATCTTTCTTTGAATACATCACCGAAGTCATTTATTTACTTCTTTTGTTTGTGACTCCTTAATCTTCATCTATCCAATTATTCTATTGAAATAATTTTTATTTCTTTTCCTTTCTTTAGGGATTCGATACTCTCATATTTTGTTTTTTTAAAAAAAAATTGCTCTAATACTTAAAACCTATTTAAACTAAAATAAAAAAATTATTTTAAATCAACGACTAGCACTATAAGATTTATTACTCAAAAAT
Organism: Luvunga scandens; assembly: GCA_030449905.1. Taxonomy (NCBI): domain Eukaryota; kingdom Viridiplantae; phylum Streptophyta; class Magnoliopsida; order Sapindales; family Rutaceae; genus Luvunga; species Luvunga scandens. The sequence continues at coordinate 335,460 of JASUUG010000265.1, forward strand.
TTATTTGTGTGGAGCATATATAGATGAACAAGACCATATGAGAAATTTCATTTTGTTCTAAGCGTGAGAAATCTCTCTCTCGCTATCTATCTATATATATATATGGGTCAAGTTCAAAAAACACACTTTTAAACATAAATTTAAACACAATATTATGATCACTAGAGTAGAGCTAATAAAGGGTTGATATTAAAACTGACATGAATTTTTTTTATTTTATTTTAAGTACCAACAAATTAATGCAGTAGCTCGTCACGTAATAATAAATTATTGCTCATTATTCTCTCTCTTAGTTAATATAGTATCTCTTTTGTTGCTTTTTAAGTATTATACCTATTTTATTGAATTATTTCGCTCATAATTTTTTTTTACTATGGTAGCTGTATCATATGTCCAAGTTGTGATTCACAAGTGCCTTATGCCTACATATTTTTCCTCGTACAGCAAAAATTTTACAACCAAGGATACAACTGTTACAAAATAAAGTAATTCATCTCTTACAAAATAATATTTAATATTCAATCATATTCAATAAAAAAGAAAATCCGAAAGCACCAAGTAAAAGGAAAATGTATCAAATCAATAAAAAATTTAGTTACAAGTACCACTACTAAAAAATCATTCCATTTCCAAAGGAGTCGATTATAAAAGACCTCCACTCCAAATTTCTACCACTATTGAAAACGTTGTCAACTTATTTTTACCTCCTTGAAGCACCTACAAAAATATCAAAATAAATGGTGTTATATACCCAAAAACAATGATTCGAAATAATAATTAATTCACTATTTGTTCTATGTTTCTAAAGAACAAGAAAGTATTTTCTCAAAAACTGGGGACAAAAATGTATATATTTTACAAGACTAAGCCATACATGGTGTAACAAACTGCCTTTCTTCTACACTAGACATTTTATATATCACAATTAGCCAACAAACAATATAGAAGAAATTTTTTTAAAAAAGTGATAGAAAACTTATAAAAGTAATGCTCGGCATCAGTATTCATAGCTTGATCCAATTTTGATTTCCCATCAAAATCTGCAATTTTGATGGAAATGGATTGACAAAAACTAAATAATAAAGATTAAATATCGATAATAAAATTAAAAAAGAATAAAAATAAATAATTATTTCACTCAATTTTTTCTTGGATTTGATTTGCTCCTATGTAGATGAGAGAGAAGAATGAGAAACAATTTATTATTATATAAGCACCCACTGTATTAATATGTTAGTTTTTATAATTAAAAAAGTTCATAATAATTTTAATCTCAATCCTTTATTAGCTCTAATCTAATTGTCATAATATTGTGTCTAAATTTGTGTTAAAAAATGTGCTTCTTAATATTAAAACAAGAGTTGAACTATTGGTACCCCTCTAAAATCATTTTAAGCCCTTTTTAATTATGTTCTATTTAGCACTAAAGATACCCTTTTTAAAATAAAACCCTTTTTCAATCCTTCACCGGTCTCTACAAAACTCACAATCACTAACTTTCAATTAAACAAAAACAATCAATATAAAAAAAGAAAGAAAAAAGAAAGATAAAGAAAAACTGAATTATTAATATTTTAAATTTTGACAAAGCAATTGTGTTGATACTTGAAAAGGAGAGAGACAGAGATGTGCAAAATTTGATTCAATAATTGATTTTGGGTTATAAGGGAAATAGAACTTATATTAAATATTTTATTATCAAGTTCCAACAAATGATTCAACTTGCGTATATGATCTTTAATTTGTTAATTATATGAAGATTTAATTACTTGATGGAAGAATTCTAAGTATTATAAGATATTGTTTTTGAGCTTTGATAACACATGAAGATTATAGATTAAAGAGATAGAAAATAATAAGTGAGGTTAATTTTATTTGTAGTTATCCTTAAATGTACTATTATTAGAAGAGAGGTTTTAAAAGAATCTTGCCGGGTTGCCAATAGTCCCACTATTAAAACAACTATAATTGAAGAAAGCGAGTGCATGAGAAATGTGAAAGGATTTTAGCAGCTCCACTCATGATAATATCTTTTTGAGTAATTCTTTTAGTAAAATTTGAATTTTTTTTTTAAAAAGAAGAAAAATCATTAAAGAAAATCATTAAATTCATTAAAATAATTTTTTTCGTGATTTTATTCTTTTCTTTTTAAATCGAAGAGAACAAATTTGAAGGAGGACAATTACAAGGGACATGCGAAACTAACGGTGCTTAATTTGACAAAAACAAAGAGAAAATAACGCTATTTTGTCTTTTTTTTGGGATAAAAATGAGGTCGTTTTTTTTTTTTCCGGAAAAGAAAAGGAGCAGCGATTTGTCTTTATTAAAGTCTCCATATTGTTCCATTTAAAACAGAAAAAAAAAAAAAAGGGTCACCATGTTGTTCGTTGTGCACAATTTTTTTTAATTAAAATGACAAATATTTACATCAGTCACTTCTTAAAAAGTATACGCTAGAGATTTAATTGTTATTAAATTAACAATACCAGCAATAACAAAAGAAAGCAACAATTTTGATCTAATAATTCTCCTCAGATGAAAAAAAAAACAAACAAATTTTATTTATGATTAATGATATAATTATAAAATTTGAATATGAAATCTGTATCCTAAAAGATGCGCCTATACGGATTAAGATAGAAAATTTATATCCTTACAAAGGCTGGCGCAATGGCGATTGCAATAAAAACAAGACTTGGTAATTATTGGGAATGCTGTTCTAACTTAACTAAGATAGTTGGTTCAAATATTGGGAATGTAAGTACGTTGAATATTTTATTGGGAGAGTTTTGTTGTCCCAATAATCCTCCCTGACTTAAATCTAAATTAATCTGGCCAATGTAATCTTCGTTCAGCAGATGATTTAATATACCGGAAAAAAAAAAAGGGGGGATTGGTACAGAGGCAGCGGCGTTTGCATGAGCCCCCGGTGAAACCTTCACTCTCGCAAACCAGATAGCAGTCGTGGTGTCCCAAGGCCCATGCAAAGACATAAAAAATAAGGTCTCCCTCACTCACATGCGTACGCCTGCTCCTCACCCATTTCAGCATGCACAAACTTATGTTGAGGAAGAAAAGAAATGATCATGAGCTTAAGCCAGATTTTTTTCTGTACATATAATCTTATATAAAGGCATGCATGAAATTAACAACAGCTCTTTTATAGAAACTTATGGGAGGTCAAGAAAATAAGCATCAACGTTGGAGGCCCAAAGAATCTTTTCTCCATCTCTCTGTCGTGCTCACCAGAGGAAGGGGATAAAACAAACGAAATTATTATTATTATTTTGAGAGAGTGACGATGGGAAAACGTTGAAAGAAGGTTCTCTCTGAATCCGGTATCCTCTTGATCCTGTCTCCTTACACGTTTTGGTTCTATCTTAATCTCCCGGTCTATCAGTGGTTCCTTGTGGATCGAGAATTTATTGTTGAACATCAGACGGATGGAAATTGATGAGAAGGGATGTCGGTGCGAGTTGGGTTGATGACCCGATTCCTGGTCTATCCGGAAAAGGTCCTTGCCATTAAAGCATATAAGAGTCGGATCTTATGGGCGGATAAAGGGATTATTATTACGTTATTGTTATGAAATTTAGCTTCGTGGTTGGTTTCAACTTTCAACTCAACAAAACATGTAATATTGAACATTAATGGCCCAACAAAACGAGACCAATAAATGGCCCGACAAATAAGCGGAGGAGCACGAGCAACAAAGTAAACAAATAATTCTCCCAAGTCACAGATGTGGATGAACCAAGTTATTTATTTATTTATATGGAGTATTACTTCCATATATATACACACACACATATATATATAGAGAGAGATGCATGCATGCATGCTCATGCATGCGCAGCATCTAACAAATCCTGGTACTGAAGCAGCGGCGACGGAATCCTCGGCATCTGCCCCCTGTGAAACCTTCAGTCCTCCAAACCAGATCACAGTTGTGGGTTCTCAGCACCGTCATTTCTGCTCGTACAAACTAGAACATTTTAAACGGACTTCAATTAATTAGCTTTTTGGCTAATATACATGCACGAGATAATTACAGGCACTCATACGTAATTAGAAAGAGCAAGACTCACGAGAGGTCAACAAAATCAGCAGCAACAAGGAAAGCCCAGAGAATCTCTTATCCATCTCTCCGGTTGTACTACTAAGTTTTTTTACTGTAATTTTTTGTTTTTGTTTTTTTCAGAAATTAAGCAGTTAAGTAATTGCAAGTGAGTTAAGACGGAGAGCTTGAGTCACTATATATAAGATTTCTGAAGAATGAAGAAGGCGTATCGGCGAAAGAAGATAGTGGACAAGGGGAGCTTGCAGTGACGTGCAACCGGCCACTCCATGCACGTGCTTCCTTGTATCTTTGACACGTACGCATAATAAGTAAAGAGTTGTGCAATTCACAATTTCCGTTTTAGGAGAAGTCTTATTTATTACGTACATGAGCTTCACGTCGTTGTATCTTTTCATGTATCAAGGCCAAGGGAATTTTGAATCACGGGTGCAAGAATCTTTACATGCAAACACTTCGGCATAAATTAATTATAATTTTATTTTATTTTATTTGAAAATTATAGAAAGAAAAAGACAATGATATTCTAAAAAATGAAATTTATTTCTAAGTTGTTTTTTTTCTACATGTTTCCATCCTTTGTTTGTATTTGCTTCAAATTGACCTTGAATTCCTCACTGTAATATGATTCTTCATCGATGTAATGAAAATCGATAATCTAAAATGGAACGTTGCGATCAGAAGCTAGCAAAGAACTGAAAGTCCTCAAAATATACATGACATTAAAAAAAAAAAGAAATACCCTGTGTACGATTTTAGCGATGTCATTTAATTTACTTTCTTCCAACTGTTAATTTCACTTTTTTTATTTTATTCGACTCTGCAATAACTAAGGAAAGTCATGACAGCTTTGCTACTGCAAAAAATATTGGTCATTTTCTTTTAATTCCTCACCCCGTCTCCAATCAATTATGATCTCGGACGAAGCCACAATTTTTTTTTTCAGCCAAGCTAAATTTTTTTTATTTCATTTCAAGTACAAAATGCATCTCAATGACAATTATTTTTAAGCATATGTTAGAAAGAGTTTCCTTGATATATAAGAACAAAATACACTAAGTCAACAACAATAAAATGTCGGTAAGGACAGATACTGAGTTTCAGCCAGCCGTAATTTATTTCTTTCACATAAATAATAATACATGGACAATAATTTTTGTGAGAAGAATAAATTACAATCAATTTTTGTGAGAAGAATAAATTACAACCATTGTAACTTAATCAATTTTTGTGAGAAGAATAAATTACAACCATTGTAACTTAGTTGAGCTTATCGGTAAAATAGAAATAAAATATTTTCCAGAACTGCACACTCCTAATTTTTTATAAATTTTATGTCAGGTATATTTTAGTGTGTAATTAAAATTTAACTACCTTTTTTAACGACCACTCATATTAATAAAATTTACTTTAAAAAAAAACCATGAGAGAAACCTATGATTGAAAGTAAATACATTCAATCAAACACTGAGCTTAAACTAAAGTTGAGTCGAGAAATTAACCCTTTCAGTCGTATTAATTCAATGTTATTAAATAATTAAGTTTGCTTCCTCTTGAATTACCGATTCGGACGCTAAGAAATAGTTTCTTACGAAATAAATAAGGAAAACAAAACGCTAAGACATAGTAATAATTAATGAAGCTAGATCCAACCCACAGCCAATCATATTTTATATTGTTAATTTTTTTTTTTTTCAGTTAAAGAAAGAAAAGACAGAAATCATTGATCCGGTCTAAATCCGGAATTCAACATAGGAATTCAAACTCATTCATTCATCCACACAAGTGAAAGAAACCCTACAAGACGATATGCTCTTTCATTAAGCAAAACCAAAACGAAAGAGCATTCCTTATTTATAACTAATATTAAGCTTAGCCTTAAGACAGTACCCTTAAAGCTAGTACAAACAGTAGGCAGCCATGCATTATTGATGAACAATTGCCAAAAGAGAGCACGCAAGCAAGGCCGATAATAGAAAATTAACAGAGCTTTGTGCAAAAGCAGCGGTGACGGAATCCACGGCATCTGCCACCAGAGAAGCCTTCGTTTCTGCAGACAAAAGCACAGTTGTGGTGGCTAAAGCATGCACCGTGGAAATGATGGCTCTGTGACTGACATAACCTACCCTCTGCCGGCACCATTATCTCTTCTGCCATTTTAATTAATAATAATTAAAAACAAAACTAACAATAAAAAAAAAAGAAAAAAAAATCAAGATGCAAAAAAAAAAAAAGAAAAAACCTATATACATATCACTGTCATTTTATTAAATCAGCCCACGTGTGTAGGAGGAGAGCAATTAAATTAATTTGTGTATCTTTTTCTATTTCCTGAAATATTTAAAGAAATAATGCAATGCATGTATGCATGTAAATGGAGAAGAGATAGGGTCTTACGAGAAGCGAATAGAATGAGCAGCAGCAAGAAAATCCCAAAGAAACTCTTCATATTTATTTTTTTTCTTTAAACTCTTAAATTTTCACAATCCCAATCACAAATACAATACATGAGAGTGATCAGCCAGATTTTGAACAACAAGAGGCTTCTTACCCCGCGATATATAGATGCTTTAGCTTGTTGAAGCTATAAGCCAGATAAAAAGTGGTGTGCAGTGCACAACGCACATACGGTACACTCAATGTTTGTCGGCTTTTGCTCCATTTCTACGATCAAGAAAAAAACACAAGCATCATGTCTCTGCCGGTGGAAGAAAGATCGATTAAAGTATCTTTAGTCACGTGCACCGGGCAGACAGATAAGTCGATCTGTATGCGACATGACTCGTGATGAGCTGTGCTTATTCATTTTTTGTGGTTTTTAAATTTGAACTTAATAGGATCCCTCCCTCTTCGTCTTTGGTAATGGTAGTATACGGGGAAACCGCCATACCTTTGCTTTAACAGTGAGAATCTGTTCACGTGCAGCGTCTGATCATTTGCAGTGAATAATTGGACTGTACATAATAAATACAAAACGACATGGTAATGTGATGTGGCCAGCGAGTCTAAGATAGGTATGGGTGGTGGGTGGGTAACCCAAATTACAAGACCATGAACCATTTGGCTCGGTTCACCATGCGTACTGCAACGCGACCACTAACGTGCCGTGTGAGACTAAGTTGTGCTATTTACGAGGCTATTTATTTTAAGTTTCTTTCTTTCTGATGATACATGCTGATGGGTTAGGGCTTTTCCTTGTTCTCTCTCATTTTTTAAAGGCCAGCTATAAGCGGACAACGAATGGGAATGGTGAAAAAGTCCAGCCTATTGGCCCTATTCTCACGGATTTTGGTACGAAACCTCTCCTATGAAGATTTGGACAAAGATTTTTTTTAAAAAAGGCGCGGATTAAGTCCAAACCTTTTTATTTTTTTAAATATATAAATTAGAATAATACATTTAAATTTAAAAAATAAAAAAAAAATTTAAATTCCTAATTTATATATTAATAATGAATTAAAAAACTTAAAATTATAATACTAAATTCTCTTTTTTAAGTATAATTAATGAAGAGAGCGTTTGAATTAAAAAATCCAATAATAAAAAAATAAATCTCTAAACTTTTATTTGCTTCATTTTTTTCTTTATTATTTTATTTTGAAATATTTATTTTTTTAATTTATTAACAATTATAATAACTTAATTATTATTAACCAATTTTAAGTTTACAGTAATTTTAAAAATTTTAAAAAAAATAAGTAAAAACTCAAATCCAACCCTTACACTTTTACGCTAATGGGCTTGGGCCTAAACTTGAAAAAACCCTACTCAAACTCTTTATTTGCCAACCCTAATATCGAAGCCAATATGTTTGGAATTCAAATTCTAAACTGTCTAAATAATTTAGTTCCAATATTTCGGACAAAGAGTAAGAATTGTGATATTGGAATCTTAATTTGTTTCAAGAGCCTTCTTTTTTTACTTAATATTATTTATTCTAGAATTGTCCATATTAAAAATTAAAAAATAATTTTTTTTCTCTCTCAATATCTCAATATATTAATTTCTCATCTATCACATCTTTTTTTAAAAAAATTAATTCATAATTTGAATCAAATATTAACTTCTAATCAAATTTTAAATTGAAATTAAATGAAATCTTAAATCAATCACATAAAGTATAATCAATATCATCAATAATAACAAAATCCATTATTTGTTTATAAAATTTAACAAAACCCAATATCCATACTCATCATGCTTTCCTAAAGGTGATGGATTGATGGTAAGGAAGATAGATGGTGGTGGTGGTGGTGGTGATAATGATGAATTTGTTGTTCATGAAGATAGGTGGTGGGAGTACATGGTTATGATGGAGTGGGGGGAGGGTGGCAGGTGCAGTGACAGAGAATAAATAAAATAAAATAATTTTTTTAATAAGGACAATTCTAAAGGAAAAAAGAGTGGAACCCTCTGTTCTTTTTTTTTTTTTTTTAAATAAAACTTATCGAACCTTCCTTGAGTGTCAACTTTTTTGCCGATCATACAATTTCACCTTTAGTGTTTGTTTGATATTAAAAATATGAATAGCTTTAATTATTTAATTAATTAAATAATATTTTAATAATATTCAATTGAAAATTTTAAATACAAAAATTGAGGAAAAAGTAAGGGAATTATAATTTATTAATTAGTTCTGAAAAAAATTTTAAAATTGTTTCAAAAGTTAAACTTACGTCGAGGGTATTTTAACATTAAGATGGGGGGGTGTATAATTTTTCAACATTATTCTAAAAAAAAGTGTGTATGTGTATTTGCATTTAATTTCTCAATTTATTATGATTTAAAAATTATTCAATTAGTTAAAAACGTTATGAAAATTCCCTTACTTTTTTTTTATAATTTTAAATTTAATTTTTTTTAATTAATTATGATTAGAAGTTGTCCAATTAATTAACAGGTAAGTGTGTTCATATTTCAAAACATCACCAAAAGTAAAATGGTAACATTATCAAAAAGTTGACTCCCATGAGATTTCAATATGTTTTAAAGCATGAGAAGATATTCATGAGCTTTGTTGAACAGCAAAGGTTTCGCTCTACTTTCCCAATTTTAAAAAGTAATAAGAAAAATTAAAATTATATGGCTGGTGAAATGATTTGAAGAGATCAAATATCATTACTCAAAAAGTAATCGAATAAATTGCCAACCGGACCGATAAACAAACCGATCTCGCGGTTTGGATCGCCTTATTAGGCCTACATTGAAAGGCCCGATTTAAGCCACGCGGCCAACCAAAAATAAGGCGTCAGCAAGATGTCAACTGAGAGACGGCTACATTTACGCAAATAGCACACAAATAATTCCAGTACCTAGAATTATTGAGAAAATAGCGTATCGGATTTCTCAGGTAAAACCGTATAGGAGAGAAGAAATTTGCACAACCATTCATTCATTCAGAGAGTATTGAGCAAAAGAATTCAAACGAGGACCACATAATAATACGTATAATGCTATATCGATAAATAAATAAATAAATAATGTGTATAAAGCTGTGAAAAGCACGTGAACAAATTAATGAAATTATTAAGCTGCCCTGCGCGCATTCAAAGTACAGTCCTTTTTTTTTTCCTCTCTTGTCTCTGTATGGAATTAACTTCATTGAGTTAAAACGGAATTGGGAGCCTCAAAGCATCGCGCAAGCTCCTATCCTGGCCCAGAAACGATTCTATCGAATTCTGTAGAGGTAAAGGTGAAATTTAGCTTAAACAAATAAAAACTCTACCATCTTCTTCGGCTTTAGAATTTCATTACCGCATTTTTGTTTTAATTTTAATGAATAATTTGAGATACGAACAAAATTGTTGCATGCGCAAGACTTTATTGTCCCAGGATTTTCCTTGACCGCACCTCTTGTCTACCCACGGTTTGACACAAGAGGGAACAGCCTTGCTGTTGGGCCCTTTTAACCCAGAACCTCATATCCAGTATTGGCCCAGCAGGACTATTCTATGAATGCTTGAGAAGCACCAATGGGCATTCTCTCTCAAGAAAGAGAGGAGTAATTGAAATTTTTTCATTAATAATGTAAAGAAGATAAATTTCACTCTTATCAATTCACGAGCACAAACACTTAATTTCTATAAGTATTTAAAACATAAAAAAAAAAAAATACAACTAACATAATTTGAGAATAATCATTGATTAGTAAAGATTGAGTCAATCAATTTTTATGTTCATTTATGATTGATTGTTCTTAATTAGTAATTAAAATGGACACAATCAATCATTTAATTTTTTTTTTAATTAATGTTGTTTGATTGTTATCATCCTCTCTCAAGTTGGAGTGATTTGAACTCCTAGCTTGCCTTTAAAATTTGTAGATCCTTGATTCTTATTTACAGTCTCATCCAAGTATCATGCAACAAATAGAAAGCATTCGTCTGAAGTTTGTCTAGAAATTCTACCGATTATTTTCATGTACTTTTTTTTTTGTTATTTAGACCATAAAAAATTATAAGTGATGAATTCCTTTAATCAAAGAATTCTTTTAGTTTGAAAGACATTCCTTTGATATTTCTTCATTTAAGCATTTCATTTTCGCTGCTTTGATCTTGTCATGGAATATTTTCATTTATAAAGTCATTCGATTGATCTTTCAAGGGTTTCTTTTCATTTATTTATTTTTTCTTTTAACATTCATTGTTTCCTTTGTTATGGCAAAAGTGGTGGTCAATGATGTGGTTGAACCTTTTTTTTTTTTTTTAAGGAATTCAAGAACAATTAAAGAAGAACTTACATCTCTTTCCTTTGGACCACTTTGCTCGGGAACCCCATCATATGATGGCGTAGCCTAAACCCACGAATACAAGGACTCTTAAACCTGCTATGATACCATGAAAACTTTTCAAAAATAATATAGAGAAGATAAATTTCACTCTTATTAATTCATGAGTGTGAAGGCTCAATTTATTCAAATATTTGAAATATATAAAAGGAAACGATAGAATCAACATAATTTGAAAATAATGACTGATTAGCAAAGATAGAGTCAAGTACCCAATTTTTTATGTTGATTTATGTGATCAAATTTTCTTAATCAATAATTAAGATGAAATCAATCATTTGATTGATTGTTTTATTTTCATTAATATTGTTAGATTCTTATCAATAATGGCATAAAATTCTTAACCCTAAAAGCATGGTGGTTTTCACAGGTAACAAGTAACCACCCTAGCGTCCATTACGGAGAAGGCACTTTAATTTATCTGCCTTGGAGTCAACCGACCCGAGGAGACTTTGTGTTGGGGGCTTCATTCACTGATCAAGAATTTCAAGTATCCGATCAAATTTTGGCATCAACAGGTTCTTTTGTTAATAAATAAATGAGTAATTATGATTTCCCTCTAAATATTGCTTTTTCTACCTGCTCGAAACACAAATTGTTCATATAAAGCCTATTTAGACAGGAATAATCCTAGAGCTGTGTAGGAGCATGTGTTATTTTGCTCATAATAGAATCCCATGTATTCATAAATTATCACGAGTAATTCTTCGAATTACGCTACACTGATTTTGCATTTGCATTGCATAAAGAATTACCTCATCTTCATTTAAGATGGCAATATTTTTGAAGTGAATTATTAGTGCATCTCCTGCGCATAACCTACAGGCAGGGGCAGCTTAATTGTTCCATAAATAAAAGCAGCAGACACGCACGAAACACAAAGATAAGTATGCTTGAAAACATGGGACAGGCCATTGTTGTAGTCATTTAAATCAACCTAGAGAACTTTGAATGTCTAATTTCAATATGAAATAATTAAAAGCAGACTCAGTTGAAGCGAATCCCCCAGGCTGCAGTTCTGCTGCCTTGGATTGGACCCATCGCAAACAAATATAATGAGCACCTGCTTTGCTTGCTGCCATTTCTATGCCCGACCACATTATGTCTCATCAATTCACGCTTTTGCTTTCCCCTTTATCTTTAACTTGGACAGATCAGAAATGATCTTTTATTGTCATTTCATTTGACCCAAACGAAATAAAGAAACTATGAACATGGTCCATGAAAAGACTAGCATTAATCATGTCACAGTATAGAGCCGAACACACATTGTGTCATAATTGCCAACCTAAATAAGTCTTTTCTTATATCCTAAAGTCTTTCGGATTGCAGATTGCACACCCCTCTTTGTCCTTTTTAGTTTCTTTTGGCTTTGCAGAGCAATTGCTTTCACATGACATGTTACTGTGGTCAATGATGAAATCAGAAACAAATGGAGGCTTTATCAGAGATTATATAAGAAATAAAATATTGATTTTGGTCTTTGCCTCTTCGCAGGATAAGTATCTCCTTATTTCATCATGCCTTACGTGTGTCAAAAAAAAAGGAGAGGGGGGAATATAGATAGCATAAAATAAAAACATGATTTACATTCTCGTCCCTGTAAACATCCATAGCTTTACTGAATCAAGTTCCAGACAAACAAACAAATTTAAATATATATAGCAAGAAATAAGTCTTTATAAAAAGTTGTAATTTAACATATAAAATGAGAAGCAAATTCAAGAACAATTTCAAGTTTTCGACCTCTCTTTCTTTATCAACAAAAATTAGGCACAACACAATTCGTCCTTGAAGCCTTGATGGCCAGAAGAAGGCTTGGTCTTCAAACGATAGAGGAGCTTCTTCTTCTTAGAGGTTGGATTGTCAATGGTGAGAACAATTTTGCCTGGTTCAACAATCTTGAAACTGTCATAGACCACAGGCTGTTCAGCATTTGAGGCCAATTTTTTAGCCTTTTGGATTATCACTGTGTAGCTTCCTTCAGTACTTGGCACAAACTCTGCCCCATAGCTCACTTCCCATCCCACTACCCGCACTTCCCAGGTCAAATGGCATTCCTACACATTATCAATCGGAAGTGAAACCCACATTTAATATATGAAATCAAGATTAAATGAAAAATATGCAATTGATATTTTATCATCTTTTCTCTAGAGCACGAGTCTTTACGTGCTGCGGTTGAACAAGTCAATTGGAATTCATTTTTCGATTAGAAAACATAAGAACGATACTAGTAGTATTGCCAGAGAATCCAAGAAAAGATGCTGTATTTGAATATTACAATCCCAAGGCTGAATTATTGCATTCCTTCTTTGGATTCTAAAAAGTAAAAAGAACCTTTGACTGATGAGTGATGACCGCAAAGACTAACGAAAAAGAAAAAACTAACCTCAGTAACTGGAAATTCAACAGTGTGCTTAGCCGCTGGCTTGACGGTGATCTCAGTAACTACATCTGTGGCAGCAAATTCACCTACTTTGCTCAGCCCTCCATATTTTACTGGTAGTTGCTCAGCTGCTATGTACCTGCAGGTTGTACAATCCAAATTTTAAATGCATCAGCTGAGAAAAAAAAATAAAATATATATATATATATATATATATATTAACAATGTAAACATAACTGACAGCTTCTTAAAATAACTATGCATGTAACGAGTTTAGATGCTAATTACCTTAGAAGGGTCTCTGCAGATTTGGATGGACCAGCAAAGACAAACTTACTTCTAGTTCTCTGAGTCAAAAATGGGCTTATCATCCTGTTAACTGCGAGGTACCACCATGGTACATTGATAAACACCTAAAAAATTAAAATAAAAACACTTCATCACTATATAATGAACTACTTTTTGCGCGCGCGCGCACACACACACACATCTCGTTGGGGTTAAAACCATTTACCTGTTTAGCAACAAACTCAGGGTAATTGTCCTGGAGCAACTGAAGGGCCTGTTTGGTAGCTTGTCTAAGCTCCCACTTAGCAGGTCCTGGAGAATTCTTCAAGTCATTGACCTGGACAATAGTAGAAATACCACCGGGCCTGAAATCCAATTTCCTGATGCTCCTTTCCAGGAATTGAATTCGCCACCTCAGGAATTTCTGCCTCTTTTCTTCATCGGAAAAAGTTTTCTGATAAAGCTCCTTGTTCTGAAACTCCCCATACACATTGTAGCAAACAGGGTGCCCTTCTTTGTCAAATCCATGCATGAACACCGTTTTCTCCAAATCGTCACCCAAATCTTGCCCAATCAAATCATCAATGCCGAATTCCTCTCTCCATCGAATTGTGTTCTTGAGCATTGTGAATGCATCTTTGACCTTGAAGTCTCTGGCGCGGAGGAACTTCAAGAGAACGACATCGCTTCTCTCATCAGCCAGGAGAGGAATGCCCCATATGCGAACCTCTTCAGGCCCCAGCTCCGGTTCAGGCTTCGTGTCTTTTGACTCATTTTCTGAAGTGACAGCAGGCTTTGCCTCAGGCTCTGGCTCTGGAGATTGAGTCAATTGCTCCTGCGGAACAGAAGATGATACGGCTACAATGGTCTCTTCTATGGCTTCTACAGTTTTGGCACCATCGTCTTCTGCAGCTTCAGCAACTTCTGGAGCTGTCTTTTCTTCAATAACCTCAGTTTTCTTTTCTTCCTGAGCAACAATTTCTGGTTCTGGCTTTGTTGGTTCTGAAGGTTGCTCTGGCTTCTTCTCCTCCCCTGCCACCACAGGCTCAGTCTGTTTCTTTTCTTCTTCTTTTGTTGGTGCTGGTGCTGGTTCTGGCGCTGGTATTGGTGTTGTTTTAGCACTAAACTCATGCTTGTTAAGCGCTTCTTGAACAATCTGCTTAAGCTCGTCTAGGGCTTTCTTTTCACTATCCGGAAGATCACCCACTCTAGTGCTTTCTTCCTTAAAAGAACCAGACTCGGGCATCTTCTGATCACTCTCAGCATCATCACCACTGCTGGATTTCAGAGTCTCAGTCTCTTTATCAGTCTCCGGCAATGTCACCGGTGCCTCTTTCTCTACCACCGGCATTGCACTCTTCTCAGCCTGCTGCACATGATCAGTTTGAACCACCACCTCTTCAACTTGGGCAACTGTCTCTTGGGCCTCTGTATTTTGAACTTCCTCCGCCATACTCGCTGCTGCCGATATTAATGACTTCTAATTAAAAGCCCGACCAAATAAATAAAGAGTAATGGAAATGTTGATACTGATATGGGAATGAAGTAAGAGGAAAGAAGAGCAGTTATATATATAAGAAAACAAGTGGCGGTTTGGTTATATTTTGGGTTCTGGTTCAAGGGTTTAAGCTGTCAAGCGCAAATGGGCTGCTTCAGCTTGCACAATAATTCCTTTTTGTGCGGACCCACTACTTACAATGAGTCCACCACTTTGTTGATCATTTTGGTAACGGCTGTTGTTGTTGCACATAAATCATCGGCGTGTGAGGCGGCAAATTATTTTAATATGGATGATGGGAGATTATAACGGCCCGTTGTTTGCTTAATTTTCTTTGCTGTTGATGGGCCTACAAAATGCATGCAATCCTCATAATTGCTTGCAATTGCAAAAGTGAAGATATGCATTGCTGTTGAACTATTGAAACGAGACCGTTGATGCGTTGGATGCATAGGATCCTGTTCTGTCAATGGGACCCATTTCTTGTTTGTATATATCTCGACCGTTCAAAAAGAGGTGGCCGTGATCATTCCTTAACCGGTGGGCCCCCGGGACCCACGTACAACTCCTCATCCTCATCACCATTTGCTTAGTAGGCGTGCACGAGTAACGTCTGTTCCTGTATCACATGAAAGCGGTTGGGGAATAGCGTGCTGCCACGTTGTAAATTAATTTGTCCAATATTTCCTCGTGTGTGTCGCCACTGAGTGGTGAGACTGCATAAACTTGTTTACCAATTACAGTTCCCACCAATGGTAATTATTCTTGCAGGAACATTTATTATCAAATTATTCGCATACGGTCCCAACTCCTAAGAAAAATCTTAATCGGTCCATCGAGTTTTTTAATTTTCAAATGAAATAACTATGTTGAATTTAATTACTCTATTTTTGGATGAAGAAAATAGTAGTTTTAAAATTCTAATTTAATTTTAATCTTGATTATTTACAATTTCTTAACCTCAGTAATTACGAAACGAAATATTGAGATTTCATTTATCCAAAGAAATCCTATGAGTACATGTATTTTGCCATGCATTTCAATTATTTGGAAACATACTTTATAATAGAAAAAATTATATAAGACGGGGTTTAATATGAATGTTCAATAAATATATGTTATATGTTTAAGTAATTATTATCTTTTTATTATGATTGGTTAATTTCAAAATATATATGTATATACACACACGTTGAATGGACATGATGTGCTGAGCCATATAAATTTTTCTTACTTTATAATAATGAATTGGAATAAGAGGGAAAATTATTAAATATTCTTAGAATATTATTTTTTTTATTCATTGGTTACTATATGTATATTTTAACTAATCCTGATAATATGTATTTAAATTTGACAAATAATAAATAAATGAAAAGCAATGCTTGAGGAGCATCAAAGAAGGCCTTCGTGGACGAGAGTGATTAGTGAAGCTACAGCCGCCTGCACGCACTCCTCACATTCCCCACCACACCTATTTTCATGCGGAATCGGGGTCGGACTCAAGCAGAGGAAAGGGGTGTAATAAGGGAATTTTTGTGTGAATTTTGTATTACTCTTGGGATTATGGGCTTTGAATTAGTCTGAGCTTGTTACATAGGCCCAATTCGCTAAAAAAGGCAATTGGGTTCAGCGAGATCTGTCGAATAAGCTTTTGTCTATGGCTGTCGTAATCTATATCGCGTCATCTTTTAGCGGATCAAATAAATAAATTGAGAGTTGAGACCCAAACCTAAGTAGAGAGTAAATTGTCTAGAAAAACAAAAATACAATCAAATAATAAAATTCCGAATTTGGGACCGAAGAAGAAATGTCCTGATATCTAAATTATTGTGACCCAATTCAAAGCTTCTGGGCCTGTGTCTGACTCAAAAATCAGAATAAAATAGCGTGGCATTGGCAGTTTGGCACGCATGCTTCCTGCTACGGAAGAAATCAGGAACGCTACGATTCATAATTTGTGTTCATATCTGAAGCTGATTTGAAAAAAAATGCATCAATTAGTGGTGACATGATTTGACTTGACAGGCCTTAGCGCGAACACCTGCACATGCCACAACCCACGAGTATTTCCACAAAGACACAAATGTCGCCGTGTTTGATGTGTTATTACGATCCGTGGCGTGGGCTGTGGGTATGTTTGGACGGTTGTGCTTCAGCGATGATGCTACTAATCTCAAGCATGTCTTCGGGGCTTTTTTTTTTTTAATAATATTACACATCTGCAAAGCATCATATATAAGGCTTAGCTTCATCATTTTCAGATATTGTAATAACAAAAATCAAACCCATCTCTCACTAGAATGAATACCGTTCAAAATGCTAGACCTTTTATATGATCCCTCAAGATTTTACGAATTGAATCCAAAAAAAAATGCAGTACTAATTTGGTCATCCGATGTCAATTTTCTTTTATTTTCCTTTTTCTTGACCGAATATCATATTTCCATGTTGGCAGAAGAAATCAGATCAACAAAACAAAAAAAAAAGTTACTGATTTCTAATTGTTTATAGAGTTGGACTATTGGCACCCCTTCATTAATCTGATGAAACCCCAGTCATATTACAATTACTTTTAAGGACAAATATAAATAAAATTAAGTCATTTATATTTTCTTTCCCTCTTCAATTTTATTTTGATTACACAATATATTTTTTTTATTATCATTAAAATAATCTGAATTTAAGGAATAATTCTCTAAGTCAAAACAAAATTTTTGCAATAAACTAACAATTTAATTAAGATATAACATAGTGGGAAAGTAAATTAAATAAAATTTTATCCCACGGCTAATAATTTTTTAAGGATTCTCAAATTAATTGTTGAACCCATAATTTATAGGTAGGATAAAATTATATTAGACCTATAAAATATTCATTATTTTTTTACTATAATGTTTTTCTTTTTTCTTTTTTAGATTTTTTCTTTATAAGTTAAATAATAAAGAAAAATTGAAAAGAGAAATACAAATATTAAGACTGAAAGAGTGAGAAAATTATTAGTAATTGAAAAATTTATAAATGAAAAAATTGTTCATTTAGAAAGAAGGGTATTTTTGGTATTAAATGAAATATAATTGAAAAAGGAGTTTTAATAGGATTGTTGAGGGGTGCTAATAGTTTGACTCTTGTTTATATGGGAAGAGTTTCCTTGAAATATGAACCGTTTGATCATCTTCAATCCAATCAAATGGTTCAGGACATCCAAGTAAATCGTATGATTTTGGGATAACGTTAATTGCAAAGCTATATACATATACATTAAACTCTCAGCTTATTCCCTTAAACCATAATTAGTTAACTGATGATAAACGAACTACTCAAAGTTTATTTGATATTGTTTTTAAGTAAGAGCTTCAAGCCTCGAACCAAAAAAAAAAAGTGGTTGTGAAGTTATTAATGATAAATTTTTTTATAATTACTCGATTAGTCCAGTTTTATTATAATTATTCCATTTATTTATTTATTTTTCGTAGTATGCTTGTTGAATAAATAAAATGAAATTGAGAATTAAAATAAAGGTATATTAAACAATTTGATTGTTTCAAGAATTCATTAAAAAATAAAAAAAAATAAAAAATGTTGGAATCACAAACTCTCTGCATAAACTATATACACATATTGAATAATAATTTAAAACACGTACTGGCTAATAAAGCATACGTATAAACAATTTAGATAAACTTTACACTTAAAAAATTTGATAAATTTTAGGGTGGACCTATTTGCACTCTAAAATATACTTTAAACACTTATATTAATTTTTTTTAATTATAAAAATACCTATAATGTATTTTACATTTAAGGACAGTTTAGTATAATTAAACATAAGATTATTATATTGGACACCCATCAAGCACACCTATTTTTTTATTCTTATTCTTCATTTAAAACCCTAAAACTTGCACATGCATCTGTATAAAAAAAATCATTTGACTGGATTGGAAATTATTCACGTTGCATTTATGATAACAAAAAATCAGGTTCAATTGTTGTAGTGCAAAAAGAATAATGAAAATAAAAAAGCAAAAGGGAAAAAAAAAGGAGGGGGGGAGGGGAGGGGGGAACAACACTGATGTACATTTTGGCCAAAGTAGATTTAAGGATGTATTGAATATTTGTATCCGTGTGTGGAGTAAATAAAGATAGTTATATTAAATATTAAGCGAGGATATTTTTAGTATTCTTAAAAATATATAGATTAAAACTCAGTTATTTAAATTTTAAGGATGAGTTTACAAAATAATAAGATATTCAAAATAATATTTTAGAGACTCGAACCCTTTAAGTTATGGATTAGATGTGTAAATTTCTTTTATTAGATTCAAAATCAGATAATTAAATGCTAATAACCCAAAACGGGAAAACAGTCGGAAAATTCACAAGTGAAGATGGGGAGTAAAATCGATGGCTTAAAAAACGGCGAACGAAAAGTCAAAATAACCCCCGCGTTAGGTCGGCAAGCACAACGCCGTGTTTGGACACCCAAGCCGCGATCATAATAGAAGGCAACTGAAAGAAAATAAAATATTTATAGAAAAAGAAAAGAAAAGTAAACGATAACGAAGATGATTGAAGAGGCAGTGATTGGATTCAAGCTGTTGAACATGGATTCCCATAATACTCCATTACTACCCGTTAATTATAATATTATTATACTGACTTCTCTTCCACGTGCGACGGCACGCACACACACACTCTCTCACTTTCTACTTTCCCACTCCAACGAAATAATAATAATAATTTATAAACCCCAATTAACAGTATTATTATTTTTATTGTAAAGAGGTAGATTTGGCTCAAGAAATGAGGAGGCTGTAAAAACAGATAGACTCCGAGTTTCGGTTGCTCGTCAAAGAGAGTATTCAAGAAATTGAACTGAGGTGTTAGAAGAAAATTAAAAAGATGGAGAAGTATGAAGTGGTGAAGGATTTGGGAGCTGGGAATTTTGGGGTGGCAAGGCTTTTGAGACACAAAGAAACCAAAGAGCTCGTTGCCGTGAAATACATTGAAAGAGGCCAAAAGGTTCCTTCTTTATTTGTGTTTGGTTTCCTAGAAAACAATAATGACCTTTGTATCTATAGCTGAAAGTAGTTAATGGGTTCTTATTTTTAATCTGTTCAAGAATTTGATTTGCTCTGCTTTGTGAGGCTGCAGATAGATGAGAATGTGGCTAGAGAGATTATGAATCACAGATCCCTTAGGCACCCAAATATTATCCGGTTCAAGGAGGCTCGTCTTTCTTTTTCTTTTAACTTTAAACAATTGAATTGCTTTTGCAGGCTCAAATTTTAACAGTTTTGATTTAATGGGATTTGGAATTTTCAGTTGGTTTTGACTCCCACTCATTTGGCAATTGTTATGGAATATGCTGCCGGCGGAGAGCTGTTTGATCGAATCTGCAATGCCGGTAGATTCAGTGAAGATGAGGTTTTCACCCACTTGAGTGTCTTTTTCACTCTTTTTTGTCTGCATTTATTTAGTTTAGTTATGTGTGGCTTTCCTTATCTAATTGCTGCAGGCAAGGTATTTTTTCCAGCAGCTGATCTCAGGTGTCAATTATTGCCATTTCATGGTAATCGAAATGATGATAAATCTAACTTTTCTGTAAATTAAACTACAATAATGACTGTTTTTATTTATTTATTTATATATTTTTTGCTCTTACATCTATCTTAGCAAATATGCCATAGAGATCTGAAGCTGGAAAATACCCTATTAGATGGAAGTGCTGCCCCACGTCTGAAAATATGTGACTTTGGTTACTCTAAGGTTTGCAGCCGCTGTGATATTAGTTCACTAATCGTATAAAACTTAACCATTTTTTATATCTTGGTTGTTCATTTTCTTCTTTATTCTGGAATAGTCATCTTTATTGCATTCAAGACCCAAATCAACTGTTGGAACTCCAGCGTATATAGCACCAGAAGTTCTTTCTCGGAGAGAATATGATGGAAAAGTATGTATTTTGATCCTTATTTTATTTTTTTGGAGAAATTATAGGCCATATCCCTTTTATTCGATGATCACTGTTGGATCTAACACACTACATTTGTGTTTGATGCCTAATGAGTAACCAAGATAAAGGGTGAATATACTAACTGGGATGCGTGTGAGCCCACTATTTTTTTTATGCAGTCTGACAATATGAACCAATTTTCATTTTTAAAAGGCAGCAATTGCTATTTTAAATTCTTTTAGGGATAGGAAGTTATGCCTTTTAGACCAATTGGACAAGATTATTTTATGTGATTCTACGCGTTGTAACCAAATCAACTTTAATGCACATGCTAGCCAAGTACTGCATGTTATCAGATACTTATTTTTTTATTATTTATTGTTGCTTTCATCTATTTCTGTTAATACTTTAATTTAGCGAGATAACTTTAGAGCCACTCCATGTGTCTGGGTTCTGAGCTGCCTTGAAGGCTTGCATAGTGATTTCACTATTGTAAAATAATGATCAACAGGATGATTTCTTAGGCCTGTTAATTTGGCATAATTTTAAACAGATAAGTTTTGTTATTTCATTTTGCACTAACTAAATATAATAGTTTCTGCTAGTAGGCTAGCTGGTAGTCACTCTATGTAGTAAAAGGAAACCTTTAAATGTAATCCTACTCAGAACAAAATTTTTTTTTTGGGGGAAGTGGGACTTTGAGGTAAGCAGCAAAAATGAAAATTAAATACAGATGCTTTCAATGAGTTCACGAGCAATATAGGTGAAGTAAAGAAATGGTGACAGATTTAGTGCCAAGTGATACATTATAAATCCTTTGTGATGGTTTTACTGCTGAAGTACAAATATTGGTTTGATTCTGGATAAAGGATGTGCATGCTTATCAGTCACACACATTCACTAAATGGATTTTTTATTTAAAATCTTGGCTAAAGTTTAAATTTAATGAAAACAAAACATTTGATATACCATAGTGTTATTTTTTCAGCAAAGATAAACAAAGTCTTTCCTACCGCATTTTGATGCAGTGAAAGGTTCCCAGAGAGCTATTTTTTCTCATGTTTGCACAATGTTTTACTTCTATGACTAACTGAATATTCTTTGCTGTACATGCTCGCAATTTAAAAACCTGTGCAGCCTTTGCTTAAAAAATAAAATGAGCTTGAAAATGAAAATGTCCTGTTAATATGTTACTTGCTTTCCTTGTCTTTGTTCAGTTAGCAGATGTATGGTCATGTGGGGTCACTCTCTATGTTATGCTAGTTGGTGCATACCCTTTTGAAGACCAAGATGACCCCAGGAATTTCAGGAAAACAATTCAGGTAATAACTGGCCTTCTCTTTTATATGCATAAATTTCCCATGTCCTTTGTTTTTAATGCTTTTTTCTTCCATTTTATTATCTTCTGCAGAAAATAATGGCAGTTCAGTACAGAATCCCAGACTATGTTCACATATCTCAAGAATGTAGACACCTACTCTCTCTCATATTTGTTGCAAATCCATCGAGGGTACATATGACTTTTGAAGTTACTCTTTTGGCTTCCATCATTTCACTGAGCCACTAAGTCCCCATCATGATATACTGTAACTATAATTTGTTGTGGCTTTCTGATGCTCTCTGTTAGGTTCTAGAAGATTGCTTTTTGGCCTCCATCCAATCTTGCCTGCATTTTAGTTTTGATGAATTCCTCAATTTCTTTTTGCTTTGTGTGCTACTGAGGTTTAAGGAGAACTAATATGTTTAGCTGACATATATGCTGGCCCAGAGAGTCCTTATATTTTTGGTAACATGAAAGATTATGTAGTCTTGATCTTAAAACAAACCTTACTTAACCTTCAGTTCCTTCACATTCAAGGATATCTTCTTTTCAAAAGGTATTAGCTTGTTTGATGATGTAGCAAATGCATATACATGGACAACTTATAATATTAGTTCAAATGATTCTATGAGGTGTGGCCATTAAATTATTATGCATTTTAGTCAAATGAGCCCAACTCTTAAGCATGATGAATTCATAACTGCAATGCACCCTCACTTGGTGTTGATTTCTAGACTATGTTGAAACACAATCCATATTGAAATCATTTTTCATTTATGTTCTCTTGCAGAGAATTACACTTAAAGAAATTAAGAATCACCCATGGTTCTTAAAGAACTTACCAAGGGAGCTAACGGAGTCAGCTCAAGCTGTTTATTACCAGAGAGAAAACCCAAGCTTTTCTCTACAAAGTGTGGAGGAGATAATGAAAATTGTGGGGGAGGCGAAAAACCTATCTCCATCGTCTAGGACGGTCAAGAACTTTGGGTGGGGAGCAGAAGAAGAAGGGGAGGAAGATATAGATGATGAGGTGGAAGAAGAAGAAGAAGAAGAGGAAGATGAATATGACAAGAGGGTCAAGGAGGTGCATGCAAGTGGAGAATATCAAGTCAATTAAGATAGTATAATCTTTGCCAAATTATTTTTCTTAATAATTATCATAGTTGTGTGACTTTAGTCTTTCCTATTTTTATGTATAATAACTAATAATAATAGCTGCATCTCCAAAGATTACTTCTCTCTGGAAAGCACTGGATCTTCAAAATTCTGCGACTTAATGAAACTATGCATGTAATTTGCTTTTTTTTTAATCCCACTACCGTGGACTCAATATATATATAAGAAATGTTGGTTAATAAGGACTATGAAGATTAGTGTCAAAGGGTATGCTTCAGTGATTTCTTGTTAAATGGTAGTTGTAGAGAAATCGTGTAGATAATTACTCGTTAAAGATTTATATTGGCACATAGTAATTGTTTATTGTTATTACTACCATGATGCTCCTGCACCCCTCAGGCTTGGGTAAGGCAGTAATGAAGCTCGTGGAGACACTTTCCCACGGCTTTGATGCAAGAGGCAGGAGCAGAGAATGATGGAAGTTGGTGATATATCTTGTCTCATTGGCACTTAAAATAAGTTCGCACAAGAGGCCACACATGTGAAGCTTTTGCGAGCAGAGAACAAAATCCTTTTGTAATTTAAGGAAAAATAAGATGCATCAACAAAAAAGTCTCATACAAAAAATTTTTTAACACTCATCTTCACAATGGAGGTTACGCATCTAAAGATAGATGCATCGCCGATTATACCATCAACCACTCCTTAATCCAGTAGTTGACGCTGCTTTATTTTATTTTCTAAGTTAAGAATTCAAGTCTTTCCATGTAATTATAGGAATATAATTTCTCCTTTTAACTTTGGAGTAAATTTTGAAATTGAATTTTAGACGAACTATATTAAGATAGGTCTCAATAGATTTTTTATTGAAGTCTAGGCTTCAAATGAATTGAATTATATTAAGATAGGTCTTGGCAAACTTCATTCTAATACAGTAGAATTGTGTTGCCTAATATTACAAATAATAATAAAATAAAAAAAACGAAAATCATATCCCTAATTGACTTTTAAATGATTAGAAAATTTCCTGGTAACAACAGTTCCTCAGTCATTTGCAACATTCATCCAAGTTAAACAAATAGACACCATAAAGAGGTCAAAACTTTACAACATACCCATTCAGGGAAAATTGCATCAAGTACAGACAACAAAACCATATTATATTACAGTGTCTATATGCTGTTTTACCTTTTCTTTTAACTTTCACCAAAAGTGGCGCGGTGTAACTTGCACAGAAAGTCAGAAACTAATGACCAAGTCAATCTACAATGGTGGTAGGCGTCAATGCTACCCAGTGAAACGAAAATTTAGGGTGGAATGCTAATAGAATGTGTAAAATTTACACTTGACGATCTTGATAGCAGAAAGAGAGAATCTTTATTAGATCGCCCTTTACTGAAACAAGGGCAATATGCCCCACTGATGCAGAAACCCCTCTCCAGTGGTGACCTTTAGGACCAACAGAACAAGCACTGCCAGCATAGCAGCTCTTCCATTCCAAGTCTCAGCACTTTTGGTCCAACCCCATTCCCAGACTGTCACAGGTGGAGGTAGCTCACTACGCTTTGAATCATATGTTGCCAACAACTCTTCTACACTGCCAAGTGGAACTAAAGACTGCAGAAAATCCCAAACATTCAATCAGACAACATGATGTAATGTTGGAAAAGGCAGCAAATCAGCAACGCTTGTGAAAAATATAGACTGATAGAGTTTATGATGCATGGTTACTGCAGGGAGAGGGTGAGAACAAATATTCCGGCCAACAATGTGATGCTACCAGTAACTGTCACTGCCAGAGAGCTTATAAATGTTTCTAATATTACTTTCATGATTATCAAGTACTTCATTTCTAAAACCTATTAGACATGCAATAAGGATACCTGTCTAGCTTCAAGATTAGAGACAGCCATAGCTCCAACATAAGGTAGACTCTCAATAACAGCATCAGCCAAGTCTGAAATGAAGGTAGCTTCACATCCTAATGCTGGGACACGCCCCCACTTTGCTATACCAGATTTTAGAGCCAACTCTTTGTACTCAACATCAATTTCTTCTAGAGTTTCAATATGCTCACTAACAAAACTGCAATCAAACACACACAAGCACAAATAGAAAGCCAAACCTTATTTTCAATAGCCAAAAATAATAGCAAAAATAGCCAAAAAATGGATTGATTCAACCAACAATTTATCATCATGCAGCAATACATAACAAGCCCAAACTAAGATAATCAGATGACATAATAACAGTTATAATGATATAATGATATTACCTAATAGGGACAGCCAAAAGACTTTTTACTCCCTTCTGCCCGAGCTCGATTATTGTTTCATCAGTATAGGGTTTCAACCATTCCACAGGCCCGACTCTGCTCTGTAAGAAACTTTAGCTAACTATTAAATTTAGACACCATGATAATAAAATGCTAAATATCCAATTCCTACGACGTGGAAAAACAGATTAGAAAACCTTTATATACTAAAAGAGAATTTAAAATGTGATTATAGTAACATCAGTCTAAATGGATGAAAGTAATTCTTTACAGATGATTTTAGGGTGCGTTTGGGATTGAGGTTGGACAGTTATAGCTTTTAGTGTTTGGTAAATACCAACTGCTGTAGCTTCAAAACTATGATCATTTAATTTTTCACTTGCATGATGGAAAATCTATTATATCTTTGAATTTTGTCAAAATTATTGTTTAAAATTTATATTTAATATATATTATTAACTTATTTTCATAGTTATAGTTTTTTTTTACAGCAGCTATAGTTTAAAAACTACGGCACTTCAATCCCAAACAGGACTTTAATGAGATAACCCAACCATTCAGCAGAAGAAAGATGAAAATTAGTTCAAATCTGTGAATCCATTTGCATAGATCTGAGAACAACTATTGCAAGCTATGAGATGCTGAAATTAAGTAATATCCTTGAAAACAATGACTTGCATGTGAGAGGACAAGTTAGAGCTTAAATTTCCTTGTCTTTAACCTAACACTTTAGATTTACTAGTAGCTAAATGGTGCCTTTTATCAATTATAAAAATGCAGAGGTCATCTCAATATCTAAGTTCAATGACTCTGATAGAACTAATATGTTCATCCTCCATTCAAAGTTTACATATCCAGTATCCTCCCATGTCCGCTCTTGATAAATCCCACCCGCCTCCACCCTGTTTGGATCTTCTCTTTATGAATTCTCTCAACACTTGACTTCCTATTAATTTTTCATGATTAATGGCTATATCTGAAGCTACCAGGAAATATTGTACAATATTTAGTTGCTAGACAAAAATAAGAAATCATTTATACAGACAGATACATGAAATACATGTTCTATAAGTCTCTTCACACAAGGTATATCGCTTCATTAGTCCTTAGCATCACCTGACTCCTGTCAAATAAACGAAATTAAATATGCCAATGTCTCGTAATTTTTCTTTTGTTTGCATGAACAAATTATAAAAGTTGAATACAAAAACTCATAACTGAATCCAATGTTTCCAATAAGTCCAAGACAGTAAGCTCTTTGTCAACATCATTCAAGTTAAGAGTACCAGTCGGTACCTCTGTTTAGAAATCAAGATAAGAAGAATCCAACTAGTGTAGCTTTACAATTACAAAATTACCTGATATGCAAGAGTGTATGCATTAGTTATCTTTCTCTTTTCTAGCTCTTCCATTATCAAATCAACACATTCCTCCATCTCTGCCTTGTAAGGATCACCAGCCTCTTCCACATATGCGAGTGGCACCCCATGAGCACTGAAAAATATCATAACCTATAGACATTCCCTAGTAAGTCGAATCAAATTCGTGTGACAAAAAGAGAACCTCTGTCACTTAGAATGCATATCCTAAAGATTATGAACATCAGGCAATCAACCATTAACAACATGTACAACAATGAAATAACAACATACCAAAAATGAACAAAAAATAGGGTTGAATTCCAAGGATGAACCTGGTCAGGGGAGTCAAAGTTCTGTAACTCCTTCTCAATCAAATTTGCCATTGCCTTGATGTATCCTTCGCGTTGGTACCAGGAAGGTATAACTGTGTGTTGCATGTTCACTAGATATTCATCCTCCCTGTAAAACAAATCAACTATATTTTCAGATTATTAGTTTAATAATATATTTATAATATAATAACATGCTAACAGGTTGATATCATCCATCACCGGAATATACTCTCCAAGAGTCGGAGGCTTGAACCACTGGTTGATATTGAGAATTGAGGATAAAGTGGAAGCACAACAAGCTTTGTAATTCCATCTCTCTTAATCTACAGGATGAATAAAGAATCAACACCAAGTTTTGGCATCAAGATACAACGTATTAAGTTAATCTCACACAAGGTTTCGGTATCAACTGATAGATAGACAAAAAGTTTTTGACTAACACAAAAACAAGATTATAAGCTATTAACGATTCTGGTTAAAGAACAAGTAACACAGGATAATCAATCAAAAGCTGACATAATTTATTGAAATAGAAAAGGACAGCTCCTTTCTTGTCACTCGTGGATCTGACCAGAAATACCTAAAAAATTCTAATGCAACAAACAAAAATGTCTTCAGATTTTATTATTAGTTTTTCCCAAGAATATTTGTGTGGCACCTGAGGTAAGGGAAAGATGTAGTGTTAAATAAATGACTAACTACCATTCTTTATGTGACAGAAAAAACAAACTTTGAAGGGTTTGGCATGTGTGTAGCAAAATCACAGGAAATCAGGATCCAAGAGAGAAAGTGTCTTAAAAATTAAATTAACAGAGAAAAAGAAAATGCTTTTGAAAATTACATAATGCTCACAAGATACCTGTTCAATAGCTTCTTCAGTAAATGGATGCCAGTAACGCATGCCAACATACACCTTTGCCGGCAAATTTTTTTCCCAAAGTGACTTCCTCAACTCTTCAGCCTGAATGCAGGAAATGATAGCCAATGAAAGGACAAGGACAAAACAGAAATACATAAAAAGAGACAGCACGTTTTTAGATCTACATTTGTGTAAAGCTTATGTCCCTTGAAGTAAAGTCTCATTCTTATGCAAAGAAAATGATGAAAATCCATAAGAAAAGCATTTTTTTTTCAATTAAATCATACCTGTGCATCAGTTATCCGTCGCAAGGGAGAACCACCACCAATTGATGCATAGCCTTCTTTGCTCTTGGGTGCCCGGACTACAGATATGAATTGTGCCAAAGGCTTTTGAAGAAAACGAAACAGCCTGGGCAGTCGTATGATGTCCTGTTCAGTTCAGCAAAGTTCAATGATTACGTTGATTTCAAATTACGAAATACTTAAAATAATCCTACATAAAATATACATATTAAGCTGAACAGTTCAAAATTAAACATTCTAAGCAAGAACCCAACAAGAAACAGATATGCTACATACAGAATATAGAAAGTGAGCAAATACATTATCAACTAATATAAACTATCCCATTGCAGCACTAGTCTGTGAGTAAGACATTGTGCAGGGAAAAGTGGACAAAGCTGACATCATAACATATGTAAATTTTAGAGGTAGCAAAATGATATCAAGGAAAATCAGAAAAACTTACGACTAGAAATTTAAATAATTGATCTTTCCTTTAAGTGATACTACTGGTCCAGCAATTTTTTTTTTAACCTACACTTATTGGATCCAGTGAATAAGCACAGAAATATTAGTTTTATTATAAAAAATAACTAAATAAATAAAGGATAATGTTACCGGATCGGCAAAAAGGTTAAACAAAAAAGGCTGCACATCTTCAAGTGTTTCAGGTCCTCCAAGATTGAGCAACAACACGCCAATCTTTTCATCACCAACAAGAGATGCTGTTGAGATATTTTGAGATTTAGAGGTCACTAAAGCTGGCAAAGGTGATAAATCTTTGTTGACCGATTGCTTAGGAAGTATTGGTTGTGTTTCAGACCATCCAAAAGAATATCTTGAAACTATGGAATTTGTTGAGGTGTTAGAACTAAGATAGTCCTCGTTACGAACCCCAGGGAGACGATACATCCTTTTTGAGGCACATATTGCCCGTGGCAGTGGCCTATGAGAGCAAAGAACAGCAAATTTCAAAATCATACAAATCACATTGATTGTTAACATATAACATAAGCCTATCAACAATGAACAGAGTTCTGTATAAATTAATTAATATCCAATGAAGCAGGCACCCGGAACCCAATTATGTAAATTTTCATATTGGCAAGTGCAGCGTGAGTGCCAGACACTACTTAAACTAAAGAAACAATATCATGTGAAAACGTCACTTTTGACGATGATGATAAATATAAGTAAATCAATAAATAAGCACAAACTAAAAGCAAAGGTAAGAAAATTTAGTAGTTTAACTTGCTCAGTCATTAAGTTGCCCAAAATTCAATAAGCAAAGAAAGGCATAATTATTATTTTTTTAAAAAAAATTGCTACCAATTATGGAGATGCAAAAATTATCAAATTTAAAAATCGCCATTTTCTGCAGAGAAAAACTCATACAGGGACACAGCCGGTTCATCATTAGAACGAAAAGTTTATAATTTGAGCACACCCCAGCTGATAGAATCCGATTAGTCAATGTCCACAACACAACATAAAAGCCAAAAAGAGAGTGAAAGAGAGACGTACAGTGGGGACTTGGAGTTGCGAGAAACGGAGGTGAAGCGTGGAGGCGGCGGAAACGTAGACGAAGTAGAACAGGAAGAAGGCGGACATGGAGCTGCAGCACTGTTCATCTGCATTTTCATACACTGTCGTGCAGTCGTCTAAGCCAAAGCTAAATAAATAATAAATAAATAAATAAAATCTTTAACAGTAAGTAGACGATAAATTTGTAGAAAATAAATAAAGAAGCTAAAAGAAATCACCGTGATGTTGTTAAATCGAAATTAATAACCAAGACGAGGTTGCAAGTGAATGGTTCAGATTGCGAGTGAATTTTGATATTTTGTTGCCCTCCTATATTTTCGGGGAAAAAAAGAAAAATTAGGCGACTGTGTGAGTGCACGAGGCTCGAGAGAGCGACACATGAGAACTTAATGAAGCCAACGACGGCTTCTCTCTCTTCCTTATCTTTTATTTTTAACTTTTGTTTATTTCGGGTATTATTTTTTTTATTAACAAAATATTATTAGGCGTCCGTCATCTCAAAAATTGCTATGAAAAATGCTAAGTGGCTAGAATGGCGAGAGAAGGGGCAAGAGAAACGGCATTCTAGACAAATTTTGAGATGACGGACCATTCTAGACGCGGGCCATTCTAGACAACAAAACAACAAAAACAACATAAATAATAAAAAATTTCTGCCTCACTAAGAAAACATAAATAAAACAAAAAGCTAAGGCAGCGTGTCGGAAAAATAATATCTGTGGCAGCCAAAACGTCACCACTTTACTTAGAAACGAAAAGCTACCATTTTCCTCTGAGCTTCTTGACTTGTTCTGGTAACCCAAACCTCTTCCTTCTCTTCAGGGTAATTCCCTGCATTTCTTCTTCCTCTGTTTACACTCTCCTCATTATTTTTGGTAGATTTGTCATTGTTCTATGTTAATGCGTGCAAAATTTCTATCTTTGTGGGTTTTGTGTTTCTTTAATGATCTTGTTTATCTACTCTTTCGAATGAGTGAACAAAAAGTTGTTGGAGGAGATAAGCAACTGGTTCACTTGGGGGAAAAAAAAGTTGTTAGCTTTTTGATTGATTCGATGATTTGAGAACAGCTAGAGTAACTTTATTTTTATTATATACATTAAACGGAAAAAGGCTGAAGCTTTTATTAATAAAAATTCTTACTTTTATAGTGTATTTACTCTTTGAGATGATATTCTTCTGCTCTGATTTTGTTTTGGAAGAAAGCCTGAGTTAGCATATTCATTTGGCTAATGATGTGCATTACCACAAGTAGAAAATGGCGAAGGAGGGGAATGGGTGACAGTGGATAAGCTGATAGAGTTTTCGATTTCTTAGCATTTCTTTATCATTTTTTTATTAATTATTTTTTTTTTTTTGTCTACAAGGGCACGTGACAGTGGTAAGAAAAACGGCAGCTTGTTTCTCTCGCCGTTCTAGCCACCTAGCAGCCCTCGCCATAAAAAATGCTATAGTAACATTCCCGGCATGCACCATTTTTTTTTTTTAATTTTTATTTTTATTGTTTTGTTTCAATTACAATCAGTCAACCGCATAGATATATTCATGTATATAACCCGTGAGACCGCCTTCAATCATATTTTATTTTGACACAAGTCAAATTTGCCAATAGTAACACTGATAATAAAAAAAAATATAAAAGTGGCAGAGGTGTATTTTGCTCATTTCAAAGTTCAAACTTAAAATGAGTGGTGCATCATAATCGCTAGGAATTTATGAATACAATGAGTTCCAAGAAGCCACCAAGTTTGAAAATGCTGTAAACGACGAGCCGCCATCATTATTATTCCAAGCGGCCGCGGCCATCATTCTCATCTCCAAGCTTCTTTCTCTCAAGGCTTTCCCCTCGGATCCCATCATCAATTCTCTCACCCTCTCTTCCACTCTTTCTGCACTCACCACCCCTTCGCCATCGCCAATGGTTTCTTCTTCTCCGTTCACAAACATTGGCATTGCCACCTTCATTTCTTGCACCAACGCAACACTATTCAGGAACTGCTCTGCATACAAAGGCCATGTAATCATCGGCACCCCGTGTGTCACTGCTTCCACCACTGAGCTCCACCCACAATGTGTCACGAAACCCCCCACCGATTCGTGCCCCAAAATAGTAGACTGAGGTGCCCATGACTTCACCACTAGTCCCTTTTCTTTGGTTCTCTCCAAGAACCCTCCCGGTAGCTCCGCCTCTGCAGCATTTGACGGACTCCTTACGACCCACAAGAATCTTTGATTGCTCCTGCATATCATAGAACGTAATATAATACATTAGTTATTAGAGGAACAATGAACAGGCAGCATGTGTAAAGATCATTAATTGAATGTTGTTACACCATTATAAAATGGAAGTGCATGAACAGAAATATTATATTTACATAAATACCTCTCAAGTCCAATTGCGATTTCCTTTAGCTGTGGAGCAGAGAATGTACCCCTGCTTCCAAAGCACAAAAACACAACGCTCCCGCTAGGCTGAGCGTCTAACCACGTCAAACAATCGGAAGATACATCATCGGAGACACCGCCAGCACGATCTTTGGCGTCCACGATCAAGGGTCCAATGCAGTACAGCGGTGGAGTCGTGCCATTTGTGACACAGGCACCATTGACAATAGCTTTGATTGCTTGCTGCTCAAGGAAGTCAAATGTGTTGATTATAATCCCGGTTGACTTGGATAACGAAGCCGAGTAGTTGAGGAAGAAATCATAGGTGGGCTTTTGGCGATCAAGCACAGGTTCGGGCATGAAAGATGATTTAACCGGGGGCAATCCCGGAATGAATAGAAGAGAGCTTGGGTGGTCTTTGAAGCTTGAAGTGATTTGGTTGTGTAGAGTCGGTAAGTAGAGGATGGCGGCGAGGGTGGAAGCACAGGAATTGAAGTAGGTGTAAGTTGGTATGTTGGGGTGATAAGAGAAGTTGGTAGTTGAGGTTATTATAAAACTCAGGATTATCGAAGTGAGAGAGATGTTTTCCAGGGCCTGGAAGACATTGGAAGAATTGAGTTTGATGGATTCGATGGCGATGTCGGCTCTGGATAGAGTCTTGGAGGGCATTTGGATGGAGGGAAGGTAGTAGAAGGAGATGATCGGATTGAGTCGGTGTGAGATTGAATTGATGTACGAGCAAGTTTTGGATTCTTCCAAGGGCATGGATGGAACAAGGATTGTTATGGACAAGTTTGACCTGTGTTGCAATATTAGCTTGCCAAGTTCCACCATTGATATCATGTGGTGGAACGCTGGACCTGGGTATAAAGCAATGGTTTTTTTCATTATGTTCGGTGCTTGAGGCGAGATGCTGAGGAGAAGCTATCGATAGCAGAGGCAGATTTGATTGGGGGTGGGGGAGCACTTCACATTTTTAATAGTTTAAATAGAAGCTCTCTGTCCATACAACTGTAGGAAAAAGCAAATTTTTTTAACGGTTGAAAGGTTCACTCGTTTTTCTAAAAATAGAAGATAGGATCCAAGATTAGCTTATACGTTTTACTTAAGAAGTCACACTCAGTAAATAATATGACCCAAAAGAATAAAAAAACAAAGATGTTCACAGATAAAAGAAATAATTGAGACATTGATCTTTAAACTGATTTCACAATAATAATACACACAATTTTCAAATGAACACTGATATTTGTACCAAAACGTAGTAAAACATTGATAGAAACCCAGCTAAAACCATATTATTTTAAATGTTTTTTTTTTTTTTTAAAATTAACCCCAAACATTTTTTTAGGTGTGTTATTAATTTTTACTTTAATTCCTCAATCACTATTCCTTCCAACTACGAATTAGTGTTTTTTCTTTTTTAAATGTATAACTGAAAACCGTCGCTACCCTTGCTCTACTGCTGTTGAAGACTTTTCTTGTCACATGGCACACACAAATCATAAGGGAAAACCGGAAACGCGCGGTTTTGACCCTAAAATTTGCCAACGTACATTTGTCGACCTTATTACTCGTCATCGAAAAAAGTATCACTTTTCAGGGATAAAATCACCACTCACCAATATATTTCGTGCAGGTAAGAGCATGATTGAAGCACGTTTTCACGAATTTTGAAGAGCTTTCATGCTATGTCTCAATAAAATCACAAATATTTAATTAAAAAATAATAATAACTATGAACTCCCTTACGGTGGAAACAGAGAAGCAGTTTGCTTAAAAGTGCAAACTCTGATGGGAAGCTTTGGGAACTAGAACCGCATATCAAATATTCTCATATAGGGAAGACTATCATTATCTTGACGGCTAAATGCTTTACCCATTCCACCAATTCCCAAAATCACTAGACACTAAAAGCAAAAACCAATTGCACTTACACACAAAGAGAAGCCAATCTTATAACTTATATTATATCCATCGATTAAAGGAGAGAATGATGGGCAGAATCTCATTTTGATGGTCAATCGCTAAAATCTGTACTTCCGCTGCGAGAACTGCTGGCATTTCGACTGTGTAAGGAGAGGCCCCTCATGTGACCAGCTGCAGCAGAAGCATCAACTTTTTTCTCTTGAAAGAATTTCTCCCTTTCAACATGCTTTGCAGGTGGGGGCGGTATTATAACAGGTTGAGGATGTGCATTGGTTTCATGTGGTGGCTCTGCTTGCACTGGACGTATAAGTGGTCGGTTCAGCCTTGCTGCTGGAATTGACGATCCAAGAATGCCCAAGGCATGTCGTTCTGGCAAGTGTTCTTCATCTTCAGGCCTTGCACATGCTTTTCCTTTCCGCATCCTGTCATGTGATTTACAGTCAAAAGAGAGAGCAATATCCAAGAAATGGGAATTTCTTTTTACCCAAAGCATGGAAGGTCTCATCAAGAAACTGAGGAATATTCAACAGGCTTTATTATGAAATGGGAAACGCTACCTTGCACCACTGTATGTTACAATTTTCACAGGTTTTTTGTTGCCGGTCACAAGCTTATTGTTACATTTCTCCAAAATTTTCTTTATATTCACGAACTTGTTCTTTGAAAAGCTAAACTTAGAAGTGAAACGAAAAACTTATGACCAGAAACAAAAAAACTTGAGACCATTTTAACATTCGACAGTTGTAAGGTAGTCAGACACTCATTAAGCAAGGTTTTGGCCATGACAATATCAGAGCCATGCACCATTAACTTGAGCAAAAATCAGATTCAGGCTGGTCGAAAGCACACATACTATCTAAGAAGAAACAAAGGTCACACTGAAGATCAATGTAGATAAAAGTACCTCCGGAAAAGTTGCTCAGCCTCTTCCTCTTCTTCTTCTTCATGGTCAGCATGATTGGCAGTGGCGGCAGACCTCGTCGACAGACGGCCATCTTGATGGTTCACATGATTGGCAGTTGATGTAGACCTCTCTGAGAGAAGGACATCGTGTCTTGCCAGGACGTTCTGGAGCTGCTCATTCAAGTCAATTGCTTGAGAAACCACCTTCTCATCCCTTGTAAAGGAAGAATAATTAATTCAAGTTTCAAGAGAGAAACACTAAGCGTGTACATTGATAAGAAACAGAAATAAAGAGCATGTTATGATGCAAAACAACAAAAGATGGACCAATGATCCACTGCACCACCCAAAAGAAAGTATATCAAGCACCACACAAGAAACAATAAAAACTATCAGAAACTAATTAAATCTATCATCAACTTAAATTAGTACAGAAGGTATACGCACAATGACAGGTTAATTCTTCCATCTCCCTTACCCACCAGGCTGCAAACCTCACTCCTTGTAACAGAAGCACACAAAATGATCAGTAAGTGACAATATCTGTCACAAGATGACTGAAATTAGGTCTAAAAGGATATACTCACTCCCTCCCATCCCTTCATCTTCCCACACTCTTGGAACACTTATTCTAACCACAGTGAGCCCAAAAAGCATAAACCAGATACCCCCCCCCCCCAAAAAAAAAGAAAAAAAAGGGAGAAAAAACGTACATCCCCAACCCACCACCTACTCACATAAATGCGCAAACACATAGATGCCTGTCTTGTCCTTCATAATATCTATAACATTAGTTTCCTTTAGTTTAGATAGCAAGGGTTAAGAAGCAAATTTATTATAATTACGAGGCACAAGGGAAGCTACGAACTTCACTTACCGAGAAGTCATTACAAGATGCATAACTCGTTGCTTTTGGAAGGAACACTGTTCAACAAGATCGAGTGTAAATTCATCCTTTGCTCCCTAAAAATACAGTCAAAATGACACATGCTAATTAATAATTCATGGCTGAATTTCGAGACAACAAAAATAAGTGGCCTTGGATATTGTTAATCATGGTTTACTAATATACCTCAGGATTCTGAGAATCAACAGCATCAAGGACATCCTTTAGAACCTCTAATGCATTACTAGCCTTTTGAATAATACTGTACAGTAAAGAAAAACAAGAAATCATTTATAAGCAATAACAATACTGCTGAGAAGTATAATTAATAATTAACCACAATTACAATAATCAAATAGATGTAACCTTGAAAATGAAAATCAGACATCTAAGAAGATTAAAAAAGAAATTGAAAGAGAAATTGTGAATTAATTTCTCTCAAGTATAGCTATACATAAAATGCATTTCTAATATGTGAGTATGCTTCAAATGGATGAAAAATAGCAGAAAAAAGTTTAATAAAATGTACCTGGATTCTGGAACAATCTGAGGCTCTGGTTGCTGAGCAACAGTGACACCTCCGTTCCTAGAGGAGGCAAGTTCTCCATTAAGTGTAACTTTCTTATTTGCATCGGAAGAAGGATGACTTGATGGTATTGTACGAGGTCTTTGAGGAAACTGTACTCCTGCACTCTGCAAAAATAATTAAAAAATTAATAAAAAGAATTCCACTAAATATTACCCTAACAAGAATTTTATTAGCCAATAAAGCACATCAGAAAGAGATAAGACATAAAATTACTGAACAGTTTCTGCCTCTCTCCAGGAAAGCACGTAAGAGAAAAAGATAGACATGTAGGATAGAATTTGCTACTGCCCCAGCCAAAAGAACTTTCAACAAAATTCCTTAATAAGCTCTATAAACAAAAGCCATTTTACAATAGTAGAAGTAAAAGTTTCAAGAAACTTAAAACATCTCATTTCAGTTTCTTTTATATCGATTTCTTAGCACTAGCAGCGATGATGGGAGAAAAACCAATAAAGATCCTTCCTCAGTTAACTAAACTTTGATAACAAAGAAACTTGCATCACACCAATTATGTCTAATAAATAACGAAACCAAATTGAAAAATTCTGAGTCTGTGCCCACCACCAATTCATAATAAGCTGTATAATATTGAGGGAATTTTCCAGAAGCACCACCAAGGGAGGTCTGCGTGGCATCTAGAAGAAGAAATATCCTCTCTCGTACAGGAAAATCTGACTGTCAGAAAAGAAAGTAAAGCAAATTAAGTGATAATCACAAAAATCAGCCACATCACAAATTGTGCATTAGGAAACTGGCTTACACCTTTTTCTTCACTATCTTCACAAGAATAGGGAGAATCCCAGTATCTATAACCAGCTTATGAATATGGTCTCCAATATTGTTCATCAACATCTCTAACAACTGCATTATTGAATAATAAATCAATGATCGAATGATAAGCTTTAGAACCAAAAACAAAAAATGCAAGAAATAAGGTGAAGTTACAGAGTCATTTGATGACCAGATCTTGAGCATTTTAAGGGAGGGAAAGGAAAATGCAACTGCAGTGTCATATTGATATTCAAAAAGTTTAGGGGAAATGAGGATTTCACAACAAGAAGTAGATAAAAGACAATAAAAGGGCTCACCATAACAGCATATAGTTGTACATTTGTGTTTTTGCTACCCAAACGTTTTTTAATAGCTTTAATCACATCCTTAGCATGCCTGCATGTAAAGAATCAGAAACAATGGTAAGCAAAATAATAAAACAACAAATTAGGCAATATATCACATAAGTACAGCTTCACAGTCCAAAAGCCCCCAAAAAGTGGAAATCATCAATGAGCATCCCATAACTGTCTACTGTAAAAATGAACATTTTCCTTGGATAACTATATAACTAATTTTTTTCATGATTTTCAGAAGTTCAAACACTATGAAAACCACGCCACAGGAGGATTAGAAGCACATTTAATTTAAGCTCAGCTCTATCTCCTATAAGCAGACCTAAGTCATCAATGAAACATTAAAAAATAAATATATAAATCAATGCAACATTAAAACACAATAAAAATGAACCAAAACCATAAACAAATATTATTTACTAAAAAATTTTGGAGTGTTCCGTAAGTTAAACCTTTGATCACGAGCGACTAATTCACAAATTTCAATATTTTTCGTCCAATCCATATCAGGAAGTTTCTCACTTGTTGCAGAATTAACGAGCTCAGTGGCCATTTTTTGCTTATATCTGGAGATAAAAATAAGTAGAAGGAAGGAGCATGAATAACAATGATCTAAGTACAGCAAAAAATAAAGTCAAACAAATGAGTGGACAACTATTGGGTTAAGTCAAATATTTTCCAACCAAATTAGCTGAAAAATGAGCAATCAGAAAGGCAACGCAGACAAACATTCACACTCCACATGTAACCTGTTTTATCATTTTCTTTCAAAAATAGACTAAACTATCAAGCATATCCAATAAGCTAATTGAGTTTCACTATCCACGCATCAAAGCTTCAACCAGAAAAAAAATAAAAGAACTGACAATTATTTGCAGATATTGTTAGCCTAACTAACATAAAATGTACTGCAGAAGACTAATCATTCTAGAGTTTGGTGAAGCTAATTCTCACAGTAGAATAGGTACCACTCATAATTTGATGTAAAAATCAAAATTCCCCCAATAACAACTACAAGGCTATATCATATTCACAATCGACCACAATACAAAGGAATAACTAATCTTTGCACTAATAAAGCCAATTATCACATTTGTCACAGCATGACTGGCAACTTGATGTATTTCCAAATAAAGAAGAAAGGTCTCAGATAAATCAAGTTATTTTCTAAAGTGTTTTCCATAGTTAATGCATTAGGAAGTGTAAACATGTGTATATAGAAAATTAAAAACAATAAGCTTTCTATTTGTCAAAACACTGTCGATGTATCAGCTAAGATCCCTGTCTGCACAACTTCTCCTTCTCTCACGACATCCATAGCCACCACACGGCCACCCCAGCCACTGCAACATCAATCCAGTATTTAATACAATTCAACATGCTGATGCCATTATCGTAATACCATTATCTAACTGTGTAAAACATCTTTATTTAATGATTATCTTTCTTCCAAAAGAGTGGCTGCATGGCTTTAACCCTAAGTTAGGTTTCAAACCCCACAAACAGGCATCTCAATCACATGATAGATGTGAAGCCACAAAGCATTTACAAAATACAACATGAGAATATTTACATAACAACAATGATAGGACATAGAACCACTGCATCAGCTAATTTTCAAATTTTGACATAAATTAAACATACTTTTTCTCAATGAAGGGAAAACTAAAAGAAACTCTGGTGTTCGCAACTTCTTTGAAGTTGATACTGCATCATCGTTACTCTGCAAAACATTTTTTTTTTTGGAAAAAAAATTCAAGGTAAGATGAAAGCCATAGTACTTCATTAATTTGAAAGGAATGTGATTAAATATAGAGCAGAATAAAGCAGAGCTTAGAGACAGAAAAAAAACCATATAGTGCTATAAAAACTATGTGCTCAAATGTTAACTTTAAGTTCATAGTACTTAAGCCTATTTCAGTTTTTACATCAAACATGTTAGAGTAGATGACTTTAGAACTGCGATGTCAAACATTACGTTTTAAGATTAATAATATTCATATAGTTTCAGTTGCATACATAAATGATAGGTTGTCATTCATTTTATATTCATTGTTTATCAGATTGTAGGCC
Source organism: Luvunga scandens (assembly GCA_030449905.1). NCBI lineage: Eukaryota > Viridiplantae > Streptophyta > Magnoliopsida > Sapindales > Rutaceae > Luvunga > Luvunga scandens. The sequence goes on from JASUUG010000265.1 coordinate 375,442, forward strand.
CATATGTCAGCTTGCACAACAATTATTTGTATGGATTAAGGCTTACTCACAGAAGATTTCAATCATGAGGACATGGTAACTTATTCTTCACAATCAGTAAGTTGAACACTTCCTGATTACATTCTGACATATCAATTTATCAACCTATAAACACACCCACACACACACACACACACACACACACACACACACACACACACACACACACATCTATTCCAAACTAGTTGAGAAGTAGATAAGTCAATGGAAATAATTTTTCTTTTTCCTCACTATTCTTCACAACAAATGTTGAACTGTATACTGATACTGTTATTTTCACATTATATATACAATGACACTTTCTATTGAACAACAAGGTAAAGAAGCTGAAACTTTTTTAATAGTGCTTGTGAGTAGTGTGAATAATGCACAAACTGACAAAGGAGAGGGAATCCTCTTTCAATGAAAAACATCAAGTCATTTATGGCTTTTCTTCATAAAATTAGCATATTCATTGAAAAAAAAAACTCTTATTTAAAAAATAATAGTTTTGTTGAATTGGTGAAGTTTTGAGCAAATCAATAAAAAATTAATTAAATAAACCCAGGTGTTTATTCTTTAATTGTCCTGCCGTCACTTGTATAAAATTTTTCCCTTGCTTATTTTGGTTACAAATTATTTCTACAATAACACAAACATGCCAGATGGCAGATAATTACACAGATGCCTGTATAAATTCTTGTCTAATCTTGTCTAATTTGATTCAGAATGCAAGTTACAAAGTATTAGCATATTGTTGCCGGTAGACTCTTTCTATATGATGATTCTGGAAAGATGATTGTTGATTAGTTCAGATTTTTCACTAATAATCAAAACTGTGACTTTGCTCCAAAACATTTTCCCGTTAGTTGCTAAAATTAACTCACATAAGCAAAATTATTTAAAAATTATTGGAGCGGTATGTACTTGAAAATCATAAATTATTTGTACTTGAAAATCATAAATTCTGCTGTGGTCAGATCGTAAGCAGTTGAAACAAATGTTACCTTAAAGATCTAACATAACAAACACAGGATGCGAACACGAAATGAACGGATCAACAGGTAACGCGAAGATGAATTTAAATGAAACGAAAAAAAATTTCATAATTCTTGTTCAATGGAAAAGGAACAAATATAAAACGACGGCATACCTGCGAGGACGGAGAGGAAGAGAGAGACTATGTGAAGAAAATTTAAGAAGAGCTGATATACACGAAATAACTTCAGCATTTCTATCAACGCTATGATGATGACTAAATTGACTATTGACTACAACTGACTGACTGTATACAGTGATAAAATTAGAGTCGCAAAATTAAGTTGCTAACTCTTTTTTTTTCTCCTCTCTCTCTCTTATAGCTTTATGATTAGCGCTGTGTTACTACCGCTAATTGTAATTTATTTAGGTTGAGATTAGGGCAGGGAGGAGGATTCTTTGCCCTTTTTTCGCTTTCGATGGCGGATTAAACACTAATGCGAGCAGCTGCGACACGCCACGATAAAGCTAAAGCTGCTTAATATGTGCTGTGCTGGGGAAGGATTAGTCTAATCACACCCAGCGGTGACCTGCCAATATTGACGCTTCTGTCTTTTTCGGACACGTGTTGGGACAGGGGAGGGTTTCCTTTGCCTGGCTTTGTTCCATTTTCCATTTTCCATTTTCACTGCGTATTTCCTTTTTCCAGTTGTATTGTAGTTGTCAATATATTTTGCTAAGTTTATGAAAATGTTTTTTTTTTATTTTACTTCTTAAATGTTTTTTCTTCACCTCTTAATAAAATATTGATCTTCAATTGAGAAAAATATTAAGTGCTTTGTATGTTATACATGTGTGCTTTGTATGTTATACACGTATCTCTTTTTTAAAAAGAAAGTAAATAAATTTGAAATAGGTTTTTAGTCGCCCAATATTTTTGGGATTTTTTTTCATATGACTACCCACATCATACATATGTGTATATTTGATTTGAGTAAAAGGCACATGAATAAACCTATGTGAAATTGTATATTGAGATATTCAAAACTTTCTCAAATAGTTTCATTTTTTTAAAAATCTTTCAATTTTTTTACATTAGTTTAATATTTATTTCAAAACATAGACTAATCTTTTCAATTATTATTGTTATTATTATTATTTTTAATGTGCAGCGCGAGTACTTACCAAGAAATCATCTGTCTCAATGCTCTTCTCGTCCAAACATGCTTTAACTAGAAACTTCGGGTGGAATTCGCAAGATAACATTAATACTAACGTCGTCTCGCCGAAACTAATCTTTTCAACGTCATCATTACTAAACCATTCACGTTACTTGTTACCAAAAGGCTTGGGGCCTCAAAGTTACCACACACGTGGCTCCCCGTAGGGTATCATTGCTGCTTAAACAGATGCTATTGCAAGAGAGCGAGTAGGAGTTATATTTGATACTCTCGAGCGTGCCGATGAACAGTGATATATAAAGGATGCGTTGTACAAGAGACCGTGCGTCGGGAATTGAGCAAATGTTCTAGCGCTTTGCTGGACTTGGATTCTCTTTCTTTTAGTTTTCGACTTCTAGCTTTAGATCGACTATGCTGGCTGTATTCCTCTGCACCCCTGACCCCATCAGAAAGCGCTATGTTAGAACAAATCAAACATCAATCTCTGATCGTTTCGTTATAGACCGTTTGATCTAATATAGCAATTAAATGATTTTACAATCCAATTATTGTTCACTACGCGGACGGATTCGTGACTAATCCTAAACAAATTATCTCAAAATCCGGCGGATTTATATTCTATCTCATTTATTAAACAAACCCTTATTCCATGCTTCATGATCCAAAATGCATTTGTTTGATAAATGAAAATTCGCTAAATGAACAAATATTTATTTTGATTCGTTTAATTCATTTACCAAAATTAATAAACCAATCAAAATGAAGTCAATTGTTTAAAAATTTTAATTATATATCAAATAATTAAAAGCAAGAAAAAACATTATCACAAATAACCTTATGGCTAGTAATTTTTTATCTAAAATTAAAAAGTTGTAAAGATGAGTAAGTAATTTAATTAAATGAATTCAATTTATAGTTAATTTGTTTATGTTTAATAAACAAAACATAAGCGAATAAACAAATAGTGAGCTCAAACCTGGATTTGATTTATTTATTTAGTGAATAAATGGAATTTGACCTATTTATTAAATGAATTAAATTTTCAAATCCAAAATTATTTAGGGCTCTGTGGGATTGCTTTTGAAAGGTTTGAAAGTGAATTTAGAAAGTTAAAAATTAATTATGATTTTTTATAAATTATTTTTAAAAATTACTTTTAGTAAAATCATCCCCTCCCACAATAGATTTTAAAAAACAGGAAATGAATGACTTTCCAAAATTTGATTTTGAGAATCAATTTTATTTAATACAATTCAATACATATCCTTGCATATAATATAAAATTTCAAAATATTCTTATTCAATTGGGAGATCAAATCATTAAAGTTAAAGAGATTATTATTATTATATCGAGATAACAAAATAATAATATTTATTTTAGTCATCAATTATTATACACACATATATATATAGAGAGAGAGAGAGAGAGAATAAAATATATTAAATAGAGATACAAAATAAAATATATTAAATATACATGTAAATTTAAATTAATATTATGTCTATTTCAATAATTTTAATTGATATAATAATTTAGTAGTAAGATTTATCAAATACATACAATAACTTTTAATATTCACGAAACTTCTAAAACTAAAATTTATCAAATATTTAATTAATCCTTTTAATATTTGATTATTTTTATAATATATTATTAATAATTATTTTTAAAAACTACAACATTATCAAATTGATTCTTCATTTCAATTGAAAGTTGGTATGCAATTCAAATTGAATGAACAAATTCTTGACTTAGGTTGTGTTTGTTTTTTTATCTGAAATCTGAATATATTTAAATGAAAATGTCTAAATGACATATTTGTTTTTTCTTTTTTAACATTTGAAGAGAAAATTTTAAAAGCTAGTAGTTTGACATAAATATCTTTTTAAGTGGTGTATATATTTATTCTTCACAATTTATAATTTTCACACGTTGATTAGTTTGGTAGAATTAAAAAAAAATTGTTGATCTTAATTTAATTTTATAATAAAAGATGTAATTATTACATCAACTTTTATTATAAAGTCCACACAATTGTTTTATTTTTAATTCATTATAATGGATATAATTTGATTTATTCAATATTTTTAGTTTAGTTAATGTTATCATGTAAATAAAAATTTAAAGTAATTAAAAAAAATAACTTCAAGAATAACACATAAATATTAAGTTTATACATAATATTAGAAATACATAAATTATTAAGTGTATTTTTAAAATTTGAAATAAAAAATTTCATTTAGACTTTAGACTTTAAATAAAAATAAACTTTGTGTATTTTTCTTATTCAAATAAAAATATCTTATAATAAACGATAAATTAAAAAAATAAATAACTTAAAATAAATAAATATCTAAAAAAATTAATTTCAAATTTCAAATTAAAAAAATAAACCACACCGTACTGCCAGTCCCGCCTGACCTACGTTCTAACTTCTAAGGCCCAATGTTAGGCACGCAAATTAAAACATACGAAAATGAGTGCCGAAATGCCGAATAAATATAACGAAAAGCTGTTGCCTTGTGACTGGCGATTGTACTTTTTTACAGCTGAGCATTGCAAAATATTGACAGTTTTTAATGGGTGCTAATCGAATTGGAACGTCCGTGTTGGAAAAATTTTCGAAGAATTTTTAATTAATTACTCTTAAAATAGGAACTATGAATCTATTCAAATGGGCTTTGTTGCCACCCACTGAAAAACTCCCCAACCTCGGGTGTCGGGCTTGACCTAACACCAAGTTCTGGGGCCTTAGCCTCGATCTGAGTAACTGGGCTCAATTCTTCAGTTTAAGTCTTTAAGAATTAGGATGAAATATTTTTATACAGTAATTTATTCAGATATAGGGTCAGTTTAGGATTATAGAAACAGATGAAATAATTTATTTGCACTGTACAGATAAAATTAATTTTTAATTAAAAAAGTAGTTTGATAAACTATGTTATTATGGTTGTTGTACATGTGTTTAAAAAGTATAATACATGCGTTTGATAAATTTTATTACTAAAGTGTTGTTTTATTATAGAGAAATTATCCACCGATCACCTAATGTTTCGGTTTTTTTTAAAAATACACAATTTCTTTTTTTTTACCTGAATTACACCTGAAGTTACAATTCTTTTCATTTTTTTTTCGTTGTTGATCAAGTTAAGATTAGTTTTTTTCTTAACAAAATGACGGTTTTACCCCCTAAAATTAATGTTATAAGATGAAATTATAATTTTACATTTGGGGGGTAAAACAGTCATTTTGTTAAGAAAACTAAAGGAATCTTAACGGTCAACAGACAGAAGTAAAAATATAAATAATTGTAACTTCAGGTGTAATTTAGGTTAACAAAAAAAAAAGAAATTGTGTATTTTTAAAAAAAACCGAAACATTAGGTGGTCGGTGGATAATTTTCCTTTATTATATAATGACCAAAATAAATATAAGTTATAAGTGTTAATTGCTTTTTATTTTTAGAATATATTTAATAAATTGTTTACACACATATTTTTTTCTTAAATATATAAAATTATATTAAACAAACTCAATTAAAAAAAATAAAGAATTTCATAATCTATTACATAAAATATGATAAAAATAAAGGTATAATTTATATATTAAAATCTATGGTTATAATAAAAATTTTGAAAAGGTGTGATAGCTTATTGGATAAGCTGTTTATGAAAAGCATCCACCTACTTGTTTTTAAAAGCTGTTGACAAAATAGAGAAAATTATCAAATAAGTTATTTTTACAAAATTTATCAAACACTATTTTTATAAAAAATTATGAAATAAGCAATTTATTAAATTTCAACTGCAATCCTAAACTGATCCATAATTGGGGTATAAAAAATACATGTTCGACTCATAATGAATTCAGGTGATGAGGGTAAGATAATACCCGACCCAAAGATGAGTCTTGGTCGGTCTCAAGCTTCACTTAATAAACATGTGGTTTAGGTTGAAACTTGAATTTTATTAAAAAATGTAAAATATATATTATTTTAAATAATTATATTTATTCAATTTATTTATTACATAAATATGAAATTTTAATTATTTAAAGTTCATATTTTTATGTCCAATTTCATTAAAATAAAATTAAAAATTATAGAATTACAAAATATATATATATTACTAAATATAAAATCTAGGCATAAAAACTCAGGTTAAAAAAAGAGCTCGGTACTGAATATTTTAAGCTTGTCCTAGTTGTCAAGAAAATATATTATATATATATATATATATATTACAAAATATAAAATCTAGGCATAAAAACTCAGGTTAAAAAAAGAGCTCGGTACTGAATATTTTAAGCTTGTCCTAGTTGTCAAGAAAATATATTTAGACCGAATCCGGACCTTATCATGCCTGAGCGAGACTCAGAGTCTACCATCCCTACAATTAGCGAGGAAAATTTATCAACTGCATTCCACTTCAACTATGTACTTCAAAAGCGAAGACAAAAGATTCAACATTTCGTACGTCTTTTCTCACTTACTTTATTCTTATTTTATCTTGTTATTTTATTTATATATCAACACGAAAGGTTAAAGGCCTAAGAGGATGAGTCGTGGCTTTCAGGCATTCACATGTCTGGTTACCAGTTCAGTTCCAAAAGGACCAGACCCGGTTGGCAAAGGCCGACTTTAGTTGATACATTTTTTTTTTGCTCCTTCAGCTAAAGTTAGCAGTTTGGGAAGCGTGTGTCTATTTTTCAGATAAGGAAATGACAACGCGTAATCATTTTTATTTTGTTTGTTTGTTTTTATAAAATTAATTGTGAAACGAGAATGAAATGTAAATTCTTTTTTGTATGAGAGGAATGAGAATAAAAATAAATTAAAAAAATATTTTTATTTTTAAAGAAAATTAAAAAAAATCTTTTTATCTATTTTAGTAACTTAAATTAATATATTTTGATTATATATAAAGGAATACAGGTCATTTCGAAAATAACCTATTCTAATATTCTCCATCCTAATTTGATCCCATCCCAATTTATTAAAAATAAACCCACAAAAAAAGTGCTATTAGTGCTGTGAATTGTGAGTTCATCTTTCGTATCATCCAACATTGTAAAAAAGAACATAGAATAGGGGCAAAGCTTACCAAACGATTTTCACACTCCGTGGTTCCAATTGAAACGAAAGGCTGAGTAGGATTGTCACAAATGGTCCTATTATCACACAACTTCAACAAAGAAAATAGGAAAGTAGAATTAATGGCGACAAAATTGCTTGCTTGCTCCGAGTCATACAAGAGATGGCAAGTTGGCGACATTGGCAAGTTGTTTTTATATGGCTGGAAGCATCTCACGGTTAATAAATATTTAAGAGAAAGGACATTTACGCTTGAAGGGTTTGCTCTCTCGCTGTTTCACACACAATGACATCACCCTTTAATAATAATAAAACGTATGATGAATGACATCAGTTAATTTGCAAGTGATTGTATAATCACCAAACCAGTCCACAGAAAGCGCAAAGATAAGAGTTTACTTATTTTAATTGAAGTAGCCGCCGACTAAGAGGACAGATGCACCGTCCGCCGCTAGTAAAGAACGCACCAGAGCAAAACCTTCGTTCGAGACATTCGAATCTCCATCATTTATGTGAAGTAGACAAATGCTCTTTCCCTTTCTCTTCAGGCGTGGAAAGTTGAATTTAGAAATTTGGAGTCCAAAAAGAGGAAACTTTCTTTCAACTTGTCTATGCCCCACTACGTTTTATATATCACATCTGTTCATGCACCGGGACGACTCTATTGTGATAATTTACAACGTATTTCCTAGTAATACATTACATATAATATTTTATTTAAACTAAAGTACTTCACTTGCGTGTGTGTGTGTGTAAGAACTATTATTGATATCGCGAAGTTGATTGATTGTGCAGGCTAAGGCAAGGCAAGAGGCAAAGCGAGATGGGGTCTGCTTTCTCAGTGGCGGCCTCAGTGGCCATACTTCGAAGCACATTCAATGAAATGATTCCGGATGAATTACGCGGCTATATTTGGAGCATCACTCGCCGCTTCTCAACGGAGATCACCATGGTCATTAAAGAATCCCACGACGGCTCAACCAACCGTCTCTTCTTCGCCGCCGTCACTTACCTCGACGGTCACGCTCTATCCAACGCCGTCCTCCCCCAACGGCTCACCGTCGGCAAGAACGAGAACGTCAGGAACTTCACCTACGGCCTCGAGCGGAACTCCGAGATCGTCGACGTTTTCCAAGGGGTGACCATGAAGTGGAAGTTCAATTCCGACATCAACTCAACCAACCACTTCGAGACGAGATGGTACGAGCTCAAGTTTCACAAAATGCACGCTGAGTTGGTCAAGAAGAAGTATCTGGTTCATGTTCTTGAAATGGCTAAGACGTTCAAGGATCGGAATCGGATAGTGAGGTTTCACACCATAAGGCACGACCGCTGGAGCTCGAGTGGAGTGAATCTCGACCATCCGATGACATTTGATACCTTGGTTATGGACGGCGACTTGAAAGAGACCGTGTTGAACGATCTTGATTGTTTCAGAAGAGGGAAGGAGTATTACAGGAAGATCGGTAAAGTTTGGAAGAGAGGTTACTTGTTGTACGGGCCACCGGGAACTGGCAAGTCAAGTTTGATTGCTGCTATAGCTAATTATATGAATTATGATATTTACAACTTGAACTTATCGGGTGTCACTTCTGATTCTTCACTTGAGTACCTGCTGCTCCACGTGCCTAACCGTTCGATTCTTGTTGTCGAGGATATCGACTGTTCTATCAAACTACAGAATCGCCAGACTGAGGATGGGGGTGAACCAGCTGATTCCCATCGGGGACCTCAGGTATCAATAATTTATTTTGACATTGCAGACTTTAATTACTAATTGCAGTCTTTTTTTGAGCCTCTCTTTGTAGTTTTCTAAGCAGGGTTCGTTTGGGACTGTTTGGTAAAAGATTTTCTTTTTGATGAATGATTTTTTTTGTCTATTGCTTGTAGGATTGCATGGAGAAATAGCAATTTGAATATTTATTGAAAGTTACTTTAGCCTAAATTATGAATAGAGCGACTCAAGCTATATGTTTCATTACTTCCACTGAGGTTTTGGTGGATGTTTCTTTTTGTTCTGGAAATTATTGTCCTAGTATCTGTGGGCTGATGAGTGTTTAGGCTTTCAAGATTTCGTGGTCTATTAACTTCTTCGATTCGGTAATTGAGTCTTTGCTGTGTGACATCCAGGGGTTTCTGGGTTTTAATGTAAATGGTGAAAGAGACTTCTAAAACTTGAAGAACTGAACAGCTTCGATAGAGCTTACCAAATACAATGTGACCAAATATACTTTTAAGTCTCCCTTTCTACGCTTTCATTGTTAGATCCACATTGTTTGACTACACTAGGTAGGTAACAAGAGTAACACAGAGTTAGTTGGATCTCTTATCAATTTGCAGAAGTGCACTTGCGGCTTAAACCTCATCATCTGAACATTATGTTTATATTAATTATGATGTAATCCCAATAGGTGACTCTTGCTGGACTACTGAATGCCATTGATGGGCTGCTTTGCTGCTGTGGAGACGAAAAGATCACTGTCTTCACTACTAATTACAAAGATAGAATCGACCCTGCATTACTGCGAGCAGGTCGTATGGACATGCACATAAACCTCTCTTATTGTACATTCTCGACCTTCAAGCAGCTAGCAGCCAGCTACTTGGACATTTATGATCATGATCATCTCTATTGTCACATTGAAAAACTTATGGAAAGGGTCAAAGTTTCCCCTGCTGAGGTTGCCGGTGAACTCATGAAGGCCAAAGGTTCAAAGACCTCCCTTGAGGACTTAATCACATATTTGAAGAGCAAGGTAAGTTGACAAGATTTGTTTTCGTTCCGGAAAGGTCCCTTCTGTATCTGTGCTGATGAAATTTTGATGTGGTAGGTCTATTGTATACTAACGGACTCTTCAATTTATTAGGAATCAGAAGCAGAAAAATCCTCAATGGCTGCTCGGTTGGCATCAAACGTAGGCGATAACAGGCCAGAACGACGAGAGAATGGCAATAATATTTCTAAAAGTGAGGTTCAAGACCAATCTTCCCACACTGAGACTGAGACAGCTGATATGGCAAATGTTGGCGAGTATTCAGTTAAGGCGGAATTTGCAAAGATCATTAAAGCTATTTTTTCGAAGCACGGAGACATTGCCGCCAACAGTTGCTTGCAATCTAAGCAATGCCGTTCGTCTCTGCTGGAGATTGTTTGTAGCATCATCCAAAAATTACAAAAAGCAAAATTAAAAGATTTGAAAGAAACAGAGCTCAAGTCCATGCTGTCTGAGCTTCGAGATCTTGAATCAATGAGGCTGGAAGTGGGGTGGCTGCACAAGAGGTTGGATGAGATTGTAGAGGCAATGCGACTGTTTGAGCTGATGGCTGTGTCTGAGAAGCTTTCTGATACTATTTTTAGCACTGAGGTCAAATTGAATTGTATCTACCATAAATCATTGGTAGAGGGTCTGATTTGAGGCAATTTCTTTCAATCCATTTGTTAAAAATTGAACTAGAATTTATGTGAGTAAATACTAAATACTTATCTTTTGAACTCTTAAACTTGGAGTATGCGTAAATTGTCATCTCATATTATAGGAGCTTACCATGTTACATATTTTTTATGTAACATAGCAAATCAATAACTTCCACGCGTTGCAAGAGAGAGGGAAAGCTGATGGAATTCAACTAATGCCAGGCCAATTTAGACTCAGCTGTAACTTAGCTGAGTCCCATATTATATATCATTGATTGAAAATCGTGTCATTTTAGTAAATCTACAGCTCTATTATTACGATTCTACATCTCGTGCGGGTTGAAAATGAGTGAGCAATTGTTTATCATTTCCTTGCAAAATGGGACTAAAAAGTCATAAAAATTCTGGTTATGGTACAATTCCCAGATCTGTGTTAAAATTTTAAATGTTAAAAAAAATAATTATAAAATAATAAAGTTTCTTATGTATTTTTAATTGCAGCAGATGAGGACGATGACGTGGAATGAAGTGAGAGAACACATAATGAAGGCTCTCCGATCCTGGTCACTCGTCAGCACCGATAAACAAGCGCATCGCCGGGATTTAACAAAATTTTCAACGATCGATTAACATGTCTTACATTCTAAATACAATGATACTTCGCAGTGGCTGCAAGAGGCTCTTCTCCTCAAAGAAAATTGGCTCCGTATTATCATCTTCTTGGTTATTGAACAGAAACCATAATCAAATCAATAACGGTAACAATGATGTTATTAAGAGATCATCAGCAGCAGCAGCAGCTGCATATCACGTGAGCGCAGGTGGCTACATGCGTGGACTAGTGTTTTGGGAAACTAATAAACCCCTCACCATCGAAGAATTCAACATGCCTCGACCCAAAGCTGGTGAAATTCTCATCAAAACCAAAGGTGTAATTTTTTTTTTGGCCCCTTTTCTTATTCCTGAAATGCACATTTGCCTTCTTGCATCATAAGTTGAATTGAGTTATATCTTTGAAATGGGCTTGCAGCTTGTGGAGTGTGCCACTCCGATCTTCATGTAATTAAAGGTGAAATTCCGTTCTCAAATCCATGCGTTGTAGGTCATGAGATTACTGGGGAGGTTGTTGAACACGGTCCCCATACTGATAATAAAACCATTCAAAGGTTAGCTTTTTTATTTTTCTTATACTAAGACCAACAATATTCTTTAATTATTAATCTTCATATTTCCTACTTGTATTTTCAGACTACCAGTTGGATCTCGTGTTGTCGGAGCCTTTATCATGCCTTGTGGCAACTGTTCGTTCTGTTCTAAGGTGATGCTTGGTTAGGATTGCTTTTAATTTTTGACATTTTCATAGAGGGAGAAAATATGTAGCAAACTATTGGGCTGATAGCATTGGCTTTTTCATTGAATAATAGGGCCATGATGATTTATGCGAAGATTTCTTCGCTTATAACCGGGCTAAAGGAACTCTTTATGATGGTGAAACTCGGCTGTTCCTCCGCAATAGTGGTATTTAAAAAAAAATAATTCTGTAAATTATTATTTCTTTTTTCTGTTTTATGCTTATAAGTTGTGCTGATGCTTTGTTTTACACTGTTAAAACTCCTGATTGTTTGACTATAATTTGACATTTGGGCATACGAAACCAACCTTTTCTTTGATTGCTTTAAACTAAACCTTTTGTCTACATCGATGCACAATTTGCTACTCACTTTCTATAAATGCACTAGGAGGAGGGGGGTTGGGGGGGGGGGGGGGTGGGGAGTGTTCTTCTACCAATGTTGAATTGTTAATGATATGTTGCATCTTGTAGGAAAACCAGTGTTCATGTATAGTATGGGGGGCATGGCTGAATACTGTGTCGTGCCAGCACATGCGTTGTCCGTTTTACCAGACTCGTTACCGTACAAAGAGTCTGCAATTTTAGGATGTGCTGTTTTTACTGCTTATGGTGCTATGGCCCATGCAGCAGAGGTGCGTGCAGGTGATTCTGTTGCTGTGATTGGAATAGGCGGAGTAGGGTCAAGGTAAACAAAAGAAAATTTTATACTATTATTGATTTACACGTGGGAGTGGATGAGTTGTCAAAAATTGAACTGATAGTTACTTCAGGAGTTCAGTTCATTTTTTGATGGATTTTAATTGGGCCACCTCCAACATAATTAGACTACATCATATGCTCCAGTTGTTTGCAGATAGCAAGAGCATTCGGTGCATCTGATATTATTGCTGTGGATGTTCATGATGAAAAACTGCAGAAGGCTAAGACATTTGGTGCCACTCACACCATAAATGCTATTCAAGAAGATGCTATTGAAAAAATTAGGGTATGTGCTTATCACATCTCTTTAGGTTTTTAACTAGATAAGAAAGTACCACTTTTCAAAAGTGACTATACTTACCTCATATGTACACTTTTCTGAAGCATCTTACTTAAAATTGTCTGATGAACTGCATAAATCTATGTCCATGGAGGCTTATGCATTTTCACTTGAAATTTTCCAGAGGACTTCAAAGTAAGCTGTGAAAACAGCCATTTATGCATTTCACACTTGCTTGCATACATTCGTTCTATTTATGTTCCATTTTGTTCATTGTAAAGGGGAATCGTTGATATTAGCTTCATTTTCCCCAATTGGGCTGTTATCATGTCATACTGGTCTTGCTACCCATAACACTGCAGTTATTTCTGTTCTCACTCTCTCCTTAACAACAGTATATATTTTTTACACTCGATATTATTGTTGCTGTATTATATTTGTCTTAGTTTTCCTCCTTTACTGTTAATGACTCCTTTCTTTCTCTGTACTTTTAAGAATGTTGTTCCTTTCAGATGATAATAATTCTTATGAACACCATCATTGCCTATTCCTTTTAATAAGGTTTTGGAATTAATGGTTGTTGGCCATAAGTTTAGAGCTATTAACTGAGAGAAAAGCCTTTTCACTTTTCTCGCTCTTTTTCTTTTTCTTTTTTCTTTTTTTCTTTTTTGGTAGGACATAACTGGAGGAATGGGTGTAGACATAGCTGTGGAAGCCTTGGGAAAACCTCAGACATTTTTGCAGTGTGTACAGAGTGTAAAAGATGGAGGAAAAGCTGTGATGATTGGACTTGCACAATCTGGTGCAGTTGGGGAGGTGGATATAAATCGTCTTGTTCGTAGAAAGGTATACATTTTGTCGTCATTAAGATATTTGATAGAATCAACTGTCTATATTTTGATTTCTTTGAGCCACACCTATTATCTTGGTTCAGTTTTTCCTTCCCCAAGTATGAGAATTAAGATTCACTTGAATAATAGGAAGAAAAAGGTTGAGAAACTAAAAGATACAATAAAAGTAAATGTATTAAACAAAGTCGATCTGTTCCTTGAACTATTATACTGAAGTGATGTTCAATACTTCTGCAGATTGTAAAGAATAGAAACTAAAAACTGTAACCGTGTAGATGGAGATGGAGCCATTGCAGTCTGTAGGGATAGAAGGGCAAAAATACTACTTCTGGAAATATTTTTTTTTTTAAGTTTTTGTTCTTTTATGAAGCTTACACTTTTTTAGCTTTCTGGTGTATAATTAGAAGATCTTAAGAAATGAATTCTCTCTCTCTCTCTCTCATAACTATGTTAGGAGCTGAGGTGAGAGAAGCTTAAGCTTTATCAAACCTTGGCGATGTGGGTCTGCACGTACATCTTAGAACTCAGTGTTATCTCATATTGACCCTTCATTAACGACCATTCTTTGATGGAATAGCTTTGCTTATTTAAACCACTTAGTATTTGTGTCTGACTTATATCATATTAAATGTTATAAACTTTGCTCAGCATAACTTTAGGATGACTCTATTGTGTTCCATGTTGGCAACTCTGACCTTTCTGGCAATGCTCCCCTGGTGCAGATACAAGTCATCGGATCCTATGGAGGAAGAGCAAGGCAAGATCTTCCCAAGTTGGTCAAACTCGCAGAATCAGGTATATTCAATCTCACTGATGCTGTTACAAGAAAATACAAATTCGAGGACGCCAATAATGCTTACAAAGATCTCAATAATGGAAATATTCTCAGTCGTGCTGTCGTTGAGATAATGTAGGGCTTTGCTCCTCATTCTGTGGTTTTTTGTGCCAGACTACTCCTGGAAAACAAAATCTTTGTTTTAATAGAATTGAGCCAAGCCACTGATATTAATGGCACTTTGATTTTTGAAGAACGTGGAAATTTACCGTTGCTCATGTATGTCGTTGTGTTGTACCTTTCACCTCACCAGAATCAGATGACTAGCCCCATGCCTTACCCTTATGAGCAGAGCATGCTTCTGTAAATCCTTTCATTATAATTTAAGCCATATGATGGATTTATCAACTTGTGTTAACAGAACGTATGGTAGAGATGTCTTGGAGTTGTATTTTCATCGTTTCTCCAATGTAATCTTACATTGAAGATGACATGGAGGCATACATATTGAAAGTGTAGAATTTATCCTTAGAAAAATAGATAGGATCATAAATCAGAATTTAACACCTGATTTTCATTAGTAATTAAAAAAAAAAAGTCTCCTCCAAAGATTGGCAACAGTCAATCTTCTCATTGGGTAGAACAAAAAATGGTAAAATTTGATATTTGATTTCCCACCAATCCGGAAAAACAATGAAAGAATGTGAAATATGTTCGTCTATGAAAACCCGAGTGTGAAGCACTAAACCTCCAGACGAGTGGATGAAAAAAACTGCCCCATCTGGGCACCCAAATCTCCCTCTACTCGAGATTTTCAGACCAACAAAATATGCACGTCTTTTCTTAACTTGGTACCTAATCTAAGTAGATGGAAATTAACCATCAAACTCAAATAGTCAGCCTCCACTTTAGTCTTGCTTCCACTTGTTGACATATCTGAGGAAAGCATTGGCAGGATTTACCCCTGGTGTTGCCCGCACCCGTGTAGATCTCCGGAGCACAGCCTCCTCCATTGCAATCCTTCCAACAAAGCTCTTTGATCTCTTTTCAAACTCAGAGCTGTAGAAACATTTTTAGGAAGAGCATTATCAATACAAATATTAACAGTGTTTTAACAAATATTAGTAGCAAAAATACTACCCATGGGAAAAAAAGGTTATCATAGTTATAGTTGTATAATCAGTTGTGCATGAATCATATGATATTCACCAATTGATTGAAACCAACTTGAAAACTAATAAAAATTTTGACTGACTGAAAGAGGAATCAGAATGGCGACAGGAAGCTATACCAGCAGTCTTCAAGAAGTACCAACAGCCACACACAAACTGATTGGTTGGCCTAACCCTACCACACAAACAGCAGTAGAGAAAAAGATCTGCTTTCTTACATTGCATTTTAGCATCATTCTACCTTAAACCGTATAAATTGTGTTTGGTCTGCTAAAAACATTTACCCATTACAAAATTGCCAAATCAATAAAAAGTTCAGCAATCATAATATCTCCTGCATCGAACAAATGCCATATATATATTCAACTAAAAGAAAATGGAGCTCAAAAAGGTAAAAGAAGGTGAAGGTACTCCATGACAAGCCCTATCATTGCTAAAATGAAACAACTCACCTCATTTTGGCATAGAACTTTTCTAGTTGCTTATGAAGGGCCCTTTCTCTCTCACCCTTGCAATTCAGAGAACCCATCAATGCATCAAGCTGTTTTCAGATGTCAATAGGGAGTTAGTAAATATCAGGATAACCACATAGCAGCTATTCAGCTGTTATTACCTCTTCCTTGGAACTATAGTAACCCCACTGCTTGGAATCAGAGCTCTCCACAAATATTCTCCCATCACGTCTAAACCACCAGTACCTATTATAATGCCTGTCTTTACCCAAAGGGTTGGTACGTATGACCCATTTCTCCATCTCCCGTTCAAAATATTCTCTCTGATACATTAAAAATGTTAACAAAAGATTAATGAAGTGAAATACAAAGACACAGACACAGAAACAAACTTCACATATAGGAATGAGAGAATTGAACCCTCTGATCTTTACTCCTCGGTTCTGTTGCTTCCTTTTTGTCATCACTCATCTGTTTTAATAATTCCTTCCCGGATAACTGTTTTCCATTTACTTCTTGTACTTCCACATCCACATTCTGCCTTTTGGCCATCTTCTTTGAGGCATCCAAATGGTTATTCTCACTGTCACAAAATTTGAAGTTTCAAGTCAAACTATGCCTTCATTAAGAATGTTATTCTAATATACAAGAGACGTACAACATGTTCTCCGTTAACTTTCTAAACACCCAATATTCACTAATTATTAAGCACACTCGGACCATTTATAACATTTTCTTTTACTTGGTTTTTCCTTTTTACTTGTCTTCAAATAAACAACTTCATTCAGCAAGTCAAAACTACACATATTCAATATATTCAGTAGCTTGGACTGAAACAGCCTTGTTGGTCCTTACCCTTCTTGACATAATGTTGTTAATGAATGCAACCATATATCTTAGATCACTTCAAAAGGTCTATTTCTCAAAAACATTATGGCAAGCTAGGTTTTAGAAGAACAGAGAGAGTTTAGGTGGTTAGACATTTAAAAAGGATCATCTGTCGGTGTTCTTAAACCTCTATCTCTTTTAGTCACTTCAATAAATGATAATATTGTGATAACAAAAGGGTGCTTAAGGAACTAGTCTCTAAAGGCAGAAGGAAGGCTGGTTTCATTTAGCACTACTATATTTCTTACAGCAGATCCTTGTGTTGAGATGCAATGATTTCTGCAATACTCTTCTCTGCTATTTCCCCATTTTCTCCACCATAATTATTCTTTGAAGAGTCATGCATGTTGCTTTTTGCACTGTCCGAGGTATACCCATTCTGAATTTTCAAGTGCTCCTTCACTTCTCTTTCCTTTCTAGCTGCTTCCAATGCTTCTTCTCTTCTGGAGGCTCCAAGTGCTCGCCGCTGATTGATATGCTCATCTATCTTATCCCTAAAAACATCTGTTTCAAAGGTTTGATTCACCAATTCCTTTAAGATTCTCAATTTAACATTAGCATCTAAAAGACCATAATGACCCCGCTTAATGGTTGCCAAATTAGAGCATAATTCAGGAATCTTGATAATCTCCAGGAAATCACACAGATACTCTGCCCAATTGACTAGTGTAATCTGATAAAGGAAGAGAGAGATCATCAGGATATACTAATATCAAGCATCACTACGAGCACATGAACAGTTCCGCGAGGGATCAGAAGAAACAATATCAATTATGAGAATGAAAAATGAACCACGTAAGGAAAATCTTAACAAAATACAATTTCATTACAAGTGAAAAGTTTGGCCTACCTTTCGCTTTTTGTTCTTCATATGCCAAAAATGTTCGCCATTGTCTTTTATAAGCACCCGCAAAAGAGCCGAATGCGATTCCACAATGAGAGCCAAATTACTTTCTTTATGGCAGATAACGTTTTCAAAGTCTTCAAGAGAAAATGGCCACAAGTGCAGCATCCTACTAAAAGAAGTACAAAAATCCCAGACCATCAGAAGATCCCCAACACAGTCCATTGGGACACTGAAGTCCCTACAAGGCAAGGGGCGATCACTGAAAACTGGATCATCTGCGCCGGGCTGCACCAACAGGTCATCAACTGGATATTTGATAGGTTCTTCCCTCTGGTGACCATCATCTATAAATCAAGGGAGTAAGTAACAGAGTGAGCCTTCAATTAGAAATTAACAGTCTCACAACCTACCATACCTTATATAGCCACGTATTCTAGACAGAAAGAAAATGCCAATACAGAAATCTGCTGCAAGCAACCAATTTGACTAAATAGTAATATAAAAAAGATCATTTGTATACTGAAGCAAAAAGAAACCTTACTACTCTTTTCCATAGATTTACCTTCCAGTTTGTCACTTCCTACTTTGTTACATTTACATTTTCCAGATTCTTCTTTCAGTTCCTAAATTTGAAAATCATAAGACAAACATTATTTCATGAACTTAATCCATTAGCAATCAAAATTGAGACTGTATTAATTACACTGATATTGTTTCTTACTTCATTTTTCTTTCGCTTCTTGCAGACTACAAGTCCGTTTTGGAAGACAATTTTGCTCCTTAACTCCAGTGGGGGATCAATTGAGATATCATGTTTTCGTGCCAATTTCTCATGAAGCACCCAAGGGAAACTCCGGTAAGTGGACTCCCGAATAAAAGACTTCAAAATATTTCTACTAAAAGGCAACTTCTTCTTTATAAGATTTTCTCCACCTAACAAGTCATTTTCCGTTGTTTTCTTGTTTTTGTCAAGCCAAGCTACCTCATATTTGGTAATTTTGTTATCTGCCTTCACAACTTTTAATATTTTGCATAGATGCACACCACTATCCTTCCTTCCATAATATTCAGATCCGACAGACAAGCGTTCCTCTAAATTTGTAGCAATTGTATCAGCCAGATCTTTCAAGGAAAGCATACCTGCCAGATAGCTATTTGATAAATTATACAGAAATGCCAGCATATTGAAATTTCAAGTGAACTGGAAACCTGAAAGTGATGAAAGATATGATACATGAAATCAACACACTTAGCAACAAGTCCAAATATCCACAAGGCAATAAGATTTTTAACAACCATGTCTACAGCTCCTTTCTTCTAAGGTATTGCTTTGCACCAACCCACCTTTTCAATGTGATTGGTTAAACAATTTCATTGAACACCAAACAACTTTTATGTCTATTCTCTGTGTGTGTTTTGGGCCCACTGGAGCCCCGTTGGACCTCTGGACCACTAAAAATAGGTGTTACTCTCTTCCATCCCTCAAACCCTCCACACTCGTAGTGTGATGCAATTCCATGACATCTGTGAAGGACTCCATATGGATCAAAAATAGTTATAAGAAACAAAAAGATCCACCAATAACAAGCCTTGCTGATAGGTTATATTATTTATATACCAGTTCATCGCAACCAATGTTACTGATACAAACAATAACTCGGATGAAATTTTACCAAGACAGAAGAAAGGTACATCAATCTAGACGCGCTTTCCTTGCAAACACAATCTATAACCAAGTCCAATTTTTTATTTTTTACCTTTTTCCTTTTGAATCTAAGTCCAAGGTTATATAAACCACTACCTAAAAACCATTATTGAACTGGTAAATAAAGAAAATAGACTTTTCAAATCCAAGGTTTATAGAACAAACAGATATCCCACCTCAGTACTTTATTCCCAGACTACTATGTAACTCAATGTGGCAACCAAAACTGTAACAAAACTTCAATATAACAGGTTATATAGCAAGCCTAGATATCCATCAATCACATGGGGAAGAAATTCTCACTAAATTGGATGATACACAGAGCAGGTGCCACTAGCTCTTTGGGAAGCTCTTCAAGCTTCTCCACTGCACGTTTTTCTGACACCAAGGCCTCTTCATAGGTCAAATTCGTTTTTCCAGTAGATTTACACATCCAAACCCTTTTACGATATAAATTTACCCTGTTCAAATAATCTCTGGTCCATGTCAAGAACAACAAACAAATGATATTGCTCCATTCAGCGAAGCTGTATAAACACAAAAGAAAGTGAACTTTCATGACTTATAGCAAAAAGACTCCACCCACACAATCCATGATAATTACTCAAGTTTGATATGATATAATTATCTTAGAGAACAAACAGCAAAACATCAAATCAACATATCTAATCAAAATAGTCATATCAACAGCCAAATTCCAAACAATAATTGAAAATAACTATCAAGAATATCAGAAGAAGGATACTGATAGTTCCGAAAAATCTCTTTCGTAAAGCGAACTTGGTATACAAGCTCATGCGGCTCAAAATCTTGAGGGGGTTCCACCAAACTAAAAGGCTTCCTTTTCAACAAAGGCATAGTAGAAACCCACCCAAGAAATCACCTGTAGAAAAAAACCCACGAATAGATGCAAACCCAATATCAAAAATTACATTCCTGTAACAAATACAGCAATAGCATGCTCAAGAAATGCACATGAATAATTCAGCAATGATAACAAATGCATAAGTCAACTTCATGAATTACATGCAATGCATATGTCCATACAAAAATTTAAAATGAGAATCAACAACAAAACCAATTTCAGTTAACAAAAATCAAAAGCCACAAAATAAAGATATTACTGAAAATGATGCTAACTTTTTACCAAGTGCAATTTAAACCATGCAAATGCAATCAGAATTTAAACAGATTTAGTAAAAGTAGCAGAAAACAGAAACCCTAGATGCCTGCCTTTTCTTTGACTCGACCAAAAGACCTCTCTCTTCTTTTTTTTTTTTCATTCGAAATATAAAAAATAAAAACAAGAAGAATCAAAGCTCTTTAGCTATTTCATTTCTTTCTTTCAGATTAAACAAACAGAATACTTTGAAATAAAATAAAAGAAACCCAACAGTGTTCTGTTTTTGGGGATCGCAGGACCCACGAAACTGAAATCGTCACATGAACAAGCAATCAATGACACGTCAATCCACCAGCAATGCTATATATGTACAACAAAGAAATGAACATTGAACACTATAGGATCCTTCAATTGCATTCAACAAATAAAATCAAAGTTACCGACATTTTACCTAAAAATTGGTTCCCGCCACGATTAATATATATATATTTTCCTGTAACCGCATTGAAATAATAACCAGTCAAAGTAAAGGTGATATTAAAAAGAAGAAATCTCACAGTGAAGAAGAAGAACAAAGTGTGTTAAGCGAAATGCATGGAGAGTTTTGTGGAGGTGAAAATAGAAACAGCTAGCTGTTCTTCGTTGATTTTTTTTACCTTGCGACGAAGAAAGTTCTCACGTTCTCTCTCTCTCTCCCCGTCTCTATTTCGTCCCCTCGTTGTGGGATGCGAAACGAATTAATATACAACCGATGCAAATTCTCTATTTACATTCAGTCCTCATAATATCTACTAATTGCAATGTTCTCTGGCCACGGTGTTGCTGAAATTACAAAATTACCCCTTCCAGAAAAAGCCTGGAGCCGGAGACCGGAGTTTAGCGTTAGAGCAGTGTGACAGCACCTGTTCGATCCCCATAATAGTATTATAAGGGTTTCATCTTCCTTAATTATTGAATGATTGAGAAAAAATAATTTTTTCTCTTATTAAATGTGAGAGAAATAGAGAATAAAAAAATTTAAGTAAATTAGTTTTAATAATAACTTGACTTATAAATATCAGTAATAATTTTACCGTAATATGAATTATAATCAAATTATAATATCAATGTAAAAGGAAAAAAAAAAAAAAAGAAAACCACGAGGTAAAAAACATTAGGCCTCAGTGGCTCAATGTAGTGCAATTGGTTGCCCCCAAGGGCGTAGTCAAGTTAATTGGCAGTGTAATCTGTCGCCCCTAATTTGTGTGGACTCGGGTTCGAGTCTTAGGAGTGGAAGGAAGGTAAAAATTGATTTGGATTTGTCCACCCACCATTTCCTTTAAAAAAAAAAATGCAGTGCAATTGGTTGTTGACTTTGCAAATTGCAAGAAAGAAAATTTGAAGTTGAAAGAAACACGGTGCGACTTTAACTTAATCGATTCTTTTTGTATTTTGTTTCCTCATTTAGCTAGCTATAACATTATTGATTATTTTTGTAGTATTATATTTTTTATCACACCAATGCACAATTAAAAGAAATTGGTGAAAATTATTTGTGATTGCACCATAAATCTATATCTATATGTAAAGCACATTTACGAGCCATTTCCCCGTAGCTCTTACGCAGATGTCAAAGGCCTTGTCTGCACCTTGCTTAAAAAATGCTCGTCTTAACACTGGGCAGCTCTGTCGCTGCATGTATATATATATATTCACTGCTGAGAGATTATATTAACACTATTACACTAGCAGGAATAAACAAATTGGAACAGTTAAAATGCCTACTTAGTTATCCATGTATAAGTAAATATTAGTATAGCAATAACACAAAAATTGCATTTATTACATATATATAATCTTCAAACTTACATAATATTTGTTGAAGAGTAAATGGAATTCTTGTTGAGCGCGTCCAAGCTATTAAGTACGCATTTTGTATCATTTCTAGCGGACTCTGCTGGTAGCATTGGCATCGGGTCCTCTGTTCGTATATCCACGGTAGTATATGAATATATGATGTCCACTCTCCTTTCTTCCACTTCGCTCAAATCAACGCAACTGCTTGGCTTTTGTTTGATCCAACTGTGTTTTTGAATCTTATATCCATTGCAACAAACACAGGATTAAGAATCCCTGGTTAAAAAGGTCTGTTAAATAAGTTTCTGTTTTATGAATCGAGTTATTTTCCTATTGGTTTGGAGTTTTAATAATGTTGAGCGAAACATCTGGCTCATTACTGCTGACATAGACACCATACTTGGTCTTATATATATAGAATAGAAATAATGTGTTTGTCTAAACGTCGTTGTTATACTTAAGCAGGCAAAACCCAATAAGGAAAAAGGACAAAAGGAAGGAGAAAATAGACGACGCACCTACTAATATTAGAGGTGGCAAAACGGGTTATCGTGTCATGTTCGTGTTATGTCAGTTTCGTATCGTGTTAAATTTAGATCAACCCATTTAATAAACGTGACAAAATATTAAGATCCAAATTCGACACAAAAAAATAATCGGGTTATCCAATAACCCATTTAATATCTATATATTAAACAAAATTTACATCAAATATTTACACGCTGTCATTCATTCATAAATACATACATACTTTATCGATATTATAAAATATACATATATATCAAAATATTACATATTTACACTATTAAGTTTTAATTATATATATGTAAATAATATTATATATCGATATTATAAAATATACATGTCTACCAATATTTTACGCATTTACATTATCGAAGTTCTAAATGTATATAAAATTTTATAAATAAAACAATGTGTTTATGTTCATCATTTCAAAAAATAAAAATAAAAGAGAAAAACATCTCTAATATTTGAGTTTTTATGACAAGAATTTGTAAATTATTTTAATATAAAAAATATAATTGTGTCATTGATCGGGCAAATGAGTCAAAAACTTTAACTTTAACCCAATACGAAAAAAAATTCGTGTTGACCCGGACCCGACCCATTTAATAATTGTGTTAAATTCGACGATCTATACCTATTTATTCGTGTCATATTCATGTCGGGTAATCGGGTTGTGCCAAATTTTGCTAGCTTTAACTATTATGCCAATCTTATAGGTGGTGATGTTATCTCCCCACAAAGCTCTTGTTTCCAGATATGATCGTCCTATCGATTCCATCACCAATTTTATGTAAGGTCAGGTTAATTAGTTCTTGCTTAACATCTACATATTCCATGTATTCTCTTGTAATATCATCTTCGATTGGTGATAGGAGCAGCCAAGATAGCTTCTACAATTCGAGTGTAGCTCCCTGTTCCATCTTGTGCCATAATAACATCTAAATGATCAGTTCTTGGTTGCGCTTCAATCATCCGACAAACTGCCCGTAGGATGGTAAGCCCCGTGATACTCATATAGCTTCTTTACGACATTTTATGCTCAATCTGCAAGGCTCACATGACAGGATCAGTTGCATTAATGTTGACGCAAGTTATCTGATATAAGAGAACATAAAGTCTGTCAAACAGAAGCTAGCCTAGGACTATGCTTACGATAGTTGCTTTGGACATTAAAATTGGCGGAACCAAAGAAAAAGGGGGCACTGTGACACATTATTACTTTGACATAATGAACATAGAAAAATTGGAGACGAGTGCTATTCTTTGGAATTTCTTCTAGCCGGCTTAATTTTTTATGACAATGTGTGTTCAAATCAAAGATTGCATGCATCCTGGTAATATAACTATGTGCAGGTGTATGCATATATGTTTTTAGAGCAGGAGAACAAGACAAATAACATGCAGAGTCTGCTTATTTAGATTTTTCAACATTGAAATCAGATCATTTTGATGCTTGTCGAGACATTAGTTTGAATAAACATACAAAGTAGCACAATTGCTGCTAGGAAAGTAGTTTGATATTTTGTGCATATATAGATATATAACATATAAATCTTTCTGTCGCTTTGATCTGTTGGGCTTGGTTTTGTATGTTTGGGCCTCCTCTTAGTAGACTGGTTATAGTGTGTTTGAGATCGAAGTGTTTAATAAACAATAACTGTTGTAGTTTAAAATTTATTTTGATATGATTTTTATCAAAAAATCTATACTGATACGAAAAATCTATTATATCTTCAATAATTTTATCAAAATTATTATTTAAAATTTATATTTACTATTTATTACTAACTTTTATTTTATGATTATAATTTTTTTTCTTAGAATAGCTATAGCTTAAAAGTTATAACACCTCAATTCCGAACACACCCTATATATATTTTTTATAAATAAACCTATTCGTACTCTTTTGCCTAAATAATCTGAAATATTGGTATTTTGAAATACCAACTTAAATCCCTAACAACATAATCTTTGATTTATGATGTTTGTGATGCCTTAATACAGCTGTTATTTTATGGTTGACGTGGTTTCAAATTTTTGAGAAGGAATATCTGATGTACGGGCATGTTCTTCTAAATTCCTGTGATTGTAGAAGTCCTCTATTTGGTTTCTTCACTTTAGAGAATTTATAGGGGTGCAGAATTTTCAAAATAAAATTGATGTAATCTCAATAACTTAACTGTGATCGTGATTTTGTGCAAGCATACCGTAGATATTTAGAAGTAGAAAAAGTGGTAACAGGCTAATAGTTTAGTGTTTCTGCTCCTGGACATTCGATATTCGGTATTGCTTTTGTTGTGAATATTGAATTATGATGTGTGTGTGTATACTGTAGTACAAATTAGATAAATTATATTATTTTATCTAATATTTCCAATAATTTTTTTTTCTAAAATTGCATTAAATAATTGATTTGAAATATATTCATAAAATTTATAACATTTACATAACAAACAGCCACCAATAATAAGAAAACTTAACAAAACAACATTACAAATTCAATTCTAATTTAATTCATGCCTTAAAAATTAAGTTATAATTTAAAGTAACATGATGTAATTAATAATAGAAATTCAATTTAATTAAATAGAACAAAATATTATTAAATTAATGTTGGCCAATTAAAATTTATTTGTTTACATAACATTTAATAATTAGTAGTATAATTGAAATAAAATTTAGTTATAAATATTAAACTGCACCTTTTATAATTTTTTTCATGTGCCATATGTTTTGTCTCATCTAAAATCAAGTATTGCTTTAAAGCTCGCATGTCTAAGATTCTAGAGTTAGTTAGACCCACGTGCATGCCGTATCATGTTACGTGCCTTGACGAAGCGCGCTCCTGCTGTGATGTTGTGCCGATGCCATACCTCATGCTACCCTATTTGTTACGTGCCCTCCTGTGATGTTGACCATCTTTACGTACCACCTCCAGTTAATTTGTTTCCAAAAAATGATGAAAGTCACCATCTAGTCACAGCAATTCACCAAACAACTGGTTTGCAAGAAATCAAATAAGAATGAAAAATTGGCTGAGTTTGGTAAAAATGACGTACAGTAGCCGGTACACAACCCGCCTCTCAACTATACGTACATTAATCAACTCCCCTATTATAGAAATATAAATAACCCCGCAGTTCAGTAGATGAGATGCCTAATTGACACCATTGAATGCTCATGCCTTTATCTAGGAATTTTTTATGTTCCTTGTACATATTTCTCCAACTCCAAGAAAACGTAATTGTACCATAACCAAGGATAGCAATGGGCATTGTTTCTTGTCGATTTGTCATTATCAAACTCACACCAACCAAAAATTTAAATTATCAAACCTATAGATAATGGTTTTAATTTAAAAAAAAAAACCCCGATCAATGTAGTTTTGATAATTACCCGCAATGGTTACCAATGGATTTTTTTGCGGATTATCACATTTAAAATCATAAATGTTAAAAGGTATTTTTAATAAAGCCTAAAAATTTAAATTATATAAATAAATATGTAAATTTATAATAATAACCTAAAATTTCATATAAAATACTCAATTATAAATTTAATTAATGTAAATGAAAAATTAAAATTTCAACATCCATCCAAAAAAAAAAAAACACAAGTCCAACACCAATTCTCAAATTTAAGTATGGAATACACAAGCTCATCAAAATGCAAAAGCACTTTCAATTTAAAAAAAAAAACCCCAAAAACTAGTATCCAAAAGTAACAATACAATTATGCAAAAGTATCACCACTGCATCAGCAACATTTATCATCTTATATTCTCATTCAACAATAAGTATATAATAATTCATAATTATATAATAATTCATAAGTATATAATAATCCATAATTATATAATGAAAATAATTTGTATATAATAATAATTATAATATGAAAATTATTAAACTTTAAAGAAAAAATAATTGAAAAAAAGTGCGGAGTCAAATATTTAGCATATACCAAATCTACCCGCAACATAATGCTGGTTTTTATTTGTGATACTATATCTGTTTATAATCCGCAAAATTGCTCACAACAAGTGGGTTTTGATGGGTGGGATTGAGCTAGTTTGTAGGTTTAAGGGTACAATTACCATCCATAATCATAACTACAGCAGAAGATTTCCCCTTTGTAACAAATTATTAATCAAGACATACACGGACGATCGTGGAGGAGAAATTATTGAAGAACAGTCTGAAATACTAACTAGGCTTACCTAGGAGAGGAGGTGAATTTGGTTCTTTAAAAATTAAGCAAATAACACCACACAACAATTAAAACTAATGTCTTAATAAACTCAAAAGCAATAAATTCAACAATGCTTGAAATTAAAAAGATAAGAGAAGAGAGATCAAACACGTGATTTTTATGTGGTTCGGCCAACCGTGCATACGTCCACGCCTCCAAGCTCACCAGGCTTGAGGATTCCACTAAGTAAGCCTCTAAAGCTTCAACTTTACTTACACTTGACTTCAAGGTGTCAATGGACCTTTACAATCAAGAGATTATCCTCAATCTCTTAACCCAAGTGTATCCCAACACTTATAATCACTCAAAAATTAATATTAAAAAACATTCAATCTCTCAGACAATATATATGATTACAAATGAAATCCTAAGTGTGAATCAATGAAATAAAACAAGTTTAAAGCTCAAGGAAGATTGTTTTTCTCAATAGTAAGCTCAATGATAATTCTTGGATCCCTTTGATTTGAATTTGATTGAGCTATTTTATAGTTTGAGCTGAAAACTAGCCGTTGTTGACTTTATGAGAATAATCAGATCGCCTTTTGCTTTTATCGGTTAACCGTTTTAAATTGTCTAAATAGCCGTTACGCTTAGATTTTAAATAAACGGTTTACCGTTTAAAGTTATCGGATCTCTATTTGTTTCCAGAGACCTGCAAAATAAATTTAGCAGACAAACGGTTTACCGTTTAATGTTATCGGATCGTCGTTTGTTTCCAGAGACCTGCAAAACAAACATACCTTTCCGTTTTTGCTAAACGGCTCAATTAGCCGTTTTCAAATAAACGGTTCACCATTAATTTTCAGAATCTTCTCAGTTCTCTCTGTGAATTATCGGTTTACCGTTTCCAATTAGCGGTTCACTGTTAATTTCCAGAATCCATACTTTTAGCAACTTTTGTTTAGAAAAAGGTTTTCTAACTTAAGTTAACAATCATTAAAATTTTCTTTAAATATGTCTATTGCTTTAAGAAATTCATTTTGATAACACCAACATTTTAATCAAGAATATATAAGTTTTGTTATCATCAAAATCAATATTATAAAATCAACACAGTCTTCGTGCTAACTTTTCTTGATGATATACGTACTTGATCTTGAAGGTTGGCTTGAATCCAAATTCTATATGCTGAATATATGCAGCAACAGAGGACTACTATAGCCAGTTCCATTGGAAAGGATATAGCATAATCAAGCACTTGGAAGCAAAAATTTTTTGCAGTAAACAAATTCATTCCAGGCGATAAATGAATTCCTTTAACAGGAATCCATTTATAGAATCGAAGATCATATGAATGCACATAAATAAAAATTAATTTTGTGGACTTAGAACCATATATAGTTTTAGATGCTACCATGAAACTATTATGGTTTATTTATCAATTAGGCCCTTAAAGAATTTATATTTATGTTCTGGCCCAAATCAAACAACTTCATAGAGTATTATGCCGAATTTCCCGACCTTAAAGAATTTTTATTCCACCATATTTTGCATTTTGGCTAGTAGACTCGTAAACACCAATACTTTATGACCTTCGTGATTTCATATATACATAGCTCATAAGAAAAAAATTTAAGTTCTCTTGGAGCACTGCTTCTGTTTCTTTCTCATCTGGTGCTTGCCATACGTATGCTTCATTTAATTATAATAATATGCATACCTGTGCACTAAACATTCAATGGAGAAAGAGCAATAATCCAAAGCACCAAAGACCTTCACCTCATCGTATACTTGAAAGCAAATATTAAGAAAACTTTTGAAAACTTTATCTGTGGTCTCATTAAGAATCTTTCTCTTTGTTTGATCATCCGTATCATTTCTGTATGCTGATGCCGATTCAAGTACAATGTGAGCAAGACCCTTGATATCCGCACTAGAGCTACCGGGACTTGATCTTAATTAATGTCTGCCCGCGTTCTTTTGCAAGTAAACTCAATCGGATCATTATGTACATCATAATTGATGATGCACTGTTTGTGTTGTCCCTTTTTTTCCTAAGTTTTGGACTGTAATTGAATCACAAATAAAATTGTTGAGTTAATCAATGTATACAAGAAAGAGTTTAAAGAGTTTGCTGGAGTGGAAAGATAATTTTCGCACAGTGGAAAACTTTTTAATGAGATATTTAATTGAAACATAAGTTGTGAATCTAGTTTTGTTAGCAGACTAAGAAAAATCCAAAACGAAATTATGAACCAATTATTGCATAAAATATTCGACCAATAAAGTTATTACTTTCTATAAAATTGTTGAATGCTATTAATATATGTGTAAGTTCACACTTGCACTTAAGAATGTAAGTTAATTGATTTACACTGAATTTTGGTTTGCTAAGCTAAAATCAAGGATATTATTAGAGAAAATCAGAAAGATAACAAGCATAAAAGCTAAATGTCATTGTATAATCAATTATGTTAGATTTATGGTTTATTTATGCATGCTTCAAATGAACATTGTTAAATGTCTGAAATTTTATTGATTTCAGATTATTTTTTAATTCTCATGTTTGTATTTTTGTAATTTATGTCTAGATTTCAAACATTTACATCTAAATAAAAAAGATAAATTTGTTTAATTTTTATCTGAATAGAAAAAAATGTCTGAATGGGAAGCAAATAATATATTTCAAAATTATCTCTTTTAATTAAACAAATTAATTTTATTTAAAAAATTCAGTCAATTACCAACATGCCATGTCCTCTATGTGCTGCAAGTATAAAACGACATAACAAACAGATCATTTAAGGATGTCCGACATATCATCTACAAGAAATATAAAATCAGAAAATATTTATTCCAGACTAAAGAGTTTTATAACAAGTCACCTTGGAGCTAACACCATACAAAGATATATCACACAATTTCTGTAAATTTTACGAAATGCGTTTCTAGGATGAATTCACAAATGACAAATCAGAGAATTTTTACTCCCGAGTGAACAATCTATGACATGTTATTAATATTATGAATATATAAATTACATGTCATACACATTCCATATATCATAATGAAATGTCATCTCTTTGATGAAATTATAACTAACATGTCATGCAACAAATATAAATATAAGTTTTATTTATTAATTTACTATAATACATAAAATAAATTTAAATATGTAATTATTATTAAATTAATGGTAGTATATTTGATATTTTTTAGGCTAATTCAAATAAGCAAGTTCAATCATATACAAAAACAATATAAAGGAAGATAATTTGAAAATATCGTTAAAGTTTTTAGAAAATATAGTTTCAGAAAATCATATGCAAAAACAATACAAAGGAAGATATTTTCTAAAATATACCAGTGATCCAAAAGGTTGGCTTTAATGGAAAAGGACAGAGCGTAGAATAATCGAGGATATGTTCTAATGGTATTGATTGTTGGGTCTATCTCTTTTGGATGGGTCAATCTCTTTTGGATGGGTCAAGTTTAAAATTTTATAAGTTTGGATAATTAAATAATTTAAAAAAACTTGAAGCGAGTGAATGAAATTTATTATGAAATTTGGCTTTAAAAGCAAACAATAGTTTCACTATCACAAAAAGATGAGTGGAAAAGGAGAGAGAGAGAGAGAGAGAGAGAGAGAGAGAGAGAGAGAAAAGATAGTGATTGGCTATTATAGTTTGGGGAGCAAGATTTTTAATTTTTAATTGGGCTATCGAAAGGCGAAATTAATTTCGTTTTCTCCTAAATTTTGATGGTAAGTTTATGGCATCGCCTTTTATAATTTTATTAGTCTTAATTTTTATTTTATCCTTTTGTTGACTGTTATTTCAAATATCCACTTATTGGAAATATCGATATTAGGTGTTATTGTGAGCCTAGGATATTGAGATTTTTTATATTATTAACCCTTAGTATTATCTTGAGAAGAATTTGTGATGTAATCTCATTAATATAATGGAAGATTATATCAAATTACGGTCACGTGATTTTTTTTGTTTTGAATTTTCTACATAAAAATCTGTATCTCTTATGGTTAGTTTATTTTTTGAATTTTGTTGGTTTATTTTTTTTTACCTATTTATTTGTGATAAACATCATATTTTAATCACGTAAAGAGGGAAAGAGTTTTTTCCTCGCTTAATTTGTAACTACTTGTATGAGTCCCTTTCCTAACACTGGTAGAGTCCGCTGGAATGGATTTAGAATAATCAAACGCTCGGAAGCAAAGAATTTTAGGGTCAAAAAATCTATTTCAGGAGATAAATGGACTTCTTCCACAGGAATTCCCTTTTTCACATGTCTATTATAAAATTGCTGCACATTTGTATTCTTGAGAGAAGGGAATTAATTTCTATTTATTCATTTTCTTCAAAAACCAGGAATAATTGACATTATTAACCACCAAGTTGAGTTGTAACATCCACTTCAATTTAACAAAGGATGGTCAAACCATTATGTCTATCTGTCTGCAATTGAACTTTCACAAGTATCACAATCATTTATGCCAATCGAGGTTGTTTTGACGAACAACATCTGGATACGATTTGTCAAATGATCACAAACAAAAATATTGCTTACTTGGAGAGAAATTGTTTCACGCTTTGATACTCAGAGTTATCTATTTATTCATTTTTTGTTTAACAATTAATTAGAGAAAATTAAGCCAATTCATCATGTTCATGGATGATAATTAATTTGAATTAATAATCTACTACTTCTACAACTACACGAATATCATGCGTGAAAATGGAACTTAGTACTTACAAATACAAATCGTGCGTCGCTTGTCTTCTGTTGGATTAATGCGCTGCGTTTTGAGAATGAGCGTCTTGGTGGCAGTTAGGCGCATGCAATAAACAACTGAAAAGTTCGCCAGTCTATTCCTTTATTGAGCTTGCCAATGGGCCGGACACTGCATAGCTCAGCAGGGGCACACTTTGGTTAGTCAAGCGGTGCGGTACGACGTGGCCAATGATTAGATATGAGATAAAAGCACGATTTATCAAATGATCACAAATCAAAATATCACTGAATTATTAACTTTTATATATATATATATATATATATATATATATATATATTTAAGTAAGTAGTTAACAGAGTTTGTTTGTTGGAAAGGAAATTTCTTACTATGAAAAAAGTCTTTTAATAACTCACACTTATAATTGGGACATAAGTAAATCATATATAATCACCTGACTCCATATATATATTGTATTGCCTTGGTGACTGGTAATTAAGTTCATCTAGTATCATATCATAAAGTTCAACACACACACACACAACAAAACATCCATTCATCACTTTAATTTTTAAGCGGTTTCATTAAGCTTCTTGATTTCATCATCCGTATCATTACAATATATATGTTGGTGATGTGGGCAAGATCTTAGAAATCGACACCAAAGCTACGAGAACTTGACCTTGAAAATAATTATATATTCATTTGAGAGAGAAATTCTACGATACATCTGAAATTTTATATAATAATTTAATATAGAATCACTGAGTAATTATAGTAAGACACGTGGTGATATATGTTAGAACATTTTAAAACACAAATTTTAAATTTCCTTCTTCATTATCTTTTAATATTTTTAAAATTTAAATCAATATAAAAATCTTTTTTTTCACTAATGGAACACCAACGTAGACTATTATATCGGTTTAATATTGACAACACGGCAAAGCAATTGGTGCAATCTGGTGAAAAGGATGGGGATTGAAACAATAGAGTACATTTTATTGGTTTTAGTGGGAGAAAAATTATCTTCATCCTGAAAAAAATCTTATTCTTCTTCACTAGGTTTCAAAAATGGCAGTCCCAAAAGCAAAGATGAAGATTGCGAAGAGAGAAAAAGAGCTGAATTTGAAATAAGGTAATGAAGAGAGAGAGCAAAATTAATGTTTTGTCTCTTGCTTTTTCGAAATTCCAAAGTATTCACAAATATCAAAGGATAATGAGAAGAGGGAGATTTAAAATTCGTGTCCTAAAATTTTTTCAACATACATCACCATGTGTTCAACTATTATTAGTCGGTGGTTTCATATAGATTATGACATAAAACTTTAGTGGTGTGTTTACTTCCCGGATTGGGGAATCGGAATCCGAAATCGGAATGATTGACCATGTTTATTTCGCAAAAAATGAGCCGGAATGGGAATCGGAATGGTGAGACCCACAAGAATTTGGGAATGGGGAATGGGAGATTGATTCCCATGGGGGGAGGTGGGAATCAATCTCCCATTCCCTGAACTTCCATTTTTATCCTCACTGAAATTTCAATATTCCGAAAATGCCCTCATTTAAATCAAAAATATAAATTCCATTTTTGCATCCAGAACGTTATCGTGACGAAGGTTTTTTGTTAACGAATTTACCGATATAATAAATAATCACAATAATTATATATGTTATTATTATTATAATTAATTTATTTATTGTTATAATAATTATTAATATAATTATTATAATTAATTCATATATTATTATAATTAATTAATAATATAATTATTATAATTAATTAGTATATTATTATAATTAATTAATTAATTTTATAATTAATTAATATATCAATATATTATTGACAATAATTATTAATAATAAAATTTTTTGAATAAATAATCACTATAATTAAAATATAAAATAATGATTATGAAAATAATTCATTAAGTACTTTTTGGTAATTTATTACAATCAAATTCATTCCGATTCCGATTCCAAGACAAAGTAAACACATTAATGGCAATCCAGCTCATTCCGATTTCGATTCCTATAGTTCAAGTAAATAACTTATTCTGATTCCCATTCCTTATTCTCATTCCAGCCCATTCCCATTCCTGTCCATTCCGATTCCAGCTCATTCCGATTCCAGTTTAGTAAACGCACCATAGATGTATTGTAAAATTACTTCATTTGGGGATATGCGGTTTCATCGTCGACCGCAGCAACTTTCAAAATATCACAATTTTCTTCTCCTCCAACCAACTCATAGTTGATGAAAAACATAAAATTAGAAGCCAAAATGATATCAAAGATGTAAATTTATTTCTGCTCTCCTTTTTTTTTTTTTTCAAATTTGGATAAGTAAGAAATTAAATTACAACACACATGTGCGCGCGCACAAACATAATCACATATCTAATTAAGTCAATTAATATAGTCTGATTATGCTAGTAAGATGAAATGTTGTATAAATATGTTATAGATGTGTTCACATGACACTAAGGACTATACTAGATAATTTATGAGTAATTAAGATTAGGCAATAGCTATAGTAGAGCTGTTCCACCGTGAAGCATTGACGATGGCTATCAAATCATAGCAGTAAGTACAGATTTAATATTTATTTTTATAGTGATATGATCGTTATCAGCATTTTATCGTGGACCAATTCTAATAAATTCAAACTCTTAAAGTTATATTAGAGAATTAAGTAGTAAAGATATTGTCTAATAGAGATCAAAACACATTTTCTCTTGTTTATTTATATTTTTGAGGAAGGAAATTGAGTGATTCAAATTTACTCTCTACACTCCCTTTTTAATTAAATTTTGTATTATCTAAATAGTTTTTAATAAAATTACTTAATTAATCTTTTCTTCATTTCCTCTTCTCAATTTCACAAATTCTCATTAATTCATTCATATATATTATTTTAGTTATAAATAATTAATATCACTAACTAAGGAGAAAAGAACTCACTGTTTAAAAATGAACATCAACAAAATTTTATCTGTCATGAAAGTTAATGAGTACAAAATTAATTTTTATCATATACCAAAGCTAACAAAAAATTTTTAAAAAATATTATATATAAAAAATATGAAATAAAAATCATGATATATTAAGAAAGACTAAAAAAATGACTTTTAAAAAAATATAAAATCGAGTATTCAATTTGTAAAATATGAGAGTTTATTCAGAGAATATAATTGTAAGATGGAGAGATAAAGAGATTAGTGAACTATAATTTTGAAAATTTGAAATTTAAAATTTTTAATAATAAATTTATTTTTTAAAAAAATAATTTTGGAGAAAATTTTAAGGAAAATGCTATTTGCCCTAGGTCAAACCCCGGGTCAAGCCCCAAAAATTCCCAAACGACGCCGTTTAAAATTTTTTGTTTTTTTTTTGTCTTCATTTGCTCCAAAACGAGGTCAGTTGGTTGGTTTAGTTTTTTTTTTTTGAAAGGGAAAAAGGCAAAAGCAGCAGCGATATCTTCTTCTTCCTCTTCGTTTCTTTAGCACTCAATCGGCAAGACGTTAGTTGGTTTAACGGTGCAGCAAAAGCAGCAGCGACCACATCTTCTTCCTCTTCATTTCTTCAGCAGTCAATCTGCAAAAGCAACAGCAGCTCCAAATCGACAGCGACCACTATTAAGATAATAAAACCTTAGTGAAAACTATCACTTATAACTCAGGAATATTCATGTCATATCACTAAGAATCAATAATAAATTATGCGGAAACGTACCTGAATCCATAACGTTTAATCCCTCTCTAAAGTTGTGTGGTTGGCATTCCAGGTCTACACGTTCTCCTAGAAAGTCCTTTAGTTCTCTTTGCGGTTTCTCTCTGGGATATCAGAAAGAATAGAAAGATTTCTTACCCTTAACGTGTGACCTGGAGACCATGACCACTTATATAGAAAACAGTTTCATATTGTCACTGGGTATTCCTAATTCTGCCCATCATAGAATTAGAATACTATTGGGTCTCTACACATTAAAAGCCCACATCCTATTAAATACATTAAAGTCCATAATATCATAAACCTTAACAGATCACTTTTAATTGGACTTAACCTTATATGACAGTCTGCAACATATAATTATTCACATATAAGCTCAATGTTAGATTAAAGATCCAACAATATTGGATTAAAAAATTCAACAACCACATCTTCTCCACAAAGTTTCTTCAGCAGTCAATCGGCAAAAGCAGCAGCAGCCCCAACTGCATTTCTTCAACTGGCAAAATCTTAGCCCAAAGCCACAAAGTTTCTTCAGCAGTCAATTGGCAAAAGGGTTGGGGCTGCATATTCTTTGTGTTGGCTTTTATTGCTTGCACGGTATGCTTTTATTGCTGCAGTCCCAACCCCATCTTCTTTGTGGTGGCTGGGTTGATGCCAAACCGTGCGTTGGGTTGTGGCTTTGAAAGGGAAAAACGATGGTGGCTGTGAAAGGCCACGAAAGGGAAAAAAAACATTCGAAAATGATGCCAAACGGTGCGTTTAGAAATGTAGTTAAACTGTGCGTTTTGATTTTTGGGGTTTGACGCGGGACAACTATCAGAACTGAAAATTTAATAAGCTCAGATACTATCACCCGAGGACATGACGGCGTCTGCAGACAATATTAAGTGCAGCCAAACGTTGACTGAGGACAACATAACTAAGTCACCATAAAATGCATCAATCATCATCGAACGCCCAGCCTTTTTCCCACTCCCATGTCGGCTCCGACGCACTATTTTCAAGTCAACGCGTCTTTCTCAAACAGACAAACACACACACACAAACATCTTTCTGCCAAATATGGAGACAATTCCAAGAAATCATTTCCTCAACACAAAAACAATTCTGATCACCATCATCTTCTCCGACTCTATATTACATGGGCTTCATCACCATCGCCGCTTTATTCTTCTTCTTCTTATTTTTCTCCATTCTGTTTCCACTCACCTCTTCCGGCCCTCTGACGACGGGCTCAATCTATCCAAACTTCACGGCTTCTCATTACCAATTCATTGACCAAGGAGGTGCTTTCTTGCAATCCACAAATGGAACTTTCAAGGTTTCTTTTACAAAACCCACATCAGAAAACTCTCAGTATTACCTGTCAATCCTCCACTCACTTTCCAACTCAATCATCTGGACCGCTAACCGAAACAAACCCGTTTCAGATTCCTCTAAGCTGTCTCTGTCCGCCAACGGTCTCACTATCGGTGATGATGAGGGTCGCTTTGTTTGGTCAACTCCCATGTTGGATTCCCCTGTTTCGTCGATGCAGCTTCAGGAATCTGGGAATCTTGTTTTACTTGACGCTCGGAACGTTTCGCTTTGGCAGAGTTTCGATTCCCCGACGGATGCTATTGTCATGGGACAGACGTTAGGTGTCGGCAAATCATTGGCAGTTTCTGTATCTGAGAATGATTTGTCGGTTGGTGAATATAGCTTTGTTGTGACAGATAGTGATGGTGTTTTGCAGTGGAATCAAATGACTTATTGGAAGTTGTCAATGTATAGCAATGCTTTCAAGGACTCCAACGCTCCAGTGTCGTCTTTGTCTATGAACAGGACTGGTTTGTATTTGTTTGCCAGCAATGGATCAGGGGTTGTGCTTAAGGTGAGCTTGGATGCAGCAGATTTCAGGATTGCTAAACTGGATCCTAGTGGAAAGTTTATTGTTAGCAAACTTGTGGGTGATAAGTTGGTGCGAGAATTGGCTATCCCAGTTGACGACTGTAGGATTCCTTTCTTTTGTAAGGAAATTGGATTGTGCTCCAAGGGTAGTTGTTCTTGTCCGTCTGAGTTTCATGCTGAGATAAATGGCGATTGCGTGCCAATTAATTCTTCACTTTCTTTGCCGAATGGTTGCAGTGCTGCGAATGCTAGCGGATTGAATTCTTCAATCACTTATTTGAAACTAGGCAACGGCATGGACTATTTTGCTAATGATTTTGTTCAACCTGTGAAACGTGGTGTTAGATTATCGGAATGTCAAGATCTATGCTCACAGAATTGTTCTTGCTTGGGAATTTTCCATGATGATTCTTCTGAATCTTGTTATTTCATTGAAAATCATCTCGGTACAATCATGTCCAGCTCTGACAGCAAGCGGGTTCGGTTGGGCTACATTAAGGCTATGGTTTTATCTTCCGATGGAAGCAACAAGGCTACAGATGAAAACGGCAGCAAATTCCCTGTTGCAGGTTTGATACTAATACCTTCAGCGCTGTTGACTATTATTATTCTTGTGGGATTTCTGTGGTGGAGAATAAATAGTAAGCGTGCTAGAGCTAAAGTAATAAAGCTAGGCAGCAGGAATTCATCCTCAGAAGAGCTTGAGTTAACCAATATTGCAGGCTTACCAAGGAGGTTTAGTTATGAGGAGCTTGCAGCTGCCACTGATAATTTTAATACCCCAATTGGCAGTGGTGGCTTTGGTACTGTCTATAAAGGTATTTTACAAGACAAAAGTGTTGTGGCGGTGAAGAAGATTAATAGTTTTGGGGTACAGGGGAAGAAGGAATTCTGTACCGAGATTGCAATCATCGGAAACATTCACCATGTCAATCTTGTTAGATTGAAAGGATTTTGCGCACAAGGCAGGCAAAGGTTTTTGGTTTATGAATACATGAGCAAAGGTTCTTTGGACAGAGCATTGTTCGGTAATGGTTCTGTTTTAGAATGGCAAGAGAGATTTGAAATTGCTCTTGGAACTGCAAGAGGACTCGCATACTTGCATACCGGTTGTGATCACAAGATCATTCATTGTGATGTGAAGCCAGAGAACATTCTCTTGCACGATAATTTGCAAGTGAAAATCTCAGATTTTGGGCTGTCAAAGCTGCTAGGCCCTGAACAGTCCAGTCTATTTACAACAATGAGGGGTACTAGAGGATATCTTGCACCTGAGTGGCTAACTAGCTCCGCGATTTCGGACAAAACTGATGTGTACAGCTATGGAATGGTATTACTTGAAATTATAAGCGGAAGAAAGAATTGCTCACTTAAGATTCAAAGTCGAAGCACAGAAAAAGATAGCAGTGGTGATGGGAATGGCCCTTCTTCGTCTTCTTCACCGAGGGAATCCCGGAGGGTATATTTCCCTCTACTTGCACTGGAATTGCACGAGCAGAGAAAGTACTTGGAGCTGGCAGATTCGAGGATAGAGGGGCAAGTGTCAAACGAGGATGTTGAGAAGCTTGTGCGGATAGCCCTGTGTTGTGTGCAGCAAGAGCCAATGCTGAGGCCAAGCATGGCTAATGTTGTTAGTATGCTGGAAGGTGGAACGCCTCTGGGTGAACCAAGGATTGAGTCATTGCAGTTTTTGCGGTTCTATGGCCAGGGATTCAATGAGGCATCAGCAATTGAAGAGTCTAATGGGCAGAATCGTCAGTTTATCTTACAATCAGAAACAAATGGAACTAACACATACAATTTCTTGTCTTATATCTCGTCACAACAGATTTCTGGTCCGAGATAGATCTTTTGGATCCCTACTTCAGTATATTCTTTTTCTGTAAATTAACATCTTTTTGCTGTGGCCTTGTATTTAGTCAGAGCTCTGACAGATCCTTTTCGATTTCATGTTAAGGATGATAAAAGTATGGTCGTTGCAAAGAAAAAAAAAAAAAAGGGAAATTTACAAAACTAATCATAAAATTTTAATAATTTTCAAAATGAACCCTTAAACTTTATTTCTATCATGACTAGCCAAGCATTGAAGTTTTGTCCCAAACTATCCTCGTTATTTAAGAAATATTTTAAACCCCCGTTAACACTCTCTCTTCACAAATTTGAAACTGTGGTAACAATTCTCTCTGGATCATACTCGAAAATTGAACTCTCCTCACCAAACCAAACCAAACCAAACCAAACCAAACCATAAGTTGCTTTCTCTCTGGACTCATCATCGACGACGGTAATCGGCAACGGCCAGCGACAACAGAAACAGTAATTTCAACCAAATACACCCAAATTCAAGTTTAATCCAAAACCTAGGTAAAATAATTGAATTAGTGTACATTAGTTCAAAAAATATTTCTTAGATTGTTTGTTTATGCTTTATTTATTAATAATCAAGTGTTTATGAGGCGTTTGTTAACTTAAAAATGTGTTTGTAGTTTGCTTTGGTGTGCCAATTCTGTTATTGGCGCCATTGTTGGTTGCTGCAACAGGTGCGACAGGCAGCCTGTCGCACGAACTATGTGCGACAGGCTTCCTGTCGCACAAATTTGGGCGACAGGCAGCCTGTCGCACCTAAAAACAGTTTCAATTTCTAAAAATTTTTAAAAATATTATGTCATTTAATATAATAATATTATATCAAATGTACTTCATATTCTTCTCTTTTTAATGTTTTATAGTATTTAATTATAATATTTGTTTTTATAATTTCAGGCTTAATGGATTATGTTGTGCTTCAATTGTGTTATGATGGTTGTTGGGAAACTTTGGCCGATGGCAGTATGGAGTATGTGAATGCTAAAAATACAACTTTTTTGGTTCAGAAAAGTTGCTTGTTTGATCAGTTTTTGGCAAGGGTGTATGATGTGTTGCAAATAAATCCTCATGAATATAGTATCACGATGAAAACAACTTGAAGGTCTAGTAACACACTGTATCGTGCATGTTCACTGGCCATGGACATATTTAATGATGAAATGGTGAATGTTATATTACATATGGCCTCTGATGTGGCCAACTATGGATGTGTCCCTATATTTGTGACCAAATCTCCTCGAGTTCAGAGCCAAGATGTTGAGCCACCAGTTGAAACTGAAACTTCCTTCCGAGCAAACATGTATGTCCCTGATATTGAAGAAGAGGTGTTCCCAAGGACGATGTCGTTGCAACAACATTACTCTCCATTCAATGACAACATTGACGATAACGACATTATGTTAGCGGATGTTGGACACGAGGTGTTACCACAAACGACGTCATTAGACCAACGTCACTCTCCATATCACAATAATGAGTTCCGTGATAATTATGATCCTATTAATCACATTAGCAACACAGAAGGCAATAATATTTTTACGGAACCTTCTGGTAGTACGAGGGGCACTCACTTCAATAGTAATGTTGATGACGGGGGCGTTGGTCATTCCAATATTCCGATTAATGATGTTGACGAGCGTGAAGATGATATTCCTATCAATAATAGAGACAACCGATCTATTCCTACAATGACTCAATTCAAAAGGACAATTAACCCTCTCACAACTGTCGCTCCAATTTTGGCCTCAGATATAGTTGCTCCAAATTTTGTTAGCAATTGTCACTCAGATGATATTAGTGTGGGTAAGCTTTTCGTTGAGAAGAATGAGTTAATATTAGAACTGCGCAAGGTTGCCTTAAGGGATAAGTTTGATTTCAAGATTGCACGGTTTACAACGACACGTTTCGATGCCCATTGTTGTTTGGAATCATGTAAATGGCGTCTTCGCGCAACGAGATGTTCGAATGAGCAAAATGTTCCTTGGGTGGTAAGTCGTATCGACAATGTGCACACTTGTCATAACGAGGTATTGTCAGATGGTCGTCATCAAGTAAGGAACCGAGTTGTTGGTCACCTTATCGCGAACAAATATATTTAAGATAAAAGGATATACACTCCGAATGACATCCGAGCAGATATGTAGCAAGAATACGGTGTTCATTTAACATACCAGCAAGCATATCGTGCCAGAGAAGTTGGTCTTAAAATTGTTCGAGGGAATCCTGCAGAATTATACAACTTGCTTCCAAAGTACTCTCATGTTTTGACCACAGCAAATGATGGTACAGTTACCCATCTTGAATTGGATACAAATGGTAATTTCTTATACTACTTTGTAGCTCTTGGATCTTCCATCAAGGGTTTCAAGCAATTTATCAGGCCAGTTATTGCAGTTGATGGCACTCATCTAAAGGGACTATATCGGGGAAGCATGTTTGTGGCAACATGTTTGGACGGAAACAATCAATTGTATCCGTTGGCCATTGAGATCATGGATTCAGAAAACAATGAAGCTTGGGAATGGTTTATGACGAAGTTACATGGACTGATTGGTGATAGACCAGACTTAGTAATTATCTCCGACCGATGCACCGCTATAAAGAGAGCTGTTTATTAAATTTTTCGGAATGCTACCCATGGGGTTTGGTTTTACCATGTAAAAGGCAATGTCAAGTCAAAGTTTAAGATGTGTAAAGCTGTTTGGGATGATTTTGAGCCTATCTTCATAAACGCAGCAAAAGCATATGGGCACGAAGAATTTAAAAAACAACTAGAGGGGTTGTGGATGCTACATTCGGGCGCGGGTGATTACTTAGAGAATCATGTTGGTACGTGTAATTGGGCAAGGTCTGAGTTCGAAGGTAGGAGATATAGTATTCTTACCACCAACATTGCGGAGAGTGTGAATTCTTTTATGAGGGAACTACGAAAATTTCCAATAACTCATCTTATGGATCACTTTAGAAAAAAACTGCAGCAATG
Source organism: Luvunga scandens (assembly GCA_030449905.1). Classification (NCBI taxonomy): domain Eukaryota; kingdom Viridiplantae; phylum Streptophyta; class Magnoliopsida; order Sapindales; family Rutaceae; genus Luvunga; species Luvunga scandens. The sequence goes on from JASUUG010000265.1 coordinate 418,046, forward strand.
GTTTTATGATAGGAAAATTGTGGCTGAATCGATGAGTACTCGTCTAACGACGTGGGCAGATGAAATAGTCACCGAGAGAAGAACTTTAGCTGAAAGAATGATTGTTCGTCCTGTGTCTAGGCATTGATTCCAAGTATTAGGAGGTGGTATTAAGGAATGGTTAGTTGACATAGACAACAAGACTTGCTCTTGCAGAGTATTCCAACTTGATCAGCTTGTTTGTGCTCATGCAGTTGCTGCTTGTCTTACTGTCCGAGTGGATTACATAAGCCTTTGTTCTAATTTCTACACCAAGGAAGCATTGCTGAGGGCTTATGCACAACCAGTGGAGCCGGTTGGCAATGTGGCCGATTGGGAAGTTCCAATTGAAATTCGGGAGATGAACGTGTATCCACCAATAGAAGCACGACAACCAGGTCGTCGTAAGGAGTTGAGAATACCTTCTGCCGGTGAGGATGTCAATAGGAGGACTGTAAGATACGGGTGATGCAATGAATTTAGACATAACCGTAAGCGATGTAAAAATCTCATCACATCCGATCGAAGCTAGTTGAATTGTTAATGAAGTTTAATGAATTGTTATTTGTTTTAGAGTAATAGACAATTTTATTTCATTAAGTTTTATTCATTTTTATTTCATTTCCAAATGTGAGTAGTAAAATATGTCAATTGACAAAATGTGTCCATATTCACCGAAACCACAACATTGATGCAATTGTCGCACCAATGTTGTATATATACAGATTCAATATTTAAGGTAATATTGTGCGACTGGTTGCCCGTCACAGATTCACACTCACTGTATCCTCAGGTGACAGGCTGCCTGTCGCACCAAGTCACAGATTCACACTCACTGTAATTTGGTGCGACAGACAACCTGTCGCACCAAGTCACAGATTCACCCTCACTGAAATCTGGTGGTGCGACAGATTCACCCTCACTGAAATCTGGTGGTGCGACAGGCTGCCTGTAGCCAAAATTTGGGCGACAGACAGCCTGTCACCCCAATTTTGGCGACAATGAATAATGAATTATGTACAATGAATTGTACTTATTTTTATTAGGCATTTATATATAATGAAGTTTTAAATACTAGAGATATGTCATATGAAAAAGTATGTAATAAAACTGTACGTCCATTACGAAATTTATCCATACATCAAAATTGTAACGGGTACAATGGCTTATAGTCCAATATCGCCATTAAATATATCCACTGCAATCTTCTTCTTAAAGTATTGTGCATGACTACCGTCAAAATCAAATTTACGACCAAACATTAAATACATAATAAACGTCAACATCAAAACTCCGCAATCGCCACTACCAGGAGTTTGTTGCGGCACACCCTTTACTGTTATGACTTTCCATGAGTCAGCACTCTGTAGCTCTTGTTGGATGTTATAGAATCCGACAAATTCCAGCCAACTAGGGAATATAACTTCGAATGGCCTGAATTGATGCTTGTAGGTTTTATTGTCGTGAATCGACATTAAGGAGTCATAAATTCAGATTTTTTTTGTTCGAAAGTCCGCTCGGGCTAAAACCCAGTGATTGCTGCCCAGATTAACATGAATGAATAACTGCATAAAAAAATGGTGGGAAATGTGTCATTAGTGATGTGTATAACACTGGCCTAAATTACCAAACAAAACTATTTATAAACCACAACATTATGCATACCATATCGACCTTCGTGAATGGCTTTGACTGGATGTGCTGCCGCCTACCAATATAGCTATTCAAGCTATCGTTATATGCTAATGAATCGAGCGCACAATCCCCGTGGTTCCACAACTGATTCAAGAACACCTAGTACAAAAATAATATGAAAGTATTAAATTTATAAATGATTTAATACATTAGCAAAAAATAAATTAAAATAATAATTATAAGTTCTATAAAATCAACATTACCCAAAAAAAGGTGTCTGTATGTATGACCCGCTGGGATAAGGCATTGGGATACTGCCGTTGCTTCGCGCTAATTAGACGAAGATACTTATAAACATGCTGTACGAGAACAAATATATGTCAATTGACTATATATATATATGTGTGTGTGTGTGTGTGTGTGTGTGTGTAAAGATATCAACAATATTGCGTGAAAAAGGTCGAAATTACCTCGTCATCTAGCCACCCCAGCTCCGCATGGCCCAAAAGTGTTTGGAAGAATGAATGAGACTGTCGGACAATCCGATCCTCTATGATATCGCCAGCGAACCATCGGTCGAACTTAGCATATACTGTTGGATCGTTCAATCCTCTAAGTGGATTTATGTCCACACTTGTTCGTTGGTCAATGTCATGATCGATTATTTGTGGTACAGGCAGAGACATGACATTCTTTCCTCGCTTGAATGGAGGAATCAAGTATGGACTATTCAAAACATATGATTGTTTGTATGGTCGTCCAAACTTACTAATGCCCGGAGGCGCCTCAGTGAAGACCTGCACGCTTTCCCCGCTTGCATCCCTATAAAATGTATACAATGACATAGGAGTAGAAACATTCTGATTGCCAACATCAGGGTATACTTCATAGTCATCCGGAACCTGTTAATTTAATAGGATGAACATATTAAACAAATATTAGGAAAAAATATAAAAGAATGCAATTGTTAAATTTTATATTTACTTACCGTATATGACCGTCCGCTCGGAGATTTGCCGGAGGAGCGTTTAGTAAATGAACCCATAAATCTCATCACTGCTTCTCTAAATTCTTTATGTTCTCTCTGCTCTGCCTCAAACGCCGTCTTCAATTCAAGGAAGTTACGATCAATCTTATCCATCCATCGTCTGACGTAATCATGATGATACTTTGTCCTCGACTATTACAAAAAAAAATTTATTTCACAACCAATGAGAGACTATATAATGATTTATATACAAGGAAATTAAATTATTTATAACCTCTGAATAACGTGTGTCAGGGGATTCCGGTGTCTGCTCCTCACATTCGGCTGCAGGTATCTGGTCCTCATAATCATCTGCAGGTATTTGATCCTCATTCCCATCTGCAGGTATCTGCTCCTCAACATTTCGTTGCTCAAGTGTTGGGCTCGGTGTGTTGTGAGATTTCTTTGTTTGTCTTGTAACAGGTGGCACGTTGATTGAAGGTTGATGCTGTATAAAGTAACAATGAAATTGAGAAAATAATAAGTTTAACCATTTCAGAGTTTCCATTAACAAATAAATAATAGTGGTTTAATGCAATATTGGATACTCATATTACGGACCCATCTTGGAATATGCGGCACGTAATCCTTTACGTTCTTCCAATATTTTTTTCCTTTCTCGATCTTATCTGGCTCAAGGGTTTGACGAATGTTCCCTTCCTATAAATTTAGCCAAAAATTTTAAGTTAGTCTGATGATAGTATTTAATAATACGAAAAGTAATAATATACATCCACCAATAAATAATACTTACAAGACGAGAATTGTCATTAAGAAATGAATAAACTTCTGAAAAGTTTATTTTAGAAGAAGCCATGGGTTTCCATTGCACGATTCGAGGAATTTTTTTTTTCGTTTTGACGACCCACGCAGATGGAAGGCCTCTAATCGCTTTGAAAATCCAAGCCTGCAACAACCAAAGTAAGAAATCCATAAAACTTATAGTTAAATATTCAATATTACAAAACTAATTCATTTAAAAAACTAATTCATCAGAAAAAATTTGGCAACTCACTTGAACCCCAGACGTAAAACCATACATATTGTACTTTTCAATTTTGTGGTTTGGATTTGTCATGCGACTCTCCTTAAATTTCTCATCCTTGCCGCCTAATGCATTGTCGAGACTCTCGTATATCGTTTGCCACGACAAATAACCCCATGGATGCTTTTGAAAGAGATCTATGTCGTCTACTTGATTAAGCAACGAGAAATTTATTTGACAGTGGTCTTTTCGACCATCCAGAACTCTGTCCGCAAAATAAAAGAGTGCGATCTTAACTGCATCAATGTCGTCCATTGCCTCGAAATCCAACTCTTCAAATCTTGTGTCGAATTCCTTAAGATTAATGTTGCGAAACAAACTGTCAAAGTACGTACTAAGTAGCCGATGAACTGTTTTTGGCTGTTTGAGCACCGCATGTACACCATAGGAAAGTCCAGTAACTAAGCACCACACTACAACTGATAATCGTATCAGATGTTCACCAATTTGAAACCATAATTGATTATTCTCCTCGCGTTCCTCATCGACCACTTGCCTAAGCAACAAGTTGTGCAAAATTACGCCACTGAATGGAAAGCTCTGACACTCCAAGAAATGCCTAAATATGTCATTCTTAAATAGTTTCAACTGCCGTTTTGTCAACTTTCTGTGGATGACTTTCACCACTTTATCTAATTTACACATACTAGAGATGCGACCAGGAAACTGATCGATATAAGCAAACTTCAAAATGCCTGGTTCATTTCTACATTCTGCTGACTGATCACTCGCCATGTATCTGTTACATTTATAACATTATTATGTTAAATTAAATTTATAACAATTTAATAATATAAAATAAAAAAATTAAAAATCTGTAATTTAGTGCTACAGGCTAGCCTATCGCACGTCCTGGCTTGTGACAAGCGCGCCTGTTGCACGCAAGAGCGCTCGACGGGCGCGCGCTTGTCGCACGCAAGAGCGCGGGACGTGCGCGCGCCCATCGCGCACTCTTGCGTGCGACAGGTGCGCTCAAGTCGACAGGCGCGCGCCCATCGCGCGCTCTTGAGTGCGACAGGCGCGTGCACGTCGCGCGCTCTTGCGTGCAGCAGGAGCGATCCGGTCGCACGCCAGATCGTGCGACAGGCGCGCTCCCGTTGCACGCAAGATTCACCTTGCCGTGCCACCTAATTCCTAAACCCTCTCCCACACATTCCACCCTCACCCACACCATCAACCCACCAGCAATATCACCCACTCCACAATTACAATAATTTCTATCACCAACACAAAAACATAACAAACATAATCCACAATAATTTTTTCTAATAATTTAGGGTTTTGAAACTAACCTTGGATTTGTTTATTTTAACCGTAATGTGGGTGATGTTGGCCGCCGTTGATGGACTCCGACGTGGTGGGAAGCCACCGCCGATGATAATTTCACTTGAAGGAGAGAAATCGTTTGAGCATGAGAGGAGAGGAAGTTGGGAGAATGAGAGGTGTAAAAATAGAATTTTTTCAATGCTTGGTTAGTTATGATAGAAATAAAGTTGGAGGGTTAGTTGTGAAAATTATTAAAATTATGTGGTTAATTTTGTAAATTTTCCAAAAAAAAATTGCTGCCACGAAAGGCAACTCTCAACGAACTTAAATGCAAGGTTTTTTTATGACTTGTGAGCCCAGATCTTGCGCGATCAAAATTAAAAACTTAAATGATCCACCATAGAGCCCATGGGGACTCTTTCTTTACAAGTGCAGATTTGGGATCAAATTGGATTTATGCTAATTCATTTGATACAATATCTCATTAATTTTAACTTAAAGTATACTTTTATTTTTCAAAAGAACATGATAACATTTCTGCAATTCTTGAAAATCTTAAAAGAAATTAGAAGAATTATTCTTCTCACAATAAAATAACTTTATATTTGCTTTGTTGAGTGAGTATTTGACAAAATGTCTCTAAGAAAATGGAAGTAGTAAAATAAGTATTAAGAGAGTTTTTATCTAACCACTCCGCCAGTCGAGCATTCAGTTTCAATCTAATAATATAATATCCAGACATTCATCAAATTCCAACATCACTGGATTTTCTATTTGTTATGGGTGGCTTTAACACCTAATTTGCGAGTCCAAAAATAATAACAAATTAATATAGCACACTTTACAGGCGTGACAGAAAAACTGCATCTTAATGTACTTTTTAATTATATATCAAACGAACGAGAGTCAAACTCTCTTACAATTTTTTTTTTCATGAAAACAATAAATCTTCTAGATTTTGTATACCACACAAAATATATTTTGTAATCTTCTAAATTATATATATGTGTGTGTGTATGTATAATAGTAGTATATTGTCTAAAATTCATCTCAATATTTTCATCTAAAGTGATTACATGACACTCATTGATTAAAAGAAAAAAAAGACCTACTTTTTGTGTAATTACTCTCACTTATTAAATATTTTTGTAGTTACAGTTCCATCCTTTAAAGTAACTCCATTAGTAGCTTTTAAACTTCAATAGTGCTTTTTACTTAAAACAAATTTGTAATTGCATTAATTTTAAAGTAATAATATAATTTTATATTCTTTTGTACAAATTGATACGACATCATGTGAATAATTGAATGAAGATGTCATTTGGTCACATAATTTATTTTTATTATTTTATAATTTTATTTTTAATTAATTATGTAATGCACATAGATAAAATATAAATTTTTATTAAAATATAGGTCTAGTGAGTAAAATTATGAGTTCAAATAGTTCTATCCTCTCAAAAATTTAGTGAGGTGCAATTACGAATTGGGAGTTCATCCGAAAGAGTGCGGTGGTGAGTAAAACAAACAAGCAAATACCTTAAGGTGGGGGTTGCACTTGCCCTGATTTTCCATAAAGACGCGTGATGCTCCCTCCCCATCTCTTAAGACAACTAAAATTTCATGTTAAAGACAACGTGGAATTTGTGGTATGCTTTTGCGGTTACTCGCTGTTGGCATGAGCCCAAGACCAAAGTAAAGGCTTGTCCGTTGTTCCAACTAAATTTTAAGGCAACGCTCAACCGCTAACTTCCAGAAAAGATAAGAATATTTTTCATGTTCACTTAAAAAATTTGACGTTTATTTGAGCGCTGCCTATCATTTGAGTAATGCATTGCAATTTTTATTTAATTGTTACATTAGCTTTACTTTTTTTTTTTTTAAGGTAAGGTTTGGTAAAGTATCTATAGTCTTTTTAGTCCATTATCTCTTTCAAGATTTAAATTTAGGTGGTCAGTTAAATAAAACTATTTGAAAACTATTTAAAAACTATTAAGCCTCGCCTTTCAAGACAATTGCTACGTTATTAATATTTATGATGGAGGAGCAAAATTATAATTCATGAAAATTAATTAATGTCAATAACTAACATTATTGATGTTGTGGAAGTACAATACCTAGCATTAAATAGTTAAATTTTATTAATTTTTTTTGACTTCTTTGATAATTTGACAATGCCCAATTTGAGAGATACAGTATACTTGATATACAAGTTTATTTTTTTGAACATTGATATGCATATTACAATAAGAAATCTACTAATATGTATTATTGGAAATTTGATGGATAAGTCTATTATGGTGTAGTTTTTTTTTTCACAAATTTTTTAGGAAAGTTTACCTCGCGGGAGATATGGCTGCTCTAGGATCCTACCTGTTTTTGACAATTTTATTTTGAAATCATAAATAATTTAATTTATTTATCACAAAATAATTTTCACTTACATAAATAATTTTTTTAAAAATTATTTATATTATAAATCATAGTATTTAATTTTCTCTTATTTATGTAATAATTAAAATAATTATTTTGTAATTATCAATTAATGTAATGAATATATAATCAATAATTTAGTTCAAGAAAATTATCCTAAGGTAGCTTATCCAACAGGGGAATAAGGGATAACGGTACCGGTATAGCGGAGAATTGCGATTAATGATATCGTACTATCCTTCTCCAACTTGGACCAAGCCTTAGATTTGACAGCAAAACCGTCCAATCTCATACTTCAATAATACCGCCAAAACATGCCCTTAAAGTTTTTTGGGGCGTTAGTTACAAATGGACTAGCCACTTTGCCCGTTGGCTTAGCAGTAATAGTACGCAATAGTTGAACATTGATCACATAGTGTCTAATACCTACCCATGATCTAGATGCTGGAGTCATTATAATAATTAAATAGTTATTTATATAGAATTCATTATAATCATGCCCCTGCAAAACAACTTGTTTAGTATACTTCATCAGCAAAATATAAAGGCAGTGAACCGATACTCTTACAATAATGATCGTATGAGATTGAATCTTTACGGATTTAATCTCTCAATTAAGTATAATTATAAAATTAATTTATAAAATTTTTATTTTTTACTAAACGAGTAGAGTTGAAATATTTCTCTTACACGAGAATTATTTATTTAGACAAATACTTTATATAAAATATTATATAATATTATAAATCTTAATTATATATTTAATTATAAATATCAACATATTTATTTACTATAATAGTAATTGTTGTAAATATTTAATATAATTCGTTAAACTAACGGATAATCCGTATAAAAAAAAAATCACCCGTATAAAAAAAATCAAGAACTGAAAAAAATAAAAAATAAAATAAAAACACAAACTACTTCACATGCCTTTGGCGTGGTGGTAGGTAGCACTGACAAGTGAACTCCACAACTCCACGTAATTTCTGGCCCTCTCAGCGGTTTTATTAAAAATTTTAATTTATTCTCACAGCAGTTTCTATTCATTATAAATTGTTTAGTAGATTTCTTCAGCTTTTTTGTGTAAGCGAGTAGCGTTACCACATTACAGTCACAGAAGCAGTCACAAACCAGACAAGAGCGAGAGCGAGAGAGAGAGAGAGAGAGAGAGAGAGAGAGAGAGAGAAAGAAAAGAAAAGTGGTGGGATTCTGCTGGAGGATAAAATATTATGGAGGTGGAGAGTGTCCAAGCCATTGCTTCCTTATCCCATTCAAATGGTACAATTCCAGCAGAGTTCATAAGATCCGAAAAAGAACAGCCAGCAATCACAACGTACCACGGCCCCGTTCCCGAAATCCCCACAATCGATCTCGACGACGCCGTTCAAGACAGACTCGTACGCTCCATCGCGGAAGCTAGCCGGGAGTGGGGGATTTTCCAGGTTATAAACCACGGGGTCCCTAGTGACCTTATCAGTAAGCTGCAAGCCGTCGGAAAAGAATTTTTCGAGCTCCCTCAGGAAGATAAAGAAGTGTATGCTCGTCCGCCCGACGCAAAAGATGTGCAAGGATACGGCACCAAGTTACAGAAAGAAGTCGAGGGAAAGAAATCTTGGGTTGATCATCTTTTCCACAGGATTTGGCCTCCTTCTTCTATCAACTACCGCTTCTGGCCCAAGAACCCTCCTTCTTACCGGTGACTATTAATTTAGTTCGGATGCATCTCCTTTTCTTTTTCAATTTTATTTTATAGTATAAAAATAATTAGTTCTTAAAGCATTCCTTCAAAATGGTGCGCGCGCAGAGCGGTGAATGAGGAATATGCAAAGTACATGAGGGAGGTGGTGGATAGGTTGTTTACGTATCTTTCGCTGGGGTTGGGTGCCGAAGGAGGTGTTTTGAAAGAAGCAGCGGGGGGAGACGACATTGAGTACATGCTCAAGATTAATTATTATCCGCCGTGCCCCCGTCCTGATCTTGCTCTAGGAGTGGTGGCCCACACTGATCTTTCTGCCCTCACCGTTCTTGTGCCCAACGAAGTTCCCGGGCTGCAAGTCTTTAAGGATGACCATTGGATCGATGCCAAGTACATCCCCAACGCTCTGATCGTTCACATCGGGGACCAGATCGAGGTACTCGCCAGTTAAACGTTTTCTACTTATCTTCATTTATTTTTATTATTTACTGATCCTAACGGAACGGAATGGCTTTACTGCCAATTATTTCTCTTGCGTCTACATCTAATTACAAAGAAACTCATTATTTTTATTCGTATATGAATTTTAATTAAAACCGAGAAAATAGGATTAATACTTGGGATCTATTATTTTATTTGAATAAAGATATAATGAACATGAAGAGTTAAGCCCTTGATTTTGCATTGTTCTAGTTAACTTACCAATCTCCTATGTCCTACGTCTGACTTTTGAAGTGATTTAGACAATGAGTGATGGATGATCTTTCGGTCTGGATCATAACTTTTTTTTTTTAGTTGATTGAAAATGATTTGTTTGTCCAGGGAAGGAGTAGCCCTTTTAAGAAGGCATATTTTAGCGAACATTGTGCTGGCTATGGTAATATTTAAGTGTCAATTAGAGTTTTATCTGATTTGTTATGGTAATATTTAAGTGTCAATTAGAGTTTTATCTGATTTGTTATTCAGAGTAGTTTCAAAATAGTCATATCTGTTATTTATTTATTAAATTATAAATATAAATTATGAAATCTATCATTTAATATATATATATGTCAGACATAATATAGAACTTTAAAGTTAGAATTCAAATATTTGAATCATAGCATTATTGTTAAGTATTACATGGACTAGAGTCGTGTATGTATCTGTCCGGTCCAAACATCCGGGCTTGAGGTCGAGTGATCCATTTTTTCTTGCAGTCAGGTCTACTACCGACACGATTGATTGATCCATTGATGTTTGATGTGCAGATTCTGAGCAATGGCAAGTACAAAGCTGTGCTGCACAGAACCACTGTTAACAAGGACAAGACAAGAATGTCGTGGCCAGTTTTCTTAGAGCCACCTGCTGATACGGTGGTGGGTCCCCTTCCTCAGCTTGTTGACGATGAAAATCCACCGAAGTACAAGGCCAAGAAGTTCAAGGATTATAGTTATTGTAAACTTAACAAACTTCCTCAGTAGATTTTTCATTATGAGAAAATAAGACCAGGAGACTTGAGTGGGCGTATCTACAGGCCGCTCATGTTGTTATCTCCTCACTGTACGCACGCTGTTCTTGTTTGTTGTTGCGGTCCTGTGTCTGAAATGTGTTCGCGGGTGTTACCAAGATTAAATAATCCTTTAGCGCAATTTATATTGCAATTTGCACGTGAAGAAGATACACTGTGCATGATGCATCCATGATTATTGAATTGTTAAAAATATTATTTAATGACAACAAATATTGTGAAAGGTAAACTTGTGATCTTTTAATACGAAAAATTACAAACCATTATTTTATCTACAGAACTCGTTTTGGCTTGTGATAAACAAAAATAAGGTAAAATAAAATTTTTACTAGTTACAAATTAGTATTGAAAAGAAAATGAAAAGGTCTACAGCACAATTTTCTAGAACCTTCTCCCTCATTCTACTCTCGCCAAAAGCAACCTACATCTGGTGCATTTTCAGTCAATTAAAATGAGGATCTCTCCTCATTTTAATTGAGGTAGAATTTTATTTTGACCTGCTTTTGGATTTATTAGAAACTTCTTTGCCTGAAACAAAAATTGAGTAACGCTTGCTTGGGCCATAAAGAAAACTTTGGATTATTAATGTCATTTTAATTCGGGCGCTTATTCTTAAATTGACCAACCCCCAAAAACATAAATTTAATTAAAAAATAAAAATAAAAATAAAAATGTACAAACCCGATCCTATCTTCACAACCATTGTTATCACCTCAAGCCACCATTCTTTATCATTCATTCCAATCTTAGCCACTTTTATTACTAACCCATTTTTATTATTTTTTATTCATTTAATAAATTTATAATTTCTTGATTCTGACACTGAAGTTATTCTTTGTCTCTTTTTATTTGATATTATTTTGATTTTGATACTGTCGTATGAATATGATAAAATTAGTTTCAATAAAATGAAGGGTTTTGGTAAGGAGGAGTTGGAAATTTTGTTAGGATGGTCAATTGACAACTAAGGGATAGTGGTATGGTCTTGAGGCCGCGTTAGTGGTGGTAGAAGGTAACTAGAGCTTCTAAAATTGTATTTATTTATTTATTTTATTATTTAACAAGGCTAGTTACGGAAATAAATGAGATTAATTAAAAAGTAGAAGATGATAAGAAAAATTGAGAGGATCAAATTTCACTCCTCTTTTAATTCTCCTGACCTTGTATGAGATTTAAAATTTTACTTTAGAGAGCATTGAATAATATCTTTTCAGCTATGGTTAATTTATTTTAAATAAGAGTGTCTGTGAATGTAGAGTGTGGTTTACGTGACTGTTATAATGAACGAGTATTAGCTTTGTTATTTTGTAAGTCCGCACAAAATGTTTTGGCTCTTAACACCATTTATATTTTGTTGAGGTTATTCAATATCGCTGTTGGAGAGTGCTTTGGGATTTTGTGTAACACGGTTATTAAGTGTCTCTTACCGATTTTCAGTTACTAGTACTGATTATTTGGAATTTTCGGAGGATGTGTAACAGTTCTTTATATGCAACAAATGTTATGTCTGCTTCTAGAGTTCTTGCTCATGCTGGAGGGTTTTGGATTCTTTTACAGGACATACCAGTCGCTAAACTCACGTTCTCATCATGATGGGTTGGTAATGGCTGCTGGAATTGATCAAGGGATTTTCTCTAATGTCATTGATATTGTTGAGGCAGCTGCCTTACGTTTTGCTATCCCACTTGATAGAGAAGTTGATTTATCTTTGTTAATTATTAATTCAGATTCTCTTGCGTGTTGTGCTATTGGTGAACGATCTTGTAATGCTCCTCCTCAGTTATTTTAAATTATTTATAGTGTTTAATATTTATTTACACCAAGGTAGGATTTCTAGATTCAACATGTCTCAAGGATTTATAATCATTCTACGAATATTTTATGGCATCTTGCTACTCGTTGCAGTGATCTTCATGTATGAATGAAGGAATTCCCAACATTGAGGCTTTTTATTTTGGAAATAAATGGAGAATTTTATTTTTTTTAAAAAAATGAATATAGCTTATAAATTGAATTTTTCTTTCCGATGGCCGTCAAAGATGTGCGAGAGTTCCCTAAAATTAAAAAATAAAAAAAATTTAAAAGATGCACGAGAGAATTTTTTTCATAAAATAAAAAAAAAATGAAGTTGTTAATATAAGACTTGCATCCACGTTTTCAGTCCGGCACGAGAATAAAATAAAAAAAACGAAAATACATTTGCAGAGTTTGTGAAATGTGAGAGTGACGCGCACGTATCACAGAATACCGTTATCGATGTTTGCTTATTAACTCACGAATTCCCCCACCGGGCCACCACAAATCACGTGGAAACAACTGCTCGATCTCGTTCGTAGTCCTATGTTTGACCAACCGCGTTGCGCACGTACGTCCAGATCAACAGTTGATGCATCCTAAATTCTGCGTACGCTCGCATCGTAACATTTTCCTAACGTACAATGCCAACGGTTTCTTCCTATTTGAAGCATCTCTGATCCATTACTCATTCCTCTTGATTGCGGCGCCGATTTGCTCGTGTCATCGGCGGTCAAACTTGCTCGCCTCTCCTTTGACTCGTCAGTCTCATCCCTGGCGGAGGAGTTTGCTAAATTCCAATCACCAACAACTCATTTCTCTATTATTATTATTATTATTATTATTATTATTATTATTATTATTTTTACAAGAAGAAAAACAAAACACTTATTCGTTCTTTTTTTTTAATAAAATAATTAAATCTGAACTACAAATTTGACCGGTACCATTCTTTGAAACGAACCGTTTGCTGACTCACACGACACATTGATTGATTGATTTCAAACAAAAATAATAAGATTTTTGTTTTTTGTTTTAGAAAATTGAAAAAAACAGAAAAGGTATAATTTGGCGATTATCCCGGCGGCCACAGTCCTTTGTAAAACGATTGATCATTGGATCGCATGCGTGCGTTTTGCTGTGTCTCCACCGTACTGGATCAGAACCCAACGAATCCTCGTCTTCAACCTCGTCCACCGCCACGACGAAAAGTCCTCAGCATGCCGTCATCGAAAACAACGACGCGGTATCGATCCCTCTCCGCATCAACGTCGTGCAATCGCAGTCGTCAATCGCCCCCGCAACCGTTGTCTTCTTCGCCATCGCCGCCCAGTAACAATGCGACGGTGGAGAACGGGCGGCGGTCGATGAGGAGATCGGCCACATTGGAGTCGTTGTGTGGACTGTCGTCGTTTAGAGAGAGTCAAATGCTGTTCGCTGATCAGCATGGGATCTCTGGGATACTGTTCAAATGGGTTAATTACGGAAGAGGATGGCGTCCGAGATGGTTCGTATTGAAGGAGGGGGTGTTATCGTATTACAAAATCCACGGTCCTCATAAAATCATAGTGAATGAAGAAACCGAGAAAGGATCAAAGGTGATCGGTGAAGTTTCCATAAGACGAATGTCTCGCAATGGCACTAGCCAGTCGCGTCAACGCATTCCCGTCGGAGAAATTCATCTCAAGGTAAATGTTTTAATTGTTGTAATTCGTGTTTGTTTATGAGTCAGATTTTCAATTAATTGTTAATAATTAGGTGGCGTCGATAAGAGAGAGTAAATCTGATGACAAGAAGTTTTCGATCTACACGGGGACGAAGAGGATGCATTTGAGGGCGGAGACTAGAGATGATAGGGTGAAATGGATGGAAGCATTGCAGTCTGTGAAGGAGATGTTTCCGAGAATTTCAATTAGTGATTATTTCGTTCCAGTGGACAATGGAGTTGCTGTTTCTACTGAGAAATTGAGACAGAGGTTGTTAGACGAAGGGGTGAGTGAGGATGCAATTCAGGAGAGTGAGGATATTATGAGGGCTGAGTTTTCGGCGCTTCATAAACATCTTGTGGTCCTCAAGCAGAGGCAGCTGTTGCTTATTGACACCTTGCGTCAATTGGAGGTATTATGTTTATCCCACAGCATACAAACAAACAGGCCTTTTTGCTACCAACTTTCATTTTCCTTTTCATATTTTATATTCTTAAATTTTCATTCTTGGTGAGTTTTACTGGGCTAGTTCTGGTTGAGTAGTTTGATATTCTCATGGACCATTCATTGTTCTTTTACCCAGCTGAGGCTTTTATGTATGTTTTTGTAACAAATGTCAACTACCTATTACTTCATTAGGGTTAGTGGCCTTTTATCCTATTTTATGTGAGAGGATCAACATGGGATTTAAATTCAATTAAGCAGGGATCTGTGAATTTTGGATGTCAGCTGCAATTCTGTTTATTTGCTAAAACTCAATTTTGTTTATGTTCAAAGAATCACATGGACACTGAGAAATCAAATGTCCTGTCTCGACTGGAGTTTTGGAAATTGCTACAAAAATGCGTCCGCGCTTTACTATTTTCCATGTTTTACCCCAAGATCTCTTAAGAGATTATATCTTTTTTTCCTTTTTCAAAATAAAATTTTCAATTATGATGCTTTTTGAGCTGGCTGGTGTGCTTATTACCTCTATTTACCGCATCTTTCAGACAGAAAAAGTAGACTTGGAGAACACGGTTGTTAATGAAAGCCAAAGACAATGGAAAGAGCAAGGAGCTTCTCCTAGGTTAAGACTAGACAAGTGCAGTGGTATGATGTGCTAAAACTTAACTTGGGCCCCAGAATTTGAATTTTACAAAGATGTGTGGGGTGCTTGGAAAATGCATGCATCCATTTTTACGTCTCCATTATGTTGATTTAGTTGTACTTAATATACAGAGATATTGCTTGACATGATGCATCTTCTCAAATTTGATTGCACGATGCCTATATCTACAGTTTGATATTTGCTCTTTCACTATAAAATAGATAGCATGTGTGCTATACATTTTATTAGGGTCCTGTGTGGATGAAGTTGAAGATGTTATACATCATTTTTTAAATCATAAAATTGCATTGAATCAATTATGTACATATGTATTAATAGCCATCAACTTCAAGTTTGTGTATTCGTTAATTTTCTCAGTCAGCTATTTGTTTTTAGAATTATTATTATTATTTAAGTCATTCCCTTTAAGCAAAATTTCTGGCTCCGGCCCTGACTAGAGCGCTCTTATTTTAGTTAAAATCGTTTCAGTTGGGCTTCTTCCCACGTCTTTCAAAATCACAGTTAGTGTAACATAAACCATTTGTGTGCAAGAATCATCTTTGCATGTATGCTTAATTAGTTGAAGTTTTTGCTCAAGATATCTTATATTTTCTATCCTACGGTGTATGTTTAGCACTAATTTTCCCTTTTTTGACTTAATTTCAGAAGGAAGTGCAAGTAACTCTGATGAGCATGATAGATATGATGCTGCAGACACAGATGAAGATGATAATGCATTCTTCGATACTCGAGATTTTCTTTCATCAAGTTCTTTTAGAAGTAATGGATCTGATCATCATCGATCTCCATTAGATTCTGATGATGAAGAGAGTGTTGATTCAGAGGATGTTGATCGTTTAATTAGGCATGTTGGATCTAACCATCCTTATGTTAGGCGGCGTAAGAAATTGCCTGATCCAGTTGAAAAAGAAAAGGGAGTCAGTCTTTGGTCAATGATCAAAGATAATATCGGGAAGGATCTTACAAAAGTTTGTCTCCCTGTTTATTTTAACGAGCCCATATCTTCCTTACAGAAATGTTTTGAAGAGCTGGAGTATTCTTACCTTCTAGATCGAGCCTATGAATGGGGTAAACAGGTAAACCCATATTCAAACAGACATGTTGTTTTCCTCCTCCCATGCAAAAGTAGTTAATTGCAAACAATCCATGCATTTGTTTCTATATTTTATTCACTGATATGGATAGCTGCTCTATGCACTCATTCATTGTCAACCCACTGCATATGGCATATTGAGTTCATTGTCAGTGACTGAAGCATGGCCAGCATTTAAACTGGTCAATTATTATTGGAAAAATCTAGTATTCCTATCGTCATCCTTAAATTTAACCCGATGACTTGGTGCTTGTGGTTGCACATTTTGTATACTGAAGCTGCATTTGCTCACTTTTTTCTTGTTGGTCTGAATTTATCTGATAACTGTCATGGGATAACTTCATGTCTACCAAAGAAGAACTTCTGTGACACGCTGTCGTCAATTCCATTTCCTGTTGCACTCTATTTGAAATGCATTTCAAAAAATCAACAGTTGCTGCATCTTTCATAGTTCATTTGTCCTGCTACTTGTTTTATGCTTGAAATAATTGTTATTGTTGACACACATATTTTTGAAGATTGAGCCGGTTCTTGAAGTTGGTTTTCTACTTTTCTATAAAATTTTTTAAAGCCCCACATTTATTTTTTTTCACTTCTTGAGCTGTATAATGACATTCTTGGTTAAAATTTGTAGGGGAATAGTCTCATGAGGATACTAAATATAGCAGCATTTGCAGTATCGGGGTATGCTCCTACAGATGGAAGACACTGCAAGCCATTCAATCCATTATTGGGTGAGACATATGAGGCAGATTATCCAGATAAAGGCCTTCGTTTCTTCTCTGAGAAGGTATTTTTTTTTTCCTTTTTCAGGAGAAGCATCTTAAGAAAGTTGCCAAATGTGCTTTATATTTCTGGCACGGTAAACTATCCTTCTCCATGCATAAAGTTTATGAGATTTTATGACTCATCAGAGTTTAGTTTTGTTTTTGGTTGTGCATCTATTAAATAATATTGACTCTAGGATTGGATTTCACAGCTTTCGGAAGGCCTCAACTTGGTTTTTCCATAGTTTAGGAAGCAATTATTGTTGCCATGGGGATCATATATTCTAAATTTATAATGGTTATTGTGATATTTGGTTGCATATTTGTGTATTGGTAAATCAAAGTTTGAAGCTCTCAAAATCTAAATACAATTTCAATTGCCAACTGCTCAATTGTGGTTCTGCTTTGATAAAGAATTGTCAAAAGGTTTTCTTAAGATATTGTAGAATCAATGCAAATCTCAGTAGAATATGTTGGCGCGATGAAATATACTAGAGACGCCATTACTTTTCGCAGAAAAAGAGAGAGAGCTGATATCAAATTTATACTTTTTGTTTAGTGCTCAGGAAAGTGGAAACAAAACTTTGCTGATTTATTGAAAAAAGGAAGAGAACATCCACACAAATTGTACCATTCATACCTGTATAAAAATGGTCTTCTCTTTCGAAATACCTTGAACAAAAGGGCAAAGTTTGGTCTAAATGAGATATTGAGCAGTGGCAACTGGTGATGATGAAAAAGAAGAATTCCTAAAGTTGATTGGATAAAGTTTCTGAATCCAGTTATGTATGCTTCGGGTGCTTGGTAGTCATCTAGTCACTAGCTGTTTCTGAGTTTGTAGTGGATGAATAGTTTTCTGCGTTTGGACAAGTAATGCAGTGTGATATTTCTTTGTTCTTTTTTAATCTCTTGACTATTTAGGAATGTATTTTAAGCATCTTGAAATTGAGTTAGCATTTTGGTATGGAGGAGCTTTTGGAAGCTATATTGCATATAAGATTGTACCTTATATGCACTTAGTTTGGCAGTAAAATTAGTGAAACATTTTTGTTTGACAGTTCATATATAATGCTAGGTACCTTTCTTTTTAGGTGTGTAGGGTTTTGATCCACTGATTTCTTTTTATCCCTTTTCTGATATTGATCATATTTACACTGTTCTCTTGGGATAGGTTAGTCACCATCCAATGGTTGTTGCATGCCATTGTGAGGGCCAGGGCTGGAAATTTTGGGCTGACAGCAATCTGAAAAGCAAATTTTGGGGTCGTTCCATCCAGCTTGATCCTGTTGGTGTGTTGACATTGGAATTTGATGATGGAGAAATTTTTCAGTGGAGCAAGGTATGTTTGTGAATTTGATAAATTTATCTGTCCTCTATGTGTATGCTAATCTGCTGGCCTTCTACTGCCAGGTAACTACGTCCATTTACAACCTTATTCTAGGAAAACTCTACTGCGATCACTATGGTACAATGCGTATAGATGGAAACCAAGAATACTCATGCAAGCTAAAATTCAAGGAGCAGTCGATCATAGATAGAAATCCACACCAGGTTTGCCTTTTTATTTAGTTTCTCAAAAATATATGGATGAAAAGAATTTCGCGCTTGGTCAACAGTATTAGTATTTTAATGCACTTTTTTCTGTGTAATTAACTTTTTAAAGTCTTTTATTACAAGTTGTCTATTCTAATTTTTTGGTTCTTTATTGGTTAATTTATTTTGGATAGGTTAGCATTAAGTGAATTTTTTTCGGATAGATGATGTAAATGCTTAACATGGTCTTATGGCCATTACAACTTTGAAAAATTGGTCATGTTATTGTGTCTGAGAGAAATGTTTAGGGTCTACAGTGCATAGTTCTGTTTTAGGGACATAATATGAGCTTTACCACAAACTGTCTTTCTGATCTGCGTTGTACTGCAGGTACAAGGTGTAGTCCAAGATAAAAATGGTAAAACAGTAGCGACTTTATTTGGGAAATGGGATGAGAGCATGCATTTTATGATTGGTGATGGTTCTGGGAAAGGAAAAGGATCAGAGCTACAATTGCTTTGGAAGAGAAGCAAACCACCTAAATGTCAGACCAGATATAATTTTTCACGCTTTGCCATCACACTAAATGAGCTTACTCCTGAACTTAAGGTTGTGATCAGAAAGTTAATATTATTTTCCTGTGTTGTGGCCATATTCTTTTTTTTTTTAAATATTATTTTTGAATTCTTTTCTTCCAAATTACTCCCACAGCCCTGAGAAGATTTGCACCTCCATCTTCTATTTGTTGGCAGCACAGAATATAATGTTCTACTACTTAGAGCTGACGTTAGATTTTGTAAACAGGAGAAATTGCCACCTACCGATTCTAGACTGAGACCTGACCAGAGATGCTTAGAAAATGGAGAGTATGATATGGCCAATGCAGAGAAGTTGCGACTAGAACAGAGACAGCGGCAGGTAAATATTCTTTTGTCTGCCATTGATCTTGATACATACTGTGTTTATTTTTGAATACAGATGAGATGATGACTCCAGTAAAAAAGCAATGGTTAATAGTGATTGTTTTGATGTGATTATTCAGGCACGGACAATGCAAGAGAGGGGTTGGAAACCAAGGTGGTTCGCCAAGGACAAAGGTAGCGGCACATACCGCTATATTGGTGGGTATTGGGAGGCCAGAGAAAAGGGAAGCTGGGAATCATGTCCTGATATCTTTGGCAAAGTCCCCACTGAACAAACTTTTGACTAACCCATCAAGTCCCATTTCTTTTTATTCTTTTTACTCAATTCTTTTTTCACCTTTGTCTCAAAAGGGTCTTATTTTTATTCTTGTATTATTTTTTTTGTTTAGAACGTGAAATTTATTTTAGTTATATACCAGAAAGAATGGTTGCCATCCTTGTCATAGTGTAAGCAGCTTGAAAGGCACAAGAAATGACCCTTTGTTTTCTCAATACCATTTGTTCATTCATTATAGATGGGTTCTGCCAGTGCCAGGGCCAGGCAGCCACCTGACCTGAAGTGCATAAACAATGTAGGAAATGAAACAATAATGTATACTTTCTGTTCATAGCTGAACTTTCTGTGTCCATGGGGCTTTCATTTTAAGTTCTTAAATTTATATCTTTTTTTCCCCCACTTTTCCCCTGATAAGTTATGTCTATAGCCTTGAAAGCTAACAATGGTGCACAGTTTTTCCATTCTATTCTAATTTCGAGAAAACCTTGTGCCCTATTCTTTTAATCTGAATATCTTTGATTTTCAAGTTTTAATTAAGTCAACCCGAGCTCCCCAAATACTAAAAAAGCATTTGGATTTAGAAAATAATAATGATAAAGAGAGGACTTTGTTCCTAGCTTTTTATTCTGAGCAGGAGTCTGTTGATGATAATAGCTCATTCATAGGTATGATTTGAGTTTTTACTTAATGCCCTTGCGCTTACTGCCGAGTTTCAATCTCAGGAAGAGAGAAAAAAAAAATCAACGAATAACTTTATCACAGATAGCCAAACAAATGTTTTTCTAATTGATACAAGCCACGTATGGTACAATTATCTACCGAGAACCTAGGTACTTGTAATTATGGTACAATTCAAAAATTCATACGAGTATTAGTATGAGTTTTGTGGAAGCTTTTTTTTTTTTTTCTTCACAAAAATATTAAATAGAGGTATTTTCGTTTATAGACGTATTGTATCGGTGGGAGTTGATTTCCGAAGTATAATATTGTTGAGAACACCATCTCACCATTGGCCAACACTATAATATACAATATTAATTAAATTATATGCAGCTCAACAATTTAGAAGTAGACTTAAATAGAAAATTTGGCCATAAATCTAAAATCTGCGGTAAGCCTCAGCTTTCATTCAAGTAACCCAAAACAAAACAAGCAAGGGAACAAAAGTCCAATATCGTAATGCACGAGTTACGAACTAAAATACTAAGATGTATAAATGAGATCGTGGCATTTTGAAAGATACTCTAGAGATGGTCCAAGAAACTCGACATAACAATTATTAATATGATAACAACAGTAAGACCGAGCGCATTAGCGCCTTCTCAAATCAAGTGATTCTAAAAAGAAAAATCATACGGATTAAACTGAAAGTGCAAAGCAAAATATCATACTTTGACAGTGAAAAGGATTGATTACCGTAGAATCAAATCTAATATAAATATCTGAGGAAACGAGACTAAGAAAATATCAGATTGTCGTTATGAACAATTCTGCGCCGGTTTCATCTGATCAAGCTGTAGTGCGGCACCCCGCGAGGAAACTCTCGAGAGACAGACGTGAAAGGTTTGGTTCTTCGTGGTGGGCGCGGGTGGCACGTCCTTACAGATCTGGAAAATTTTTAAACTAAAAATAACAAATAAAAGACTGTTGGTTTTGGGTTTTTTGTACTCTTCTTTCATGCAATGCATCACCAGGATCAAGCAAAGATCGGCCGTACCGAGCAACGTATGGTCAGCTCAGCTGGGATTACAGCCGTAATAGTGACAGAGATTTGACAAATCAAAACAAAGAAACAAAAAGACTAAGGGCATTTCGGTCACTGACAAAAAGTTCACAAATAACAAAGGAAAGAAAAGCGACGAGCACGAAAATAAAGCCGCCCATAGACTCACCCCAACAGCACAACAACACATTACCCACACACACAGTCTCTCTCTCTCTCTCTCTTTAGCACTTTCTTCTGTTTGTAGGATTCCATTTCCCTCCCTCCCTGCCTCCCACCACTATACCGCACCACCTTCACTCCATTATTCAAAGCAAACACCAAAAAAATAAAAAAATAAAAACTAAAAAGTAAAAACAGTAGCATCCGCTTCCAATAATGCCGCCTTGTGTTCATTTTCTGGTGATCATGATGAATTCATAAGTATAATGTAGTTATAAGAATCCCCGCACGAAACAAAACAAAATGCAAGAGACTGTTCAACTGATTGTCCCACCACCAACACAAGCACAGCAGCACCAGCAGCATCCCAAACCCAACTCCAGGCGCGTAACACCCACGCGCGACCCCTGTGGCGGTGTCGTGGTGGAGAAGATCCTCCCCAACGGCGACCTCTACACCGGTGCCGTTTCCGGAAATGCGCCTCACGGGGTCGGCAAGTACGTGTGGTCCGACGGTTGCATGTACGAGGGCAAGTGGAGAAAAGGCAGAGCTTCCGGCAAAGGCAAGTTCTCGTGGCCATCTGGTGCCACGTACGAGGGTGGCTTCAAGTCCGGTCGCATGGACGGTGAAGGTACCTTCGTTGGCGTCGAGGGGGACACTTACAAAGGTTGCTGGAGCAACGACCGTAAGCATGGCTACGGCGAGAAGCGTTACGCTAACGGGGATGTGTACCAGGGTTCATGGAGGTTCAATTTGATGGATGGCTACGGGAAATATGCATGGGGTGATGGGAATGTGTACGAGGGTGAGTGGAAAAACGGGGTGATTTTTGGTAAAGGAACGTTGAGTTGGAATAATGGGAATAGATATGAAGGATGTTGGGAAAATGGGCTGCCTAAAGGTAAAGGTGTGTTTACATGGTCAAATCATGGGAATATGAAGCACGATAAAAGAGAGAATTTTGAGGTAATGGGTGCTCGAAAGAGGTCATCCTCGGCTGATCCTGCTCGTCCTCGTATATACATATGGGAATTGGATGGCGAGGCCGGTGATATCACTTGTGATATTGTTGATAAAGCTGAGGCTGCATCAATGTTGTGCAAGAACCAATTCGGTGGACCTCCAAATGGAATTGGGCAGTTTCAGAAAAGTCCTTGCAGCTCCGCTGATGGTGAGGTTAAGAAACCCGGCCACACCATTTCCAAGGGTCATAAGAACTATGACTTGATGCTTAATCTCCAACTGGGTATCCGGTAAATTTTCTTCTTTGTTCCCTTTTTTCGTTTTAATTTGTGTTTCTTGGTCTTCTTTTATTATTATTATTGTTATTACTATTACTATTACTACTACTACTACTACACTGACAATAATGATTCATGTTTTCTTGGTAGGCATTCTGTTGGTAAACATGCTTCTGTAATGCGAGAACTTAAGCAGGGTGATTTTGAGCCAAAGGAGAAGTTTTGGACGAGGTTCCCACCAGAGGGATCGAAGTTTACTCCTCCACATCAATCAGTGGACTTTAGATGGAAGGATTATTGTCCCATGGTGTTCAGGTAGTTGTCAAATATCAACGCACAGCTGAGTTGGAATTTGGTAGTTTTTTGTTTTATTGTCTTTCATGCTTGTTTCTTATGTGTTTATTAATTATTAGAATATCATGTGTCAATATATATGTGGGAATTTTCTAAATTTATGGTGGTGGCTACTTTGTTTGCTATTTAGACATTTGAGGGAATTGTTTGCAATAGATCCGGCAGATTACATGCTAGCTATTTGTGGAGATGATGCACTTAGGGAACTTTCTTCACCTGGGAAGAGTGGAAGCTTCTTTTACCTAACTCAGGATGATCGTTTTATGATAAAAACTGTGAAGAAATCTGAAGTCAAGGTTCGTTGTCAATCCCTCTTAACTAAATTCATTAAACTAACTCATAATGGAAAATGTGCCAAAAAAAGGTAAAAGTTGGAAAAGTAAATGTCACTCTAACAGCTGCTGAGAACAAGATTTTGGTACTTAATCTAGTTTCTGGTATTTACATTTCAAGTGTAATGCATATTTTTCATTGCGTGGTCGATTGACTCATCAGTGATTGCTAACTGTGTTCAGGTGCTTATTAGGATGCTCCCAAGTTACTACCAGCATGTTTGTCAGTACAAAAATACCTTGGTAACAAAGTTCTTTGGTGTACATTGCGTTAAACCTGTGGGAGGTCAAAAGGTATATAATTTGATAGCGAAAATTTGGAATCTGAAGGCATTATTTAAGAGATTGTTTGTTAAATTTGATTAATATTTGCTCTGAATGAAACCAGACTCGGTTTATTGTGATGGGCAATCTGTTCTGTTCGGAATACCGTATTCACAGACGTTTTGACCTGAAAGGCTCTTCTTATGGCCGCATAACTGACAAGCCGGAGGACGAAATTGATGAGACAACTACATTAAAGGACCTTGATCTTGATTTTGTATTTCGCCTGGATCGCTCATGGTTTCAAGAACTTATCCGGTAAAATTCAGATAGTTGTGATGTCGTTTTCTCCTTTGTTACCTTAATTCAGATGAATGATTCTCTCTCTCTCTCTCTCTCTCTTCCACACACATAAACCTTTGCACACTTCCCCACCCTCTGCTGCGAATTTTGCCTTGATCATAACTGATTTCCTGTCTTCTTCAGACAAATAGATAGAGATTGCGAGTTCTTGGAAGCAGAAAGAATAATGGATTACAGTCTTTTGATTGGTCTTCACTTTCGTGATGATTACTTGGGTGATGAGATGAAGATGTCGCCAAATGATGAGCACTGTCTTGGTAAATTATTATGGCCCTTGGACTTTTAGTATGATTAAGTGTTTTAGTGTATTAATATTAGAACATAATATGCTGTATGCTTTGATCAGGCAAAAGAGATTTGGATATTGTTGGTACATTTATGCGAGGATATCACTTGCTGCCAGATATGGACTGGGTTATGGAAGGCCGGTATGTGGTTTACTTTTCATAACTGTCCATTATTCTATTAATTGTAAAAGCAATGAGTTCCCCATAGCTTAAATTGGGTAACAGATGAAGAAGATTGTAAACTGTATCATATTTCCATTTATAGACTATGGATTTTACCTATGAGAATGTTGGTAGAAATCGGGTGATCCAACATTAACATAATCATACATCATATTTGTTGCTTTGAAATTCTCACAATCTGGGCCTTGCCCGGGCATCTTCTATACCCATGTGCTTATGCTACAAGTACATCTTTATTGCTGGTGGACCCAGGGTTTAGTTTAGACAAGTAGAAATCAATGAGTGCATCAAACAAATAACAACTTTCATGTGGACATATAGTTTAAATGCTCATTTCTTCCTTTAAAGGTCGATCATTGAAAATTGGATTGAAAATTACTCGAGAGTTATGGCAAAATTGTGGGTGATTCTGTTGACAGTAGGTTCATGTTGGGTATTCTTGTTTTTTTAAGAGAGCTCTCTGTTTGGTCTAGTTCTGTTCACTGATTGAACATTTGAAAAATGTTTTTATTGTTAACAATCTGAAGTATCAAATAAAGTTTTATGTGGTTAAATTAATGGTTTATATATTTGTTACACTCATAACTGCCATTTGACTAGAAATAATATATTAGTAAAGTTCAAGACCTGAGTTCCAAAGTTGCAGATGTATTTATATGATGATTGTGCGTATGATTTTGAATGATGGATTTGTTTTGGGTGATAATTTTTACTGATTTCAGGATTTTTGTAATAATTTTTTGTCTTCGCCTTACAATATTGCAGGGGGCCACACATCCGGTTAGGGGCAAACATGCCAGCACGAGCACAGCGGGTATCAAAGATTGAAATAGATCAGTTTATGGGAGGTGGAAGCAACCATTCAACCCCTTCACAGAGTGGTGGTGAGGTATTTGATGTGGTCCTGTATTTCGGTATCATAGACATTCTCCAGGATTATGATATTAGCAAAAAGCTAGAACATGCGTACAAGTCCTTACAAGTGGATCCCACTTCCATCTCAGCAGTGGATCCTAAGCTATACTCTAAAAGATTCCGGGATTTCATACACAGAATCTTTATAGAGGACAAGAGATGAAGGAAATGGCTATATAATAGGTTGAAGAATTGAAGGGTGTATAGCATTTGTGTGTTTATTTAAGAGAGGCACAATTCTGTGTGGTAATCGGCAATGACTATGATTTTGTGACAAAAGGAATTGCTGGGTTTGGTGTTACACAATTTTGTACATCTTAGACAA
The DNA here is from genome assembly GCA_030449905.1 of Luvunga scandens. NCBI lineage: Eukaryota > Viridiplantae > Streptophyta > Magnoliopsida > Sapindales > Rutaceae > Luvunga > Luvunga scandens. The sequence goes on from JASUUG010000265.1 coordinate 444,032, forward strand.
ATGGTGGGACAGCGCAAAACGTTGAATCGCTAGAGCAGATAATAGTGAAAAGAGAAGTGGAAAAATGGGGGGTGGGGGATGGAATAATATGACCACTAACCAACTGTACAGTCAAAAGAAAATGGGATAATGTAATTGAATGAATTATGATTTTGTCCTTCTTATTTATTTATTTTCCTTTATATGACATTGCCCCTTTAAAATTATGAAAAGATGGTTAGCCTGGTGAGCAAGGAAAGAAAGAAAAGTGACAATCCATCACTACGGTGGATTCAAATGGATTGTGCTGCTTTTGCAGTGGGTAAACATGAAAAGAAGAGAAAAGCACACAAAAGATGTGGGGGCTGTTCCCCTTAGGCTCAGCGCTTGTTCGTTCTTTGTCTCTCTCTGTTGAAAGTTTGAAAAAGCGCAAGAACAATAATGCAAATGTGTTTGTGTAAGCTGCCGCTTCTTTTTGCTTCTTTTGAACTATACCGAGAAGCAGCAAGTATAAGCAAACTGCACAAACAAGGAAAATTTGATGATTGATATCACCTTGTGGGGGACGCATGCCTAGGAAAATGTTTTTGAGGGGGACGTGCAACACTTTTTCAACCATTGCTAATTCAATAATTGTCTAAATTATGATGTTAACATATGGTGGCTTAGAATTCATCCGTTAAATCATAAAATTTATAGAGAAATTATTCATCAATGTAGCCGACATTGTCTCATGCTGTCTCTTGACTCTCTGTGAGCAAGCATTTTAAGACAGTCCGGCACGTTGTTCTGTAAGAAAACTACAAATGGAGGAAAAGGAAATGGTCACGGCATTTTATATAGGAACAAAATACAAATAGAAACGATATAGTGATATACGCGAGTCATGTGATTACGCCCCGTTGCATCTTTTTATATATTTAGTTCATAGTCGGCCGGACCATAAAAATGAAAAAAAAAAACTATTTCAAGGAAAAAAAATTAAAAATGAGTGAAAACAAATAAATTTTTTTCTTTTAATTTATAATATATGAAAGTGATAAATGGCAATGAGGTGATTGAGACCTATATATATATATGTGTGTGTGTGTGTGTGTGTATTTCATAGTAAGTCTTAAATTTTAATTTCAAAAAAAAAAACTCAAGTCAAATTAAGACTTCCATGGGAACCCGTTGGAATCCGTATTTCTCTATAGAGTGGGGTGTATTCAGTCTATTTCCTTTTTCCCTTTTTACTTAATACACCCCACTCTATGACCGGGGACCTTAGATAACTGAACCCAAAGACACCAGCGCAGACCTACATTATCCGGGGTAGACTAAACGGGCTCAAACAATTTGAAAATGTAAAGTACGGATTCCATTTTTAAAACCCATGAGAGTTGCAAGCTGAGCATGAATTAGTGATCAAAAGGCCCCCAACCCACGTGCTTAATTGAACCTTTCTAGAAGATTCAAATGAATCCAACCGGCTATTTGGCATTCGGTTTAGTGAGGATAACAGGAACCGAATGAGTCAAAAATTATAGACCGATCTTTTTTAGTTTGAACCGAGTAAGAAAACCGATCAGTTCATAATAACATAAAAATTTTATGTTAGTATTTTTGTATAAAACATGAATAACTAGTTGTTACAATTGCATTGAGAAAACGATCAAATTTAGGTGATAAATCTTATTTTGGTTTAAAAAATAAAACATATTAAATATTAAAATAAATTATATAAAAATCAAACTAAATTGAACTGTTTGATTTTGTTTAGTTCACCAATTCGATCTCATTCAATTCTAATCTTTTTGGAACTAATCGATTTTGGTTTGGTTTAGTTTTGGGCTCGAACCAAACAGGATATTGTCTAGCCCTAGTATCACTCAAATTGGAGTTGTGATTGAAAATTGAATGGATGTTGTATGCCAAAAATTTTCAAAGGTCTAAACAAATTGTATGTAAATTTGTGGTGAATATTAAATTATTTAATTACTAATTAGTTCATCCCACTCATAATTAAGGGTGGATATTCTGTTCGATTTGGATAGTAAAAGTCAAATGGTTAATAAATCTTTGAATCAGTTAGTTTTGCTTGACTAAAAAACCAAATAGTTTGGATAAAAAAAAAATTAAAACTTAAAAATAGATTTAATAGCAATATAACTTTATTTTAAATTGTTTAACTTTTGATACTTTGCTAGAGAAATAATGTACGCATTGTAGCATTGTAGAAGTGGATGTGTGTTGATAACTTAGTGTAGAATTATAATAATAAAAAAGACACGTTGAAGAATAAAAAAGTAGTAAATGTTGATGGCAAAATTGGCAATGAAATTTTGAAATTTCATTCGCATGAGATTTTGTCTTATTACTTTCTTGTTTTATTTATTATTGTAGAATTGTAATTTATAGTGGTTTTTTAAACCATGTAAGTTTGTTTAGTGTTGGAATTTTTTATGTTGTTCATTTATTTTGAATTAATGGATTCAACACTATTGTTGTAATAATAGTATACTACTAGTGTGTTTTTTTTTTTTTTTAATTTTGAATATACATGATAAAATTATTGGAATTAAACAAAATAAAACCAAATCAAACTACAGAATTGAAATGAATGGAACTAACTTGATTTGGTTTGATTTGATTCTACTCTAGTTTTTAATTCACAAAATCGTGAACGAATTAGTTTCAATTCGATTTGGTTTTGGGCGAGAACCGAGCTAAATGGGATAATGCCCAGCCCTACGAGCAACGTTCGTTGCGCTCTGAGGTTGGTGATGTCCGTCATTTCTCTCGCTTACCGGTGATGTCGAAACACGCCCCCCTTTCCCTCATGAGACCGAGACGTAATGCCACGCGTACAAGAGAAGCCGCATCTTAAAATGACATTAGCTGCCATACCGACGTCAAATATTTGAAAATTGTAAGTAACTTCGATATTTAAAACCCGGAAGTATATAATATTGATAGCTATTAACGTCCGGTACAACTAAACAAGGTGAGATATTTAATTGAAGCATGAGCAAGTCAACAAGAATGGGCTGCGCTCCGTGATTTGAGTGGCCACCTCAATTTTTGAATTTGAATGGTCGAAAATCTAGTGAGAACGAATGGATGAATGGGGCTGTGTATGATTTGTGCGAATGGAATGAGTGCAGAACATTTGGCGATCGGCAAATGCTAATCCGGTTAACGTCCTTGTAACGTGTCGATCCTTCAATCTAGTAAAAAATTTTTAATACTAAACAAGCATATAATATTGTAACATATCGATGACTAATCTATCTACTGTAGAGTTTGTGTCTTAAAATACTCGAAACTAAATGCCAACGCTGGAGTCTAGGAAACAGACAAGACAGACAGTATTAATGACTGAATAGTGCAATAATAATAATGATAATAATAAGTGGAGTAGAACACGGTGGGGGGACATAAAAATTAAAGAAAGAAAATAGAAACGCATAAAAAGTGCTAGCTCGGTCCTTTTTTGTTTCTTGTTTTTCTTTTCTTTTTTTCGTTTTGTTTTGGCTCACGTAGATTCCACAAGCACATCGGAGGACTTTCAGCCGTTTTGCATCTTTTTGGCGGGAAAATGGGAATAATGGAAGAAGGCCACTCCTTTTCTTCTTCTTCTTCTTCTGCTTTTTCTCCGCTTGCTGCTGAATCCAGCTTTCGTGAGCTCGATGACGCCTTCTTGCAGGTCCATCTAATCTCTCTCTCTCTATTCTCAACTTTCTTTTCTTTTAAAAAAATTTTAAATTTAATCTGTTGAATATATTTACTTAATCACACTTTGCTCAAGTTTGTTTGTTTATTTATATTGAATTGTTCATCTTGATTTAGTGAGTTTGATACTTGCTAAATATTGTTACATATTTTAGTGAGCATGATACTTGCTGAATTCTGTTAGATACTCTAGTTAAAAACAGAAAAAAAGAAAAAAAGAAAAAGAATCTGAACTGATAGCATTTTCATTTGAAAGATCAATTAAATATTCCCCTCTCTAGTACTAGATGATTATTCCTTTTATAGATTCAAAGATTACGTGGTATTTCCGCTTTCATGTGTGAAAATGATTTTCCGGCAAAGATGTAAGATTACTTGTTTAATTATGAATTCGTAAGCCTTGAGACAGAGTTAGTTTAGTGTGTTCATTTCTTTTATATTTAAGTAAAGTAATGTCATTTCCCTTTTCCTACTTACAGACCCAAGCGAGAATATGGCTGGGAGAGGTCCTCCAGACAAGATTTGATGACAGCGTGAATATGTCTGATTTATTAGCTGATGGAGAGTTGCTGTAGGTTCTCTTCTCTTGATTTTTATTCTTCCCCATGGATCATGGATTTGGCTTATTCTCAAGTCCTTTAACTTATCTTTTATTCATTGTTCATTGCCATATCAGGCATGACCTCCTGTGTTCTAATTCAATCTTTGTGCTTATCGTGAACAATCTTTAATTTGTTAAGAGCACAAGTGCCAAAGGTTTTCATGACCATAGTAAACACTTCTTTATAGTACTACTTTACCAGTATTCCTGGCGATATTCTCAAAGAATTTGTATCGACAATATATAGTGATGCTCTGTAAAATTGAGAAGGTATGTAAAATAAAAGGGAAATTTGGATGTAAAAGAAGAAATCTGCACTGAAATCTGAACTAAGGATGCACAGAAGAAGTATTAAGAGAAAAATGAAGTAATTCATTCAAAACATTGATATTTGTTTTTGTTGCTTTTCTTAAAACTTTCTTTACGCAATTTCTCTGCTGTTTTTTCTGGCGTTGTTTCATTTTGCAGCTTTGAAATATCAGGAGAAGTATGGAGAATGTTGTTGGCGAGGTATAAGGAACTAAGACACATAGAAGCATACAAGTATGAGCCATTTGCTTCTAGGAAGAGCAGCAGGAGCTACATGCCTTATTCTAATGTGGATTCATTTTTGAAGGTAAGCTTTGCCATCTTGCCTATCGTATAGTAAGTTATGGTTCAACCTCGACACAATTCTCTGGAAAGGACAGTGTGCACATTGGTGCTCTATATGCTGTGCAAACCACAATTAATAGTTTGAAATCCAAGAATCCTCAGACTTAACTTCGCATTAATGGTGTTCAATCCAAATTTGGATTGTTTGATTATCATTAGAGGGCTACACGTCTAAAACCACTCATTCCAAGACTCAAAAGGAATAAATTGGTTATTGCACTCTTAACATATATATATTTGGTTGTATGTAACTAATGATTGTTTTGTTTCTTCTAAATCCAGATTTGCAAAATCCTGGGATTAACTGGAATTGATCTATTCTCTCCATCTGATGTTGTTGAGAAAAAAAATACTCGAAAAGTCTGTATGTGTGTACGATCCCTTTCAAAGAAAGCAAGGTTAAACCAATTAAATGTAAGATTCGTAGGATCACTCTATTCATTCTCCTCAGAAGCATGTATTCTTACGCATGCATAAGTACATACGAAGATTGTTCCCTAGTCAATTTGAAATACAAGCTGAGCACTGACAAGTTTTATTACAGGTTCCAGATTTTGATATGGTCACTTGTACGGTTTCTATGCCTACAGATAATGTTGGATGCATCCGGAGAAGGTTGGAGCAGTCACAATGCAGATTTTTGAGTAATGCTAATCTCAACTCAGACCGAGTTTTAATGGCAGATCTCAAGAAGGTAAAGAGTTTTGGCTTCCTTAAATCTAAGGAGGATTTTTTTTCTTTTTTCCTTCTTTTGGTGTCTGCTTTAAGGGAACGACTATTTTTTAGTTCAGCATCTTGATTGGTTGTAAGAGATTTTGTTTTTGTTTTCTTTGTGAATCTGCTTCATTGCGTTTCTGACACTTTACATCATCCTTTGTAGAAAAATTCTGTTGCATCCTCTAACAAAAAGTTTGATACATGCTCTGAAGAGTCTGTTGATGATTCAGACTGCAATTCTATGATTCAAGCCAATGGCTCCACAACCACTTGCTCTTATGGTGCTTCATCCCAGATAAATTCTAATTTAATAGATTCTTCTGGAGTGTCTTCAGTGGTTGAAAAATATGCTCCAGCTCAGCATTTTTCTCCATCAGAAAAATATGGTCATCATATGGAATTTCTGTTTTTGAATGAATCATCTGAATCTTCTTGCTTACTGCTTGGGGAAGATGATTATCAGCAGGATGGTATTTCATCATCTTCATGTGTTGATTCGTCAATCCATTTAAGTGGTAGGACTTCTCCTGTCAAAACTATCAGGCATAGAAATGAAACTGGTGCACTGTACTTTAGTGATCTTGATCTGGAAAATGATGTTTTAGAGGGTTGTATGGGCGGCAGCACACAAGAAAGGATTGATGTTGCCAATCAGTTATCAATTTCAGATATGATTTTCCGGCAAACTGGTACCAGCAGCCCTATTCAGCTTGATGGAAATGACAGTTGTTCTAGAGAATACAGAAGTCCCAGTTCTCATGGGTCAAATTCAACACCAAGGACCATCGAAAATGGATTTCAAAGCAAGCTTTTTGACATCAATGATGTGGAAGTATATTCAGCTGTTGAAATCAAGCCTATGTCAGATGTACTGAACCTGGATTTTGATGATCAACTAGATGCACTATATGATACCAAAGTAGTTTTGTCACCTGAATTTCAGGTTTGCGGGGCTCACCTTATGAATAATAATGAGTCTCAGAACATGTTCAAGAATAAGACACTAGTGCATCACTCAACATCTATCACTGACAAGCCAGCTATTGATTCGGAAGTCAACAACCTTGGCTCCTCTACCAAGCATTTCCTATCATTATCAGATGCTCATTCACGTACCACAAACAATCCAGATTACAATGTTTCAAACGACGAAAGAATCTGCATGTCTGTAGAATCAAAGGTGGAAAATGATGAGGGCAAATGGTCTCAAATAGAATCAAATGCTTTGAAAGACGGACATTGCAATCAATGCTTAGAGCTGCTGTTGGGTCAGTCTTATTCGCTGCTTGACTGTCATCTGTGGGATCAGAAAGGCAAATGTGCAGTTGGTATGATAGCTGATGACAATTATGGAAATAATGGTCCTGGAACTTCCCCCAGGTCTGTTTCACAGGAGGGTTTACACGTGGAGAATGCTTCTTGTAATCTGGCTAAACCTACAGCAGATACCTTAGTGCCGGACATGAAATCAGATTTTACTACCTGTGACAAAGAGGTATTTAATGCTACAATTTCAGAATCAGATCAGCCAGATGACTTTCAGTCAGAACCTAACATCACAGATGAAGATTGTGCTTCCCAGCATTGGAATAGAATGATTCAAAGTAACACCGACCAAAACAGAATTAGACTAGATACAGCCTCTGAAGATCATCCTTTAGTCCACCAGGGTGCTGCCTGTCCTCCTGACACAATTGAATCAATACTTGATGAAGATTCCTGCTCAACGACTGAATGTCCAAAAAATTTGTGTTGTTACAGTTCTCAAGTGTGCATGGATAACGAAAATGATTCTTGTTGTGCAAGAAATACATGTGACACACAGAACCAGGTTTGTTGCCTCATTTAATATTTTGGCTTTCGGTCTCTTTTCAGAACTTGTGATCTGAAGTGCTTTTGGGCTTATATATCCTGTTGAACAGGATGACCAAAAACATGAAGAGGTGGATATTCCTGCAGTTGAAAATCCTGATAGAACAGATGATACAAGTGCAGCTACACACAAGCCTTATGGAAGGATAGTGCTGAAGTCTGTTGTAAGGGGAACTGTGGTTTTTGGTGCGCTGCTTCTTTTCCTTCAACTCAGGTTTGATCTTATATTTGTTTCTTGAGATTAAACTAAAACAGAATTAGCTCACCAAGTAAGCAGTTCACATTTTGTATGGTATCTTATCCTTTCATTTATCAATTCTTGCTTGACAGGAAAACTAGGAGAGAGGAATCAAAAAAGGAACCTAGCAAAATAAAGGAGGAAAATGGCTTGAAGGGAGAAAATGGTGTGAAGCTCTCAAGGCAGAAGCAGCATAAAGAAAGCAGAGTAAATGGGGTCTATCCAGCTAGTAAGCTTGGATTTGGTGTTTAGATTACAGCAAAAGATGTATACAATAGGCTAGTTAGTCTACTATTAAGTTTATTACTGAAAGTACATTTTGAATTTAAAAGGATAAATCAAGGAAAAAGAACCTTTAGTAAGAGCAACTCTTGTAACTTTGAGAAAATAGTGAAAGTTCACTTTTAAGAATTGAGGGTGCGTTTGGGATTGAGGTAGTGTATTTTTTAAGCTATAGTTATTGTGGAAAAATAACTGTAATTATGAAATAAAAATTAATAATTTATAAATAAATATAAATTTTAAATAATAATTTTTATAAAATTATTAAAAATATAATAAATTTTTTATCATATAAATAAAAAATTATATCAGTATTGTTTTTAAGTTACAACAACTAGTGTTTATCAAATATTTTAATATTATATCTTAAAAGTTACTGCTGTCCAAATTCAATTTCAAACGCACCCTGATTGATTAGGCTGAATAATGCTTGCCTCCTTAATGATATCTTTTCTTAACTACTTTCCCGAAGTTGTTTACGGTCTACAAAAATAAAACTAATCTAATAACCATTCATTTCTGAGATTAATTCAATATAGTGGGACAATTAAACATTTTCTTTCTTGAAATTTGAACCTATTTTAAACTGAATTTAAAAATGGATCGATAGATTGATTCAGTTCTGATTCCTGAGCCGTTCATCTTGTTTTAAACGAGTTGTAACTATTACTAATCCGTAAATCCAAGTGACAATACAAAAAGGCACAGGATAACAGCACGAACCTTAGGTCTAGATTGAAGCTAAATACAATGAGGCCCACGCCCATAAACACGGGCCCACTTCTTTTTCGAGTTACTGGGTTCGACTTTTCATTTAGTTTTGGCTAAGATAAAAAGCGAGGACAGGTACCAATTTAAAAGCGCGCTTATGAGAGAAACCGGTAGTTTTGCGTTGCGTTGTTTCGAAATGGCTACGGAGCTCTCTTCTTCTCCAGCGCCCGTCTTATCCATAAAACACCAAACGTTTGCAACACTAAAGAAGCCTCACATCTCATCACTCTCACACTCTCTTTCTAAATCTCACCATCGCTGCAAGTATTCTCTCTCTATCTCTAAACATAGCTGTAGCTTTCGAGTCTCTTGCCAGACTACAGATACCGAGTTGGCCACTCGAGTTGGACAGGACCGTCTCTTAAAGGTTTCATTTCTTTTTCTATCAATTGATTAATTCGTTAGATTAGTTTAATGGAGATTAAATTAACCATATAATTGACTGCTGTAAATGTACATTTCCAGGTTCCTGGATCAAACATAAGGAATTTCAGCATAATAGCTCACATTGATCATGGGAAGTCGACTTTAGCAGACAAATTGTTGCAAATGACTGGCACTGTACAGAAGCGAGAAATGAAGGAGCAGTTTCTCGATAACATGGATTTGGAGAGAGAACGAGGCATCACTATCAAACTACAGGTTTTTTTTTTTTTTAAGCTTCGTAATCAATTGTTGCTTGCGTTAGCATGTCTGTTATTGTTGCTTAACTTATCTTTTTGTTGTAATATCTCTTTTCAAGGAATAGGAGTTGCTGATGGCCTTTCATGCCTATGGAAAGTTGATTTTCTAAGAAGATGCTCACTCAGCATTCTTGTGTTTCCATAATTTTAGAGTACTTTTGTATATTTGGGGTCGTAAAATGGCAACCGTGTGGTGGAATTTAGAAAATTAAAAAAATTAGTTTTGTGCTGATTGAAATGTAGTGGAAAATAATTGAATTTCTGGGACATCTGTGTGTTGTGTCATCAGTCATGCCTCCTTGGATGTACTTGTCTCTTGTTTTTGAACAGTTCAAATTTCCAAGTAAATAAGACCTTTTTAGGTTTAATTTTTAATTGGTTTGATGTAAGAATAAATATGTGCTACATGTTAAATGTTAAAGTCATGCAAATATGAATTGATGCTAGAGATATTAATTGGGGATCAGTTCCTCAGATTTTCTGTAAGAAGATCTACGGTGAACTTCTAATTGTAAGATCCAAATTGAAAATGGCTGATTTGATGGCATTATGACTTTCCCTGTATAGTTTTATTTTCTGGTAATATATTAGTGGGATTTATGTCTTTCTTTATTTTGTTCACATATATATGTCTTTATGAGTTTTGATGTTACAACTTATTTTGGTCAAATTCTTGTGGCAGGCAGCCCGAATGCGTTATGTATTCGAAAATGAACCGTTTTGCTTAAATCTTATTGATACGCCAGGGCATGTGGACTTCTCGTATGAGGTAAATAAATGGAATGTATTAGGGGATCAAAGTATTTTTGACGAGGCCCTAGACATTGCTGTTGTCTACTTCTGTGTCGAAACATGGCACTCTGTCTATTTCTACAACTTTTGAGAATTGAGATTTAATGCCTTTTTGTCATTTCATTTGTGTGTAGGTTTCACGTTCTCTTGCTGCATGTGAGGGTGCTCTCCTTGTTGTAGATGCTTCTCAGGTGACTTTTATCTACTCTGTACTTAGCATATCATTTTATTTAATTGCTTATACCATTTAACACAGAAAATCATTTAGAAATTCTTGTCCTGGTACTGTTGATATATAATTAAAGTTTTATGTCCGACAGCTCACTGAAATTTGTTAACCAACTTGTTGCCAAACGCATGTATTCTTCTGTACCACTATGACCACCATCACTGCCATTAATATTACTGCACTCTATCACTATTAACTGCGTATATCTTTCTTATTTTCTAGGGAGTGGAAGCCCAAACACTGGCTAATGTCTATTTGGCATTGGAAAACAATCTTGAAATTATCCCAGTAAGTAAGCCATCATTCTTTGTCTTGTCAATACTTTTATGTTTATTCATTGATTTTTTTTTTGTTTCCTTTCAAATGTTTTGTCTTTGGCCTGAGTACTCAAATAGCGAGACATGAAATGTACCATTCTTTTAGCTTGAAATAGAATTTAGGAAAATGATGATGATAGGGATAATTTGAGGAATGTTAGGAGATACATTTTCTATGAATAAAATCATCTGTTTCCTTTTTCTTTTCTTTCTTTTGGAAGGGAGCTTTGGAGGGAGAAGAGCCGGAGATGGATGGTGTTTAGGGCTTATATATGTAAAATTGTTGATTAAATACAGGTAGGGTTGGCAAAACTTGGGTCCGGGTCCGGGTCTAGGTATCGCAATGCCCAGACCCGGCCCAGATGCAATTTTTTTTCACTCGGGCCGGGTTTTAATCTGGGTCCCCGGATTTTGTATTTTTTAATATTATAATATATATTTTTTATTTTTTTTAATTTTATAAGTTTTAAATTTATTTCAATGAAATTTGACATGAAATTATAAACTTTAAGTGTTTAAAAATTTATATTTGTGTAATAAATGAGTCAAATAAATATAAATATTTACAATAATAAATATTTTATAATTTTTTTTAATAAAATCCGGCTTCCGGGCTGGGTCCCGGGTTTATCAAGTGATGTCCAAGACCGGCCCGCATTCATACCATTACCCGGCCCGCATCGCCCGGATGCGGTATGGATTTGGGCCGGGCAGGTATTTTTGCCACCCCTAAATATAGTGGTGGAGATAAAGTGATGCCTTGATAATGTAGTTGTGGTAGACATATGATCACTAAAAAATTGTTTTTGACCATGCTCATGAAATCCATTTGTGCTTCTAGAAATTCTGGTATAGTTGCACTCAGAACACATGTCATGTAAGCTGACAGGGATGAATATGTTTAATTAATTATATCTAACCTGTTCGAGGCTTGTGATTAGCATTTTACAATCAAAATATTCAAAATGTTAGGATTTTGTTTACTTATACTCATGACCGTATGTTGATTCATAAATCTCTGCTCATGTTATTAGAAGTCAACTGAGATAGAACATTGTCGTCTGTTTCAGGTGTTGAACAAAATAGACCTTCCTGGTGCTGAACCGAGTCGTGTTGCTCAGGAAATTGAAGAGGTTGGTGTACAAAAAGCAGGTTCATTTAATGGGTGTGTATTTCATGTTGGTTGCCGTTTTTCAGATGTTACGGATATTGCCAAAGCTAGTGTAATTTTTTTGTCTTAGGCACATGAAAAATTTGGGTTTGATAGTGATAAGCTGTGACATGTTTACTTCTATTGGCTTTAACTTTTGGTATTTATGAGTATTCAATAGTATCATTGTGTTTAACTAGGATTTCATTTTATTGACTGAATTACAGCATAGGCAAGATGGGCCTATGTTTGGATATATTTGACACACCGGTAACTAAACTTGGCCTTGCATGTGAAGGGATATGTAAGGGCTTCAATACTCTTTTTCTCTTTAAAAAAGAAATTTATGATTTAATAAGATGAAGAAAAATAAAGTGTTACATTTGTGATGTGTACCAGTTGTCATCAAGGTTGTCAATAAAACCGAAGTAGAAACCGACAGTGATACAAAAGTGTGCAATGATTTACAGTGAATTCCTGACAAGATGGAATTGTTACGTGTTTTTGCATTCTCATTGCATCGTTCTGCTCTTTCTTAAGTTCAGTTACACCCACATAATTATATATACTATTCATTGTCTTGCTATGAGTACAAAAATCAGCTGGAAATAGGATTTTAGCGCAGAAATGGGTTGCAAAGTAGTGCTAAAGGTTGCGCATTTTCTGTGTAGGTTATTGGGCTAGATTGCAGTGATGCAATTCTCTGCTCTGCAAAGGTTAGTTGCATGACATTTGGCTCTACCATTGGCCTGTCGCCTTTTTTTTTTGGGCGGGGGTACTCAATGAAATTAGTTTATTAAAGAATTCACTAGTTTTAAATAGTTTATGCTTCTTTGGATGCTATGTAGGAGGGCATTGGTATAAATGAAATTCTGAATGCAATTGTTAAAAGGATTCCTCCACCCTCTGATACTGCTGGATGTCCTTTGAGGGCTTTAATCTTTGATAGGTATGCTTTTTACTTGTCTCTCTTCCTTCACATTGAAACTCATGTTTCTGTTTGTTTAATTATTGTTTTTAAAATTCTAATACTGGGGCATACTTTCTTCAAGTTATTCACCTTCAGGCAAAGATGGATTGTGAAATTCTGTCACGTAGAGGATTATCCAGCCAAGTCTTCATGATTGAAACAAGTGCTTTTCATTCTTAATAAAATTATTAAAATGTGCATGCTTGAGTTGACGCTTCCTACAGAGAATTCTCAATTTCTTTTACATATTTTTCCAGAGAACCAGTAACCCTAATACTTGCTGTTGCTGTTCATCTTAATAAAGTTTTTGAAAATATTTTATTGTTTTCACTTTTTTTTTTCAATTCTATTTTATGATTCTGCAGTTATTACGATCCATATCGGGGAGTGATAGTATATTTTCGAGTCATTGATGGGACTATAAAGAAAGGTGACAGAATTTACTTTATGGCCAGTGGGAAGGTGAACTACTTTTTCAACTTTTAAGTCTTTTCTATACCTTTAATTTGAAGATTTGTGGGATAACCTTATCAAAAAATAACTTTACATACACGTTTTTGCATTTGGCCTATCTGTTTTGTTGCGAGTCATTATAATGGTCATTTAGGTCTTTTCTGAATTTCAATCTGAGGAAAAATGCTAATGTATTTTGAAAAGTGTAATGAGTGATGACAATTAACTATAGGTTTTTTTCGTGTGATAATTTGGAAGCAGTTTCAAACTTTGTGACAACTTTGTAATAACTTAGTTTAAACTTCAGGATTATTATGCTGATGAAATTGGAGTGTTATCTCCCAATCAAATGCAAGTGGAAGAACTTCAAGCAGGTGAGGTAAAATGATTCTTATCCATTAACATCCTTCTCAGTATGACGTGTTGTTTCATGCTTTCATAATGTCTTTTTTTTTTTTTTTTTGTGGCTGCTGTCTTCCCCTCTCTCTCACACGCACAGACACACGCACGTGCACACACTCTTTGAAACAGAGGGATAGAGAGTAGGAAATAGTGAAGTTTATCTTTATTGTCTATTGCTGAAGTAAAAGTACAAGACATACATAGTGTTAAGATATAGGGAAGATACCTCAAGAGACAATACACAACTTGTAAGCACTTTGCACTCAGTAGCACACAATGTTATAGATGTAAAGTCAATGTCTAGCATTTATTGTTGCCAACTCAGTAACTCTATACCATTGGACAAAATAGGATGAATGGTTGGAGGTTGGTTAAAAAACTTAAAATATAAGTTAAAAGATCTCTATCCCTTATGTGTATGCAAATATTGCAATCTTCTATGCAGTTTTCTAGCTAATCCTTCTCCCAGTTAACTGGGCCTTTATTGTAGGTTGGCTACCTTTCAGCTTCTATAAGATCCGTAGCAGATGCTAGAGTGGGTGACACTATCACACAATTCAATAGAAGGGCAGATAACTCCCTACCTGGATATGAGGAAGCCACTCCAATGGTATTCTGTGGCCTGTTTCCAGTTGATGCTGACCAGTATAATTCTCCAGCTTGTTCTTTTTGGCTTTCTAGTATGATAGAATGTAACTTTGTTGACGTCTATGTCTAAAACATCATTTGTTGTCCATCTTGTTGGCAGGTTTTCAGAACTGCGTGATGCATTGGAAAAACTGCAACTTAATGATGCTGCCTTGAAGGTAGTGAAATTGCTAATATGCCATATGCAAGGTTGCCTGTTTTAAGAATATTCCTATTGAACACATCCTTAATACTACACTAGAAACACTATTTCAGAAGTTGAAATTGTGAAGTTCATAACCTTCAGGCAGTTTCTGACTCTTGAAGTGATTTAAGAGATGTGGTGACTAATGAAAGAGAGACTCAGAAATAAACATAAAAAGTTCCCTTAAAATGGGGAGGAATTGAATATTGGAGTTTTTTTTTAATTTAATTATTTATTTGTATTTTGCTATTTTATCTGGCCCCTTAATATGACTTGTGAAAGGAAACCAAGTTTAAGCACTTTCAGCTTTTGTTCTGTTAATTGTCTTGTGAAACTCCCCAAAAGGTCTAGTATTTTGAAGTTCCAAATAGGGTATTACATTAGTCTTAGTTGAAACTAAATCTAGGTTTCTTTTTAGGTTACTTAAAGTGATTGGAGTTTTAAGGGTTCATGAACATTTTCATTTATGTTTGCAGTAAATGCAAGAAGTGAATTCTGTACTGGCTCGTTTTTTAAATCATACTATTAGGAAGCAGTGCTTCATCTTGTTATGGTGCTTTCTTTGCAGTTTGAGCCTGAGACTTCAAGTGCCATGGGTTTTGGCTTTAGATGTGGGTTTTTGGGTTTGCTCCACATGGAAATTGTCCAGGTTTGTTCTCTTTTCAACTTTCTTTGCTAGTATTATTGACTTGTAAGTTGGGGAGAATTTGGAAAGTTGGTATTGACCCTTTGGAAAATTTTCTTGCAGGAAAGGCTCGAGAGAGAATACAATTTGAGCCTGATAACTACTGCCCCAAGTGTTGTGTACAGAGTGAATTGCATTAATGGTCAAACTGTAATTTTTTAATCCTGAACTTGCTGTATCTGGTTTGGTTTTTTTGCATCTTCATATGTATGTGGGTTTTGATGTTGAAAGTATGGCTGCCACATCCATGCATAGCATCTCCAGGATGTAGGAAAAAGCTCGAAAATTCAGATTACATGGAACCAATTCTCCATGCTTATGCTTTTCATTTATCTAAATAAATAAAATGATTTGAAGGGTTGAAGGCTGGCTAAATGCCTCTATCTTGGAACCATACATTGTTTTTATAAGTGGGCATTGCTGTGAAGGAGTCCCATATCTGATACTCCTCATAGTAGCTGCTAATTCAATTACTTGTCATGCCTTTTTCTGTCATCTTGACTTTGGATTTAGTTGCAACTCAATTTTCCCGCTTGCTTATTTTACTGCTGCTAATCTCTTTCTTCACTCTTCATCACCATTTCCCTGTCACTTGCTTGATTTATGGCTTGTAACAATCGTTTCATCCACACTCTGTTTCTTCTTCGCTTGCCCTTATGTTACCATCTGCTTCATCAGCATTTTGCTGGTTTCTTACACCCATTCCAGACAAGAATATCATCAACATTACATGTGGGTGTATTGTGTAATCTCGTATTTCTTATTGGTATACCTTATAACAACATTCTTGAAGGTTGAGTGCTCAAATCCTTCTTTACTTCCTGAACCTGGACAAAGGAGGTCGATTGAAGAGCCATTTGTTAAGGTTACATCTTACACCTTTAGATACTTGTTACTTTGTCTGCTGTTCAGCTCCTAATTAAATCATTCCTCTGAAGCTTTAAAAATTAATAAGTTACTTTAATTTGATATTTTCCCTTCAGATTGAGATGCTTAGCCCAAACGAGTATATTGGTTCACTTATGGAGCTGGCTCAGGATAGAAGGGGAGAGTTTAAGGAAATGAAATATATTACTGAGAGCAGAGCATCTATAATCTATGAATTACCCCTTGCTGAGGTAACATTCAGCTGCTTGTTTCCCTTTTGCATTGATCTGCTTACTTGCAGCCACTGCTTACTATTTTGGGCTTTCCTTGTTTAATTTGTCTTATTATGTTTTTTTCCTTTATAATTTCTGTATATTTGATTGCAGATGGTGGGTGATTTCTTTGACCAGTTAAAATCTAGAACCAAGGGCTATGCTAGCATGGAATACACATTTCTTGGGTAATTATATTTAGTGTTTCCCATTGATTAGTAACATTCTCTGGAATGAAACTTCTGTGCATGTTATAGAAATAATCATTATTCATTAATTTTCCGCTTCTTGATGATCCCTCATGGGAAACTTTAGCTTGAGTGTGTCATAAATAACTTTAAGAGAAAAGTAAAATGAGGAAGCTGATGGTACTGTTGGGTTGCTGAATTAATGGGTTTAATATTGTTCAAAAGCAGGATAAAAGTAATTTAACCCTGCTATGTGAAAGGAGTAATAAATTGCATCTTTTACTAATGAGATATTACAGGTCCCCATCTAAGCTAGTGGCCTATTGTACATTTAAGTTCTAACAACCGTATGTACATATTTATCGTTAAAGCCATTTAGAAGGCTTTCAGTCTAATTTCTCCATTGGTTTTCCTTCATTAAATACAAAAAGCTAAATCTCGTTTTTCTGAAAACAAGAATATTCTTATCCTTGTTTGTACAGAAGCTATAGTTTCTTGAGGTCAGTACCAGCCTATTATTATTTCCTATATGCATCTTAAACTTGGATTTTGAATGTATGACTGTGTATCACATATATCTGTTTAACATCCCTCTTTTTGTGCGGTTGGGTTTGTACTTGCAATATTGCATAATTTCTTTTCAATTTAACTGTCAGGTACAAGGAAAGCCAATTAATAAAGCTGGACATATTAATTAATGGCGATTGTGTTGAACCATTGGCAACTATTGTGCACAAGGATAAGGTTAGTTTACTTTGGCTCATCAGGATATAATTGGTGGATATTTATCTAAGGGAAACTTCATGGAGTACAAAAATGCTGCAAACCTTGAAAAAGGAAATGCTTAAGACAGACAGAGGAAGCTTCATCATGCACACAACTTTGGGCTTTCTTTTATTTGGAGTGATTACCAAATATAGAACCATGAAAACTATGAGAATTTCGTTTTATTCTTTCTTATTTTTTGTAAGAGAAAGTTATGGAAATTTACATAAGTAGCTAATTTTTGTTAGTTTGGTTAATACATGTAAATATTGAATGGAAACAGCATTGATGTATGCAATGTCGCCAGCCACGGCTAATATTTGCCTAAGAGGTAGCTGATTTTACCTAATAATATATATTTGCTCCACTCTCTCCTTTAATTTCAGTATGTTAAGGACTTACCTGTTGCCTGTTATCGGCCATTTTAGGATTATCAGTTTGAAGAAGTGATTTTGATAGATAGCCTCTCATATGCGGGCTCTACATTTATATTTTCTTTATATGAGTTATAGGGTAAAGGCTGCTGTAAAGTTTGAGCTGGAACCTTTCAAGTGTTAAATTTTTTTCCTTTGACAATATTGTTTCGAGATCCAAGCAAACTCTGTTTTTCAGGCATATGCTGTTGGCCGGGCTTTGACTCAAAAGTTGAAGGAGCTTATTCCACGACAAATGTTTAAAGTACCAATCCAAGTAAGATCTGTAAATCCTTTCAGTATGCCTAATGGCAATTCATCCTCTCCCCTACCCATGTGAGAAAGGTTTGAACCCCAAATCTCTTGTACTACCCCAAGAGGCTTTACCAGTTAAGCAAACTAGCCCCCAATTTCCTCCCCTTCTATGCATCTATATTTGAATGCATGTTAAGGATCAAGGAGTTCGACTTAAATTGGGACATTCCATTCTAAAACTTCATATGTTGAGCCAGAGATACAAGTGCCTGCTTCTGGAACATGCTCTTTTTATTGTTGTTTTTTATTATACACTAATTTGGTTAAATGTTTGTGTAATATAACATTTACAGGCACCAGAGATACAAGTGCCTGCTTCTGGAACATGCTCTTTTTATTGTTGTTTTTTATTATACACTAATTTGGTTAAATGTTTGTGTAATATAACATTTACAGGCATGCATAGGTTCAAAAGTGATTGCCAGCGAAGCTTTGTCAGCAATTAGGAAGGATGTATTGGCCAAATGCTATGGTGAGCCTCTTAAGGAACCTGTACATTTCTTAATGATAAATATTCTGTAAATATACAATAGTTTTGCATTCATTTTGTGTTACTTGAGGCTAGCAGCAGAAACGATGCATTCAACTATTACATACGGGTTCGCATTTTATCAATATAAATGTTTGTTATCATGTGTGGCCTCGAATCGTTATCCAACATAACTGTAGTTCAATTTATTGTCAATAATTATGTTCAAGTGAAAATTGCTAATGGAAATTCTCCTACTTTCTTTGTTTAATTTGTTATATTTCTACTCAATAGATGAAAAAAATAAAAATAGTCCTTGAAATTGACAATTCCAACCCAACATCTCAAGAATACGCTATTCAGTTAGGAAAGTATCAATGTTCACATGTATGCACTCTTTGAAACAAAAAAGGAAAAATGCACGCATATTTGTTCTAATTTAAGTAAACAGAGATGGTAGTATCTGTTTAGGTTTTTTCACAAGGGCTGAATCGGGGTGCAGAACTGATATTTGAGGGTGTTGGGATGAGTGGAAAATCCATACGTAGTTATGAAATTTTTTTTGTTGAGGAGAGTTCTGAAATTTAATACATATTATTAATCACAACTTATTGCTGCTTGATGTTTTATTTAATGTCTGAATATTTTTCTTTTATCATTCCAAACATGGTAATATTGATGATAAATGAGAGATCATGTTTTTAGTTTTCAGATGATTTCAGCTTTGGAAATGCTGAACCTTTTATTAGTTGAAAGCAAATTTTAGTTTATCTCTCCCTTTCCTCTCATTCATTCTACAGATTAATTTTTTCTATGTCCAAGACCAAAGTGTTTCTC
Source organism: Luvunga scandens (assembly GCA_030449905.1). NCBI lineage: Eukaryota > Viridiplantae > Streptophyta > Magnoliopsida > Sapindales > Rutaceae > Luvunga > Luvunga scandens. The sequence continues at coordinate 463,499 of JASUUG010000265.1, forward strand.
ATATTTTACATCTGTCAAGAGCAGTATAGCTTGTAGTTTTATTTGGCTTTTTCCATGCTAATTGTTTCCCGCTTGTTGTCTTCCATGTAGTCATTTGTGGAAGAGCTTCTCAATTGGTTTTGCTAAGTTTCTGAACTGAATGTTTTCTGTATTTTTGCTATATTATTTAAGGTGGGGACATTTCAAGGAAAAAGAAATTGCTCAAGAAACAGGTATTGTATCTTGCCAAAATATTATATTTCCATTTTTAGTATGTCCTCATTCCTCTCACTGATGTTTTAATGTTTCCAGTTTCAACAGTGGGAGGTTGAGCTTGTCATATTCGGTTCTAGTCTTACAATTAAAGAAATTCGTAGTTATCTTTTCCGCCATCTATACTTCTTGTCACTTTGACCTAAATTACTTGCAATTAAAAGCTTGGTTGTATTGAATCACATTTCTAATGATCAATTACTACAGAGCCATGTTTAGCAGAAGTCTAAAACATTATGCGTTAGTACTTATAGGCTATATCCGCATTAGAACGTTGAATATAGAAAGCACTGTGTTCACATGTTTCAGTTGAAATTATAGGTATAAACGTTTCTAGTTTTGTTAATGACATGTAAATTATGTACAGTTTTTTATTACATTGCTCAGTTTTTCGTTGCAACTCAGGAAATGGCAACTGACTGGATTACTAAATTTCACAGTTCAATAATACAGTTCTAGTAGTGTAAATTTTTTCAGAATGCTATTACTCATGTACTGGATGGAGATTTTAACTAGACTGCAGAATAATTTTGGTTTATCTCTTGATCGAGCAAATTGTAGGAAACAGACTATATACTATGATTAGCCAGATTATGCGATGCTTATACATTATTAACTGACTTTGCATCTATTTTGGTTGGTACCAGGCTGAAGGGAAGAAACGAATGAAGGCAATAGGCAAAGTTGATGTGCCCCAAGAAGCCTTCATGGCTGTGTTAAAACTTGAAAAGGAGGTGTTATGATCGTGTTAAGTTGTTGCTTGTAACAAAATTGTCAATGAAATAACAAAATTGAAATTTACTGCCGAAAGAAAGAAGAAACTTTCTGCAGTTAATGAAGAATCTCTCTCTAGGCAGAAACCAGAAAGTGGTGGATTCCTACAATTTGTTTTTGTTTTCATGTTTTTTTTTTTGGTTTTTTTGAGTGTGGGTGTGTTTTTTTTAAATGTTTCAAGGTCTAGTCCTTTTTTTTAAAAAAAAAAACTAGGCTGCTAATTATGGATGCATATATTGTGCGGACACAAGGATTTTAATTTTACCAAAATAGGCCAAATAGTCCATTAAAAGTCAATTTATTTGAGTTGAGAACGATTTGTTGAAATCTTTGGCTCATTAGAAGGTTGAAGGGGCCTAAGCGAGGTGATTTATACGCGAGTAATTACATGAATATTGCTTTACGTCATTACGTAAACATTACCCAAGTCTTCTCATGAGTTTTGATTTATGTCTAAATTTATGTCTTTGGACCCTTAAAATTAATTTATCTTTATTGGTTGTATTTTTACATTTTTGTTTTCGTATACAAGATGAAGTGCAAAACTAGGCTTGCAAAACTAAGAATTGCATGCATAAACTAAGATATTTTTTTTTCGTATAAGAAAATGATTTGTTTGTTAGTCTCTTTCTATCTTTTTCACACTAATAATAAGAGGTTCAAAGATTCAAGAGCTCAAAAAGATCCCCTAGCCCAAAAAATACGAAAAGTGATTTAAGGAAAGATTTAGGGAACAAAAAAAGACGAAATGAATGACAACATTAAAGTACGGATGCAATAGAAACTCCAAACGAGCAACACAAGGCAATTGAAGAAAACACGATCTTGCACTTTGTACACAATCGATACACTCCTTCATTAACTCTAAACATCATCTCTTGTAAATCCAACGATTCTCAGCACAAGGCAAAATCCTTTAGCATAACGTCGTGACAGCACTGTATTACCTCTAGGTGCTTCTTCACAAATATGGAATGCCTGGAGAAGGGATGACTACCATCTCCGGACATGTAGTGAATTTGGACCCTCTTTTCGAAGGTCACGTATATCTCAGGTAACATGCATGACAAGGCATCTTTTCTATGCATATTACTCTTAATAACTCTAATAATGATTGTGTATATCATTCTGCAAATTATCTAAGAACATCAACTCTGTCGATAACATCTAGTGCCTTCTCCTTTTCTATACCAAAACTGATTATGGGAACATGTGAAGGAAGCCTCTTAGTTGTTGCTAATTCCTTACTTCCCCTTGGCGGGGATTGCCCGCCACTCTTGCTCAGCCTATCATACTTTTTCAGCCTGATCTTGTCAAAGTCCAGACTTTTACTAATTCCTGGGACTCGATCTCTCTTTGCTACCTTGTGCAAGAGCTCCTGTTCTTCTGAGGTTAGTGGTAGAAATGTAGATGGCTCAGGTTCTGTGTGTTTGTTTGTCTTTTGAATGCATGTGCCAACTGGATATTTGATGGCTGACTTCATGCCACCACCGATGACCCCAAACCTGGCCTTGTTGACTAGCTCATGAAGCCAGAGGAGTAATTCAAGAATATAGGCTTCTGTTTTCTCCTTATCAGCATGGTAAAGTGTCTCAAGACGAATCACATCAGTTGGGCCAGCTGGTTTTCGGTTTATGTCAGACCTTATTCATGAAAAATACACAGTTTAATTTTTGCATATGTTATTATTTCTATAATGAAATCACTTTCAAGGGGGAAAGGAAAAATGAAACTAAAGGATAGAAGAAGAAAATTGTCACTCACCCTAAGTTAGCCCACTCACCAACCCAACCAAAACCATGATGGGCTCTGCATCAAATTATTGGCAACCAAAAACAACATGAATATTAGATCAAAGAGAAGGAAATGATTTAATGACATGAATACATGTTAGAAAGAAAAGGAAGGATAGCTATTTGCAGAATAGTTGGCCATCTTACTTGGCTGTGTTAGTAGCAATTGGAACAAGCCACTGCAAAGTCTTCTCCATCTCATCTTTTATTTGTGTAACAGTGAGCTGCAGAGAGAAATGACAGCCACAATAGTGAATGAGTACAAGGACTTTAAAATGATCGAGCAATTCTCTTGTTGCTGAAAGTGAAAAAGACACGGTAGAGGAAGAGCTCCGGTTTAGTTCCTCTTTTATCAACTTCCCCGGTGCAGTGAAATAGTATGTATCATCCGAACTGTAACATTCACATTATTGAAACATGAAATACCTCTTCTTTGACATGAAAAGATTGTAATTTGGAACGTAGTGCTGATTTTATGCTTGGTGGTAAACTCTGGTATAAAGCATCTCTTGTACTTGGTGGCATGGAACTCGATCGGGCAACCTGATGGCAGAAGCTTACCAAATTGAAATCTTGGAGACATAATTTAGAAGCAAACCGACATTAAAGGTACATATATAAGAATAAGATGCAGATTACTGTTATATTTTTGTGCAGATTAACTAAAACAATGGATTTCTATTCAGTTGAAAACGAATAAAGACAATGAACAGAATTAATAAACTCACCAGAGAATCAATTTGCAAAATAATGTTTGCATAGTGCAAGGCCAGGCCAGCAGGTCCCAGTCTTTGATGATTGCTCATGGACCCTTTAAATGGGAAATGATCATCTGTAGGAAACCAAAGGAGAACACAACTTAGAACTTATATTTAATCCACAAACATTATGTTTGGGAAAACTTCTTGGGTTGATAAAAAAAAAGTACAAGAGCATAAAAAGAAAAAAGAACCATACATTTACTTTCTTCTTTCTAGACAAGATAGCATATAGGCTACCATGTACAGAGGAGAGGGACTAAAGGTCAACTAAGAAAAGGACAAGAAATCCCAAAAGACCAAAAGCTACAAAAAAGAATCTCTAGCCACTAAAAAAGAAAAAAACAAAAGAACCCCCAAAGATGCAGTCATAATCCCCAAAATTTATCAAGCCATATAAATTGTAATAAAATTTAAATTAAAGATAACAGCTTCCGAGATTTTGAGAGAAACTGAGTGAATACAAAAACATTTAAGGCCAATGAGGCAACTATATTTAAACCAAGATTCGTGGGCCACTATTTCACCCATCTGAGTAGATATCAAAATTATGTTAATGCTCGACTCCTTAAAACAAAAGAAAACACAAACTGAACCAGCAAATAGAAACTACAACAGTCAAACCTAATTAAGCAACTAGAAAAATCCTAATGAAATATAAATACGTACCAGTACCGCCAAAGGCATCATGCATCTCAAGTAGTAAAAAAGTGACAATATCTACAAGCTTCTCCATCACCTGCAATCCAAAATGACGCTTACATTCTTAGCTAATTAAATTTTGTTTTTTTTATGTGTTGACATTTTTATACTTTAAGAAAGCACTAATAATTAACACCAAACAAAAATTATAGCAAGAAACATTATTTTGACCAGCAATGTCTTCTTTTAGTTAGTTTTTGACCTGTCTTGAATCAACAATATAAAACACACAAACACATTGCATGCGTCTTCAATCCTCCCAATAAATCTAAGCAGTTTATATAGTTACCTCTTCCAAACTTCTGGACCAAAGAGACTTTTTCTTCAAAATTTTCACTTGCTTTCTTTGGCTCTTTAATTCTGCCCTCAATATTGCGAAGCTCTCACCTACACATAAAATATTGAACAAGCTGGATAAAGAATTTTACTAGAGAGCGATTATAACTTTTTCTTAAGTATCTGCAGAAGCATAATTAGTACAAGCAATTAACATGCAAATAATTTTCAAACATATACACTAGTAGTAAATGAAGGGCAGATTCTTCACTCAAAGTCATGTGAAAAAGGCAAGTTCTACCCAAAACTCCAAAATTATCTGGTTCATGACCAACTATCAAGTGCACTAAATATGCAATATTGGTATGCCCACCACAGGTAGTTTTTATCATACTGTATTCATGTGTAACAGAATGGAATAAAGTTCTTAACTATGTTAGAACATGAAAAATAGTATTTGGAATATCAATGCAACTTTAAATAATTTAATACTTGATTAGACAGATTTGGTTATATATTTTGTTTTCTTGAAGTTGGTTTGTCATATAGATTATAGATGATTTAGAAAAGGTATAAAACTTTTAAATATTTGTTTTTATGAAAAAAGGGAAATTCTGAAAATTTTTTTCCCTTGAGAAATATACACCAAAGTTCAATATTATTCAATGGTTATGCTTGTGCACAATTGGAATTCAATTTTAATTTTTCTTATTGTGTTTTTTTTTTTTACTTCAAATGCAAAATTCATCATGTTCCTTGTGTATGTTCTTCCTTTCTTTCTTTTGTTATTGCATAAACTTTTTAGTACTGTAAATATTCTGTAAAACGTTTCTCTATAGAATATAATACTTTTGAGTAAGCACTCTATTGAATTTTTCAAAAAGAATAGTTTATCAAGGAGTAGAAAAAAATCTGCACCACATCAACGTATAAAGTGCATAAAGAGAAGAATAAGCAAATTACCTTTTTGGGTGCCAACTGAATTATCCTCCTCCTGACGCTTATGCTGACTATCTTGTTCAAATCTATCCAATATTTGCAATTCGTTGTATAATTCCTGTGAACCCCAGAAAATTAGTAGTTTTTTTTTTCCTAACCCCCCCCCCCCCTTTTGTAATTTTACAAAAATTAGATGAATCAATGATTAGCACTTAGATATTCACAGGAAAAGATCATTTTAGCTTATAGTTTGCTTGTGTTACTCCAGTGTTATACAACAAGCAACCCATGCGCACAAAGAAACGAAGCAGAGCCCATGGATTAGACCTTGATTTCTTATACTGTTTAGCAATACATAAAGAGAGGTAAAATTTTATACAATAATGTAGTTTAGAATTTTGTGGATTTCCCGTTTGGAGGTAAGAGATTGGCTAGTGATCAAGGAATCAGTTGCAGGCTATTTAGAACAATGAATTTCCCAGTCATGACAAATGGTCACCTGAGAGGCAAAATTTATACCTCCATGGGTCTAAGGCAAGGAGACCTACTTTCATCTTTCTTATTTGATTTGGTGATCTTGAGTTAGGTTTACAGAGCAAAATAGGGAAGGTAATTTGTCTTGTGATGGAATTTTCCGCTAGTACAGAAATCCCTCCCATTAACATAGCTCATCCATGCATCCTAGCAATACCGTATTAACTACTGCTACCCATGACAAGAATCGTACTGGTTAGTTTAAAATTTCTGCATTTACATTTTTGCCCTTTCATGTACAGAAGAGTCCACATGTTCAATAATTCAAGGTTGTTGCATATATAAGAGAAGAAAGGATGAGACTCACAGCTGTATGCTGAACTAAAGTCATCAATTGCTCCATCACCAATTCTGCCTCTTGCTTCAGTTGCTTTTGTGGGATGAGTTCTCTGCTAATCCTGCAAAATAAAATCAGAAGACACTTCGTAAGAAATATGATAGCGCAAATCATGACATACATAGTGAATTAGACAGCCAAAGTGGATAAAGTTTATCCATATTACTTCTCAAAATATCGGCCTAAGTTGCGCCACTGAGGATCTTTAGAGCGATTTCCAAAACGAACGACTTCCCCAGTAAAAATTTTCAAATCATCCCTGCAAACATAAGTCAGTCTTAAGATACTAACTCCAAGAAGCATCAGCAAGGTGATTAGCAATCAAAGCAAGCTCATCCAAGGAGAAGGAATTGTCATGACCATTTTGTGCAGCTTTACCTTTTGTCAGCTGCAAAAATCTTCAGGAGTTCGTCCATATCTTTTGAAACTAGATTTTGCACACCTTCTGCAGGAAGCACAACTTCTTTCAATTGTCTTACACTGCTTTCAGAAATGGATAGCATAAGATTGGAACCCTTGACTATCGTGTTTGCAACCTCAAAAGCTAATATTGAGAGTTCATTGCTTTTAGTTCCCACTCCAGAAAATCCATTATTAGGGTTTAAATTTGTCATGCTACTCCCAAGTGTATCCAAGACATCCACTGCCTTTCCTAGTCCAACAGTACCCGCTCTTCCTAAACGTGCACTTACCTCCGAAACCTGAATCATAGGAGCATTTTGTTACTGCTTTCTGTACATCGTAAGCAAGTGAAGCAGTTAAATCTATCACATGGTTAATTGCAGAACTCCAGCGTCAGCAATCTTTTAACTTCAAATAACATTAAGAGGATAAGTTGCTGATTACTTGTAAAGGTTTTTCAAATGACTTTCGATTATTACTTTTGCTTCTGAGTTTTAGTTCACTCTCAAACCCAAAGAAAGCGTGAGCTATTCTCTCCCATAAAAACTCCTAGGACCCGAGAGGTGTGATGTGGGTAGTATTTTGAGCTTTTCTATCCTGTTTACTTGAAATTTCTGCAATTACAGGCATCTGAACTAATTCATATTCTGTATAGCTCAAAATTCACCTACTCCCAACTACAAAAATTGTTAAAATTTGACTTCACCCAACAAGATGGAGGGCGAATTTCTCACAAATCACTTGGCTAGAAGATTCTATTAAGTTAGATGGTAAGAGTGATGAAAACAAGTAATTCTAAATCATTTCCTGATTTGGTAATGACTATCGACCAGTTCATGCATTGGTCCCATTAGAAGCCAAGAAAAGACAGTGTCAATTTCAGTTTCACCTAGTAGAATATAATAACGACATATATGTCGATCAACTGTAATTGACAGACGACTGAAGAAAACCTGGAAAAGCAAACCTTTGCAACAGCAGCCTGAGTAGACCTGACAGACTTAGATTTCTGGGAAAGCCCTCCATCGAACCGCGGAATGCCATCATAAAAATCATCAGATTGACCCTTATGCAAAGAAGAAAATCCCTTGTGCTGCTGCTCCAGCGGCGATGGCGATGGGTTCAGTTTATGATTCTGTAACCCATTCGACTTAAGAGAACTCGAACGCCTAGTATTGTTTTTGTTGGCTTTGGAAGAACCCTTCGAGCACTGCCCTCCCATTCTCACACCATCAAACAAAGACTCGATTTTCTGCTCAAACACGGTAATTAATTAATAATAAAAAAAAAAGAATAAACAAGGGATTAATTAGACTTACAATAAAGAAGAAGAGGAGACGAAATACGTGGATCTACGAAATGGGATTTGAATACGAATAGAAAGAAAGAAGTTCGAAGTTGTTTCAGTCCAATCAAACGAACATTAAGAAGAGCGATTTGTCAGAATAGAGAAGAGAAGAAGGAAGAAGCAAAAGTCCAACCAATTTTGGCATCGCCCGCCAACAATAATATTATTAAATTGTAAAATAAAACACGCTCGCGTTCACACTCATCAGCCTCAAGCCCACAGGTCAGCTGGTCAGGTGCATTATCATTACTATTATTATTATTATTATTATTATTATTATTATTATTATTATTATTTTTATTCTAGCACGACACGAGGAGACGAGGGACGCGCAGTGATAAACAACCGGCTTGGACTTGAAAAAACTGGTCAAACATTCAAACATACCATCCTGCTGACTCTATTATTATTATGAGTTGGGGTTCAGTTACGTTGTTGGAGATGCTTCAACGCACAGCAGCCCTCAGAACCGTTGGATATGCTTTATAATTTTCATCTGCCCCCAACTCGTTGATGCTCCCTCTTGTCTTCTTCTTCCATTTTATTTCAATTTCACGCCTTCTCTCCCCTTTTTCAGACTTTAATGGATGCGAAAAAGTCACTTTTGCCCCCTTTTTGCTGATGCAAGATCGGTACATAAAGTTTGCGTGTGTAATGTCATCCCTCCCTGTAGCGCTGATTCCTTACTTTTATTATCTTACCGAGACAATGCAATCTGTACAAGAACGGAGTGTTTGTCATATCTACTTTTGGAAAAACGAGAGAGCTCCTTCACCACTCGATCATCATCGAGAAAGTTTAAGGGGAAAATCTTAAATATATATATATATATATATTGAAAAGTACTGATAAACGCATGATTATTGAATTACCGAGGGCATGATGCGAACTGTATAAATGAAGATATGCAGAGTAAGAGATTTACACAAGAAGACTAAACTTCCCTCATTGAGGTATATGGACCACTGGCACAGCGGCACTGGGCCGGGGGGTCATTTTGATGGCATTGGTGAAGGCGATTGGCTTCGGCCTTCAAGTAAGTGTTTTGATGGCGTTTGCCCATGTGATTCTCCTGTACTGTGCACTCACGGCCGTTGTCGTTTCTACATCATCCCTTGATGCAGAATTTCTAATAATTTTTTTAAGCAGATTTTGGCTAGGTGGCGGAGCGTGGTTGGCGGGATTGGAAACCATCAAACTCGTAAGAATTATCTTTTGTCTTTTTTAAGAATAACGTTGTTATACTCCTCAATCCTTACCGTCCTAGTAAAGAAAATTATAATATTTGAAAAGTGCAATAATCCTTTTTTTAAAATAAAAATTTTTAAGATATACGAAATAAATAATTAGAAAAACTGCAGCTCACATAAATACATACCTAAGAAATATTTTTAAAAGAATCAACGAGAATCTGATAATTTATCAATGCAATCGAGAATAAATAGTGAAAATAATTTTAATCAGTAGAGTATTGAAAATAATTAAGAAAATGTAATTAGAGCTAGCAGTACTGCACGAGAGAGGAGAGCGGATGAGAGCGAAAGATATTGAGATGAGAATTGAGACAAAAATGCACAAGTGGACGGACGGGCAGGTGACAGGGGTTGTGAGCAATTACGTTCCTTAACGACCTTTTTTCTCGTCTCGCACTCGACGCGCTCGAGTGGAGAAAGAAGACAGACAAATAAATAAAAAAAGGAACCAAAATCAAACCAAATCACTGTGACTGTGCAGTGTGTGTCCTTCGAACGGGGGGGACCGGTCAACGTTCCGTAAAACCCAGCAGAAGCTGCTGCTATTGCGTCTTGAATCAATTCGTTCGATAATCAATCATCAAAATCAATTATTGAAGTTGTTAGTTAATAGCATCGGTCGGTCGGTCGGTCGGTCACTCGCAGACGTGATGTGATGAGTGCCGTTCGATTTCAATTACGTCGTCTGCCGCGGTCCTAATAAGAAGAAATAGATAGATGTTCTCGAGCAATTTGATAGGCTTCGTCTTGGCTGTGGTCTCAAGTGCCTTCATTGGCTCCAGCTTTATCATCAAGAAGAAGGGCCTCCGCAAGGCCGGCGTCAACGGCGCTCGTGCTGGTATATCCTTCTTTCAATATTATTATTATTATTATTATTCTCTTGTTTCCTCTTTTTTTTTCCCTATTTATTTATAACTGTTCTTTCTTGTTATTTTTTTTAAGGTTCTGGGGGTTATGGTTATTTGTTAGAACCGCTATGGTGGGTTGGAATGTTTACGAGTAAGTTTTCGAAGATAATTTATGATTTCTTGATTCAATTTTGGGCAATCGAGTTGTTTTAGAATCAATGTAGTAATCTTTTCTGAAGATCCTGAATTTCACTTTGTTGTATTTGTTGATTTATTTTGCTCATTGCCCAGAATGATGATTTGGCTTTTTATTATTTAACAGTGATAGTTGGAGAGATTGCCAATTTTATAGCATACATTTATGCCCCTGCTGTCCTGGTGACTCCACTTGGTGCATTAAGTATCATCGTTAGGTGAACTTGATTTCTAATTTCTCTTTTAAGTACTTTTCATAATACTATGGTGTTCAAACAAGCTTATCTCTTATCTGATGAATTATGAACTGTGTTTGCAAATGGGCAGTGCTGTTTTGGCACATTTCATGTTGAATGAGAAATTACAGAAAATGGGAATGTTGGGTTGTCTTTTATGCGTAGTGGGTTCTACAATGATTGTGCTTCATGCTCCTCTAGAGGAGTCTCTGAATTCGGTTCAAGAAATCTGGGTGTTAGCGACGCAACCCGGTATGCTGCGGATATCTTTGTTTATTTTAGTTATTGAATGCTCATTTTTTGGTTCTTACCTTTTTTTTTTCTGATTTCCTTTGGTATTTTTGTCTCCAGCATTTCTTTTGTATGTGGGTTCAGTGGTAGCTGTGGCACTAGTGTTGATATTGTATTGTGCTCCTCGATATGGCCAAACCAACATATTGATCTATATAGGAATTTGCTCTGTGATTGGCTCATTGACAGTTAGTACTTTCCATGGCTCTTGTTCTTCTCTTTCTGCTCTCTCCAAATTTTGGTTCATTCCTATATTCTTGAAGATTGATAACTTTTTTGGAAAAGGCATTTTTATGTTGTTTATCTGTTGACAATGACCAAGTGTTTTTTAATTTGTATTTCTTTCAGGTTATGAGTGTAAAAGCCATTGGCATTGCAATAAAGCTGACACTAGAGGGCTTGAACCAAGCCAAGTACATTGAGACATGGATTTTTGCGATGGTTGCAATTACCTGTATTATCACTCAATTAAATTATCTGAACATGGTTAGTATCTTATGATACCTTTTGTTGTGGAAATTGTTTGTTCATAATAGAGCATCATAGGCAATATTTTAGTGCTCCTACCAAGAAAAACACAGTATTCTAGCGTCACCGCTTGTGGTTAAACTGTCCATTTTATTTTATGTAACGCCTATAATAAGGGGAGAGGACTATTTGTGCACGGAACATGTCAACTTCTTATCTTTTCTGTTTTGGTCGGTCAATTAAGAGTGTTTCCTGTACTGTTTTGTGGGCTCTGCTTTTCTATTTTACTGTTTAGAAAGGCTTGATTAGTATTTTTCCATGAAAACTTAGAAAAACAGTCTAAACCTTTTTCCCAATGTTTACAAAGAAAAGCCTTAAATGCTAAAAATTGTTTACTTTTCAATGATTTTGAGATTCCATTATCTAATAAGCGCAAAACAATTTTTTCTTGCTACTCTGATCTCAACCAATCAGATGTTTTTCTCGTTTATACCATAAATGAAAGCAGCTATAGTTAGATTTTGTTGATGATAGCTTAGCCATTTGGGTCTGCAGGGCAAGAGATAGTGAGCACATCTTTTGTTTCTTTTATTTAGGCCAATTAACAGTGGGAACTTGTGCATTGAGCTTAGTCATCTCCTGCATGGTCTTCAAGAGTCTTTAGAGGTATCTTGAAGGAGTCTGTGTGCATGAGTTTCTTGATTTGTTGGTTGATTAAGTGAGCCTGGAAGAGGCAAATATCATAGATCTTACTTTTCAATTATCTGAGTTATTTTCGTTAAATTACTAGATCCACTTCTCTGTGTTCTTTCTTTAACCAACAAAGGTGTGTCTAAGTATGCATTCTTTGTAAGCATTTGCTTTCTCTCTTCTTCTCCTAATAAATGGAACTACATGAAATGGTGTCTCTGTTGAGCAGGTCAAAATTAGTAAGTTATTCAACACAGTAGTGAATTGAAAGGTGAAGAGTGTTCTTCATTCCAATTTGGACACACGTAAAATTGCATGGAGCATAATTTTGGACTTTAATCCTAGCAAATCATATTCCAATCCAATTCTGAATATTTGTATGATTAATGGCTTTTAAACAATGTTCTTAAATCCAAATTTTGCTTTATACACCCATGTTACTAGTGTCTGATTTTTCTACTAGGGTGAAAAAGGACGGATTGGAACTGCATCCTATCTTTCCCCATTAATATGAATGTTCAAAGATTCAGATATAAATCCAGGGTGATCATCTTAACAACATGTATTTGACATCATTAGAAATAAGATCCAGTTACTGAAATAATTGCCTTGATGCAGTATCACCGATGTTTCTTTTAAGTGGATTTGCATCGGTCTGTCAGATAAAAAATACCCTAGGTTAGTTTAATTTCTGATCTCAGTTTCCTTAGAGTTGTTAAGGTGTTTTACCATTCAGCATTGCTCAACAGTATGCTTTACCAATCAGCATTGCTCAACAGTATTCTGAGGAATTGAAATATCTGACGTGTTTCTTTGAAGTTCAAGGTCAACTGGGAACAAATTATTGCTTGGATTTCATCTTTTTTGGCACAAACATCATCTGATAACATTTTGGCATGATTTCAGGCATTGGATACTTTCAACACAGCAGTTGTTTCTCCTATCTATTATGCCATGTTCACATCTTTTACTATTTTTGCCAGTGCAATAATGTTTAAGGTAACACTGATATAACACAGTCACATAGATATCAATATTTCGACAACTGTCCCTGATTTTCTGTATCTCAATGTTTTTAATATCATGTCTGGTATCCTTAGGATTATTCTGGTCAAAGTGCAAGCAGCATAGCATCAGAGCTCTGTGGTTTTATCACTGTTTTATCTGGAACTGCTGTATTGCACAGCACGAGAGAGCCAGATACACCGTTGATTACAGGTATATATATCTCCTGAGATTTCATGGACGAATCTTTAGCTTGATTTAAATGTTAAGTATGAGACCTCAGTGCATTATATTTGCTTAAAGCTTAATGAATTTTCCTTCTTAGTACGTCTAAAACACAAATACAATGAAAATCCAGATTGACTACGGCTATTAATAATGGAATATATGTTGAAAGGAAAATTAGGCTGTTCATCTTGACCCCACTTCTTTATTTGTGATTTTCAGCATCAGGTATATATCTACTATGTGTGACTAACCTTGTAACCTCCATTTGATGGTTTTTCACAAATTTTTATGTGTGTGGCGCCTTTTTATTGAAATACTACATAGATTCCTGTTAGCAACTACAGATTCTTTGTAAATGAAAAAGAAAGAATGAAAAATAAAGTTCACATTTGTTTTCCCAATCATGCAGATCTCTATACGCCGTTATCTCCTAAAGTATCATGGTACATCCAAGGCAATGGGGAGCTTTGGAAGAAAGATGAAGATGGGCCGCCTCCTAATATGATTACAATTCTACGGCCGGACTATTTCAAGTAAATTAGATATGTTTGAGATTTTGAGGCTTCAAAATTTTGAGTTTTGCACCCATCTAAAAAAAATTGGGTTGAGAGTCCATGTACACTTGTGCAGCTGAAAAGGCATGGTAAATTTTTGCCATATTTTTTAATCCTTTGTTTCCCTTCATCGGTGTGTTAGATCAGATGATGTTACCGTCGTTGGGTGCAAGGCCTTCTAGGCCGTAACACTGATTTACTCTTCTTGGTTTTGCATATATCTTTGTTATCCTTGTCTAAACATCCCTCCCTCTGTTTCCCCATTATTTAGCTTACATGTTACTTTGTAAAAATAAAGTTCAGTCTTCTAGGGCAATTGCTAAGTTACAACTGCTGTGACTTACATTCTATTTAACAACACATAAAAAGTTGTAATAAGTGGTGGGACCAGCATAATTTTTATATGAGGTATAAATTACAACAGCTGTAACTTAACAGGATCCTTATGTTAAGACAATTGTTGAGTTACCGCTGTTGTAATTTATATCTCATTAAAAAATATGTGAAAAGTTTTAATAGGTAGCGGGATCTACATGATTTTTGTATGTGGTGTAAGTTAAAATAGTTATGATTTAGCAAGATTCTTATCTTAAGGCAATTATTAAGTTATAACTTCAGTAATTTACACCCTATTCAAAAACATACAAAAAGTTGCATTGGGTGTAAGTCAGCAGGATTCTTATCTTAATTATTACATCTTTTCAGAAAAATTGGTGAAGTTTGATTCTTTCTACTGCTAGTACAATATATTAGACACTTTATTCAGTTCTTAAAAGGTAACCTCGCGGCCAATGATTGAATGTATAGTTGTGAAGAAACTGTAATCGCAGTTTGTATGCTAGTATTTTACGTGGGAGGCGCTGGGAGATGGGTTTAGAGCAGAAGCTGGATTAGGTTCTCTTTATTTTTTTTCCTTACCTCCTCCCTCCATCTCTCCCTCCCTCTTTTCCTTCATGAACGTTTTATATTTTGAGGAAAATGATAACAACGCCCTCTTTCACTTACAAAAAATTATACTGGATCATTGATTTAACAATTAAAGTATGTGGTTATTTAAACTTACTATATTCTCTCCACAGTTATTTTAAAAAATAAATTCATTATTAAATCAATAGTATCTTTCTCTGTATCTTACAATTACATATTTTCTCTCTATCTTTCATTTTAGAAACTAAATATTCAATTGGGGTATTATTATTAGTCTACCAAAGTTTTTTTGACACATTAAGTCAATATCACGATTTGGTGAAAACTGCATTTTATCACTAAATGTTTATGTTGTTAGCACTTTATTATCATTTTGTTAAAAATAAGTTAATATTTAACGGAATATGAGTTAAAATTTGATTTTGCCCTTGGAGCATAAAAGATGAATTTTTTCCTTTGAAAAAAAATTACAAAAAAATATAAATTTATTATTTGTCCACCAAAAGTTTTATGACATGTCAATTTAGTATTAAATTTTGCTAAAATTATATTTTACCACCTAATATTTAAGTTGTTATAACTTTACCACCAAAACGTTAAAAATAATTAAATATTTAACTTGGAGTATAAAAAAAAATGTTATCATTTGAAAAAAAAATTATATAAGAAAAGTTATTCTAGAAAAGTAACTGTTGTATTAAAAAAGGGGCTACTTTTTTATACAAACATGTTGTTGTGCATTAAAATATCAATTTCCAAGTAATACAAGCTGCACTTCAATTTTGATAATATCATTCAACACCATCAACCTCAAGCTATTTCAAACACTATAATGGCAACCAAATGCTCCAAATTTAACACTTCGTCATTCAACAACGGTGTTAATGTTTTGGCTTCAATGTAAAATTCCTTAAATGCCCTTATGATATTAGCAAATTTTTTACTGTGTTAATGTTTTGGTGGTAAAGTGACAATAGCTTAAATTTTAGGTGATAAAATATAGTTTTTAGAAAATTTTAGTATTGAATTGATATGTCAAAAATTTGTTTGTGGAAAATGATAATATTTTTCATAATTGGACAATGCATTTTAGTTTCAACATAAAATTTCTTGAATACCCTTGTGACATCAGCAAAAATTTAATTGCCTTAACGGAATGGTGGTAAAGTGCTAACAATATGAATGTTTGGTGGTAAAATGAGTTTTCACCAAACTAGGGTTGGCAAAATCTAGATCTGCAAAAAAAAATGCGGATCCAGATGTAGGTAATATCCGCAACGGATGCGGGCAACTATTTTGGATATTCGGATCCTCAAAAATTAAAATTCAATAATTTAATATATAATTTAAAAATTAAATAATTTACATAACAATATCAAATAAAATCCAATCATAATTCAACAATTAACAATTCAATATAAAAAACATACAATAATCTCATAAATCCATAAATAAAATTTAATTTTTAATATATATTCTAATTTAATTTTTAATTTTAAATAAAATTTAATAATTTACCTAATAATATCAAATAAAATTCAATCATAATCCCACAATTAATAATTCAACATGAATAATATACAACAACATCATAAATACACAAATAAAATTCATTTTTTAATTTTTTATTTAATTTTTAATATATATTTTTTAATTTAAAATAAAATTCAATAACTTACCTAATAATATCAAATAAAATTCAATCATAGTCTCACAATTAATAATTCAACATGAATAACATACAACAACATTATAAACCTATAAATAAAATTTATTTTTAATTTTTCATTTAATTTTTAATACATATTTTTAATTTAAAATAAAATTTATCTAGATCCGTATATCTTATTTTCCGGATGCACTTGCATCTGAACCCACGCGAATCCCAATTTTTCATACTTGGATCCACATTTTTTAATATGTGGATCCGGATTTTTCCAAATCCGGCCTTAATTGCCATACCTACACCAAACCATGGCACTAACCCAATGTGTCAAAAAAACTTAAGTGAAAAAATGATAATATCCCTATTCAATTTCACGTTATCTTGAATTCAATTTTTTTTCTCAATATATCATGATCTCTATTTGATGCTTTCCATATATGAGAATTTTTTTTTTCTTTATATTCATTAAATTTTGTGTTTGATAAAAATTAATTTCTTAATATTTATTTTTATGACTGATAAAAAAATGTTGATATTCATTTTAGGTGATGGATTTTATTCTTCTTGTTAGTGATGTCAATTATTTACAGGTAAAAGAATATATCTGAATGAATTGATGAGTATTTATGAAATCGAGAAAAAAGGAAAAGAGAAGAAATGGTTAATTAAGTAGTTTTTTAAAAATTATTTAGATAATTAAATTCTTAAACAAAAAGAAGGCGCAAATGAAAAATTTGTGGATTCAAATTCGCCTATTCTAAAAGTGCACATTAAGACTCTAACTGACAATTTTAGCCCTGGACCCGGATTAATACATGTCTTGTAAAGACTAATTTACCCTTTAAAACTTTGGGTAATTGTGTGTACGACAAGAATAAGGAGCATTAAGGACTGTTTTGGTAGGCGCTCATATCCTTGGTTACGAAGCATTGTCACCTCATCCGAGTGGCTTGCTAATTGCTGTTGCGACAGGTTTTTATACTCAAATAAAACTTGCCACGTGTCCACCTACATGTTCTCATATATTCTAGCCGTAATGTAAAACCCTACTACGCATTGACGTGATCCAATAGCAATGCATTCATTTTCGAACAGTTGAATACAGGCACCCCATTTATTTTACAACAAAACGTTAGTTGACATATGATAGTGATGGAGGGATTTAGTAAGCCAGCAGTGAAGTGTTTGCCTCTAAGAAGAATGGAATCTGTCCCCCACTTTAGCCGGAATGGGAGAAACATTTTCATCATTATTTGCTAAATATCAAATGAAACCCGGGATTAATTAATTTGTAGAAACTTTGGCACGGCAACTTGCATTATTAATTCCGAGCTCATGCCATAGTTAATTTCAACTTCAATTAGGTCGCCCTCACTCCTCCATCAAAAGAAAAGACAACATTAACGTTTAATTATTTATTTATTTGGGTCTCCTCCTCTCATGTGGTCACCTCATTCCGTTTTTCCAAGTGGGGTAGGCCGTAGAAATTAAGCCTCAAAAAATCGAATGCCAATCTTTATAAGAGAGTGCAAGTTTTTTTTTTTTTTTTTTTTCAATATTTTGGATAAAAAGGGTTCTTATTTTGCCGCTAAAATTATTTGCCTTTGCCAGTGCCAGATAGATAGGTCGTTCGAAATTGACATAAGAAGGAGTAGGAGCGCTGTTACAGCTAATAATTAACTAACACAAATATTAATCTAGTACTGCAATTAAGGTTGTCCGATTCATCTTGGGTTAGTTGCTTTCTCTCTTTGCATGTTTGCTATATCCGCTACTGCTAGTTTTCTAATTTTGCGTGTTTTCAGCACTAGTAGGTAAGCGTAGTATTACTCTTAATTGAAGTTAGGCTTAAATCATATTATATTCTGTGAATTGGTTGTCGGTCTTCTCATAAATAAAATCACCTGTTAAATAATTTTTTTTTAATACATGAGACTAATGTACATATTACAACTCATATTTTATGAGATTACAACTCATATTTATAAATAAGATAATTATTAGGACTAAAATTTACAAATATTATATAGTACAATCTAAATTTTAACCCTCTTTAATATTTGAGTTTATCCCATTCACATTTTAAAAGGAAGCAGATGGTCTTTACTCAAATTGAGGAAGAAAATTTGAGAGACACTAACCCCACGCACATTATAAAAGAGAACAGACGGTCTTCACTCAAATTCAAATTAAAAAAGAAAATTTAAACCCTTATAATACGACGTGGGATTCAAACTCAAAGCCACAAAATTGTGAGATTCAATTCTCACACACATAAACGACGCTAGATTCTATTATGTGGAATCTAAAAGGATTCAAAAGGTGCCATTTGTCACTACTGATTAGTCAACTAAGCTAATTAATAACTCAAATATACCGCCCATCAGAGTCTTATTCCCTCGTTAAGCCTAAACCTTTCATCTCCTGCCAGTCATTTGATACTAAATACAGTAAATCACTGATCCATAACCATAACAACACTATAACAATATTAATAACACAAGTTTACAACTACGTTCTCTCTACAACAGTCTATACAAAAAGAAACGAAGTGCAAGAACAAGTAATAATATATAACAAGTGCAATAACAATGGCTCCTGCTACTGTTCCCCCGAACCCGGTCCCAATCGCCTACCAAGGTGGCACCTCGGCAGCAGTCCCGGACTGGCTAAACAAAGGCGACAACGCATGGCAGATGATCTCAGCAACGCTCGTGGGTCTCCAAAGCGTCCCGGGGCTCGTGATCCTCTACGGCAGCATCGTCAAGAAAAAATGGGCAGTCAACTCAGCTTTCATGGCCCTTTACGCCTTCGCGGCCGTCGTCATTTGTTGGGCCACCTGGGCTTACAAAATGTCCTTCGGTGACAAACTCTTGCCCTTCTGGGGCAAAGCCGGACCTGCCTTGGGACAGAAGTTTCTCATCAAACAAGCCGCCCTCCCCGAGACTACACAGTTCCACAACGACGGTTCCGTGGAAACGGAAATGGTCTTGCCGTTTTATCCCATGGCTTCCATGGTTTGGTTCCAGTGCGTGTTTGCTGCCATTACGTTGATTATATTGGCCGGGTCCGTGCTTGGGAGAATGAATATTAAGGCTTGGATGGCGTTTGTGCCGCTTTGGCTTACGTTTTCGTACACGGTTGGGGCGTTCAGCTTGTGGGGGGGTGGTTTCTTGTTTCACTGGGGCGTCATGGACTATTCCGGTGGTTACGTTATTCACCTCTCCTCTGGGATTGCCGGCTTCACTGCTGCTTACTGGGTTTGCTTGATTGCTAAATTAATCTTGATTAATCAACTACTTGCAAATTAATTAATTGTAATTAATTATTTTCAAATGGTAGAGATTAATGATGTGATGTGGGCATTGGCAGGTGGGCCCAAGATCGACGAAGGACAGAGAGAGATTTCCACCAAATAACGTAATCATGATGCTCGCAGGGGCGGGGTTGCTGTGGATGGGATGGGCTGGTTTTAATGGTGGAGATCCATACACGGCGAATGTCGACTCATCGATGGCCGTCCTTAACACCAACATTTGCGCGGCTACAAGTCTTCTTGTTTGGACTTGCCTTGATGTCATTTTCTTCCAGAAACCTTCCGTAATTGGCGCTGTTCAGGGCATGATCACCGGCCTTGTTTGCATTACACCTGGCGCAGGTTTACTTTGCCCTTCACTAGCCCGCATCTGCGTGTATCCTTATACAATATTTAGTCAATGGAATATAAATTATTCTTTGTTGAAGTTCTAACCATATCTGATAATTCTGAAAGACAAATGCGAAATAAATAGTCAAAACTTGGAAGCACTTCATAATCAACTTCCATGTTCAATATTGGCAAAAATGTCTTTTAACATGTATTAGATGTCCAATAGGAAGTATCAAGACTGCTCTTAATGTACTCATTCTTGTTCTTCTTGTTTATCGGCATTTTGATATCCATTTCAATGACGTTAGAATCTTAATTTATTAACAAGTGAGAAGTGAAAAGGCCATGATATTGATGGAGTTGTCTTGTTTCGAGAGAAAAATTTAAGAATACTTTCTTTCCTTCGAGGGCAATTAATTTTTTGGCGACTACGAATGTTTTTCGATATAAAAACAAGGTGACGAGGAGTTGGCTAAAATTGATAATGACCCACAATCTTTGGCTATTTGCTTAGTTCCAAAAAGTTTGTGCTTTCAGTGGTACACTTTTTTTTCCAGCCTATATTCCATTTGCACAAGTTTTGCAAAGTAAAACATTATTTTATGTCCAAATGCATTCGGTTGGCTTGAGTTGCAAATCATATGATATTAATTAATTTACGTGAATTTTAATTAATTAGGTCTTGTTCAAGGATGGGCTGCTATAGCAATGGGAATTCTATCAGGGAGCGTGCCATGGTTCACTATGATGTTTATACACAAAAGATGGACGCTTCTCCAAAAAATCGACGACACACTCGGCGTGTTTCACACCCACGCCGTCGCCGGCCTCCTTGGCGGCGTCCTAACCGGCCTCTTCGCAGAACCAACGCTATGCTCACTCTTCTTGCCCGTCACAAACTCAAGGGGAGGCGTCTACGGAGGCTCCGGAGGAATACAGATCCTGAAACAATTAGCAGGCGCTGCCTTCATCATCGGTTGGAATGTAGTGGTCACATCAATTATCTGCGTCATTATAAACAGGGTGATCCCGTTGCGTATGCCTGAAGAGCAGTTGTTGATCGGAGATGATGCCGTGCATGGCGAAGAGGCGTATGCATTGTGGGGTGACGGCGAAACGTATGATTCCACCAGGCACGGCTTCTATTCGGATGATACAACTCACTATAATAAGACTACTACTTTAAGCAGCGGCGCTACCCAGATGGTTTAATTAGTGATTTCAATATGTCTGTTGTATAAATGTTGCCTTGGGGACGAAACTAAACTGATGAATTACTTTGTTTGGTGGATATAGTTTTTTGAATACCATGTGATTATTAATTAATTTGCCTTATTCTAGTTGACAGTATGTGAATTTACATAATTTTATATGTGTGAGATTCTTCCGAATTGTGAACTGGGAAATTGTCACGTTTCACGTAGTAGGCAATAATTTGCCTGGCCTGGCCTACAACTTTAATGAAAACTTTAATTTGGGTGAAAGACATTTGTGTAAACCTAACACAAAGAAATTGTGTGTTTGGGGTCTTGCATACAACGACATGAGCTGAAAGAAACTGAATCGACAGAAATTCACTTTCCACCCCGTCTCTAAGAATCAGTCAAACCTAGATTAGAATTCTCATTTGAACTTTTTTGAATTTTTTTTTTTTAAAAATTAATATTGATATATAGTTAAGATTTAATTACTTTTATTTTTTTAATGTATTAACCATCAAGATCGCAAGAGTATACTCCATATTAAAATTTAATTGTCGTTTTAATTTAAAGTTGTTTTCTACTATTCATATTTACAAAAGACAGTAAGCTTATTATTAATAATGCTATTTGTATCAAAAATAGCACAAAATTTAGTAGAGAAGAAACAAAAGTCAAAAAGAAAAAAATATATCTTGCAGTGATTTTTTTTATCCTATAGTTAAAATTTTTTCTCCCTATAACGATGGTGTACTCTTTTCTATATTACTTTTGGGTGAGTAATGATATATGTACTAAAAATAATATAAAATTTAGTACAAAAAACATAAAACTTATAATTATTTTTTTTTATCTTCTAATGATGATGTGTTATTTTTTGTATTACTTTTTATGTATATTATTATTATTCTTGTCCAGATATTATTCTTATGATAAGCAGAGAATTTTGAAATTGTCTATAGATTATAGTGGTGATATCTTCGGAATAATTGAACTCATGCTTTGACTCTTTGATCCCATTAACTTTTTGTTTTTTAGTTTTATTTATTTATTTATTTTTATAGATCCATACCACCGTAGGTCGTGCGCTCTTGTAATTTTGTTTACAAGTACGTCTTTTCACACCCCTCAAAATTCTTCATGACACCTCTTTTCAATTTAATTTTTTTTAAATAATCGAAGATAATTTTTTTAATAATAATTCAATTATACAGTTTAATAAATTATTCTTTTAAAAAACTTATTACACCTAATCCATTTCATAATTTATATTTATACTTTTAATCTTGAATTAAAAAGCATTTTTATATAAAAAAATATAAATTATAAGAGTTCAGAGTTATGGAGATAAAAACTATATAATAAGAAATTAATTAAATATTTTAAGAATTTACATATTTTATAAGATAAAAAACTAAAAAGAAATATTTTTGTTAGTGTGAAATTTCATAAGAAAATGGTTAATTTTGATATAGTTTGTATTTTATAAATTAAACTAGGAGTATTTGAACTCCTGAGAAATAAAATGTAGAAGGGGTGTCACAAGGAGTTCCGAGGGGTGTTAGCAGGTCCACTCTCTCTTTTTAAACTAAATGATATGGGCCTGTGAACCAGAGCCACAGGCTGTGAGAGACTGAGAGTGTGACGTGGACATTCAGCTTAGCTCCATGCGTTAAGTCTGGGCATCAAACATTCTACCCAGACCTCCAGCTACTTTAGCATCGGAGATCTATGGCTTGATGCCTCGCTCTAATCATGATTTAGTCACCATTCTAATATTCTATATCAAGACCATTCTAATTAATGGGGTATACAATTTATACTTTAATTAAGTATCACCATTGATTCAGTGAATGATACGAATGTAAAGTGGCATATTATTTGAAATACAAATTTTGTATATCAACTTTATAAATTTCGTCTAATGTATTTTCCTGAATGATTGCATTAAAAAAAAATTAACCGATTTATTTCAATTCTTTTACGCGCTTGGAAAAGGGTTATTATGTGTATTTTTTTATTTTTTATTTTTTGTCCCCGGGGTGGGGGGGGTTGGTGGACTTAATCAACAACAAAACCACAGAAATTGATTGAAAAATTAGTGTAAGTGAGTTAATGAAAGCTATCGTGAAGGAAAGTAATAATTAGGGCATTAGGCCCTTTGATATATTTGTCGAAAATGAAAATAATAATGGCCGCAGGCATTAACGATTTTATTTTTCTTATTGTGCGCTGTGGCTGGCGCGCGCGCACACACACTCTCCTCTAGAAAAGCTTTGCAATCAATGCAATATTGCAGCTGCAGCTAGCAGCACTTAAGTTAATTTTTTCCAGATAATAGAAGCAATGCCAAACATGTTAAAACGAACACAACAAATTCATGCCACTTAATTTGGGTAATTATAATCCTCGCAAGTCGGTCTTCTCGTGGAGCAATAGATCAGCAAGCGCTCAACTACACTTTTAGTTTGGTGGGTAAAATTTTTTAACCGTAGCATAAGAGATTTGAAGATTATAATTACCCAAATTATAACACCCTGCTGTGTTAAAAAAAAATGGAAAGCTGTTTTTACATGTGGCAGAAAAATTAGGTTCCATATATATATACTGTCATTAATCATGCACAAAAAATAGATTGATGACATATGGTATTGGTTTGTTTACATTTAATTAACTTTTCACTTTCCTTAACAATAATTAAGTCGAAGCATATAATTCGGTACATAACAAATTAAGCTCCGGAAAGAAAAGCCATAATAGAGAAACAAGTCACATGTTATGTACCAAATTAACAAGAGTGAAAAGACAAGATGATAGGAAGATGATGGTGGTGGTGGTGGTGATGGTGGTGATGGCGGTGATAATTGGATTCTCTTTCGATCCGCCACTGAAGATGAAGAAAATCGTCAACACTGCAAGGCAACCTCAAAGGACCAGCCGTATTGTAACCGTAGACCTCCTGGGCTTTCTCCAGAAGTTGCCTGAACAGAGGGTGATAAAGATGAGATATCGGAATCACAAACTTTCGGGGCCCGCCGTCTTCCCCTTCTAAGCCCACCTGAACGGCAAGCCACCCTTTCTTTACCTTCATCGTCTTCTTGTCTTCTTGCATCACGTTATTATTTAGAACCAAGAAAGACACTGGAGAGGCTCTGGAATTTATTTCTACACTCTGTGAGTCGAAAAGAGCTCGGGGCGTCAATTATTTATATTTGAAGTGGGGGAGAGAGTCAGAGAGCGGGACAACTTTGGTATTTCTCGTGCTTCTAAATTAAGTAAGTAATTTTGGCACGTCTCTTTGTTAACACTTAATAGTTGCGTCGACACAGTGCGGACTGTATGCGGAGTCCGTATCATAGCCAGGTTCTTTCTGTGCCGTCCTTACAAGGTTACAAGGGATAAAATTGAAGGATCCAACAATGCTCAGCTCCTGGTTTGTGCTAAAGGTCAAAACGTACGATTACAAATTTCTTTGTCATCGCTTGTTACAAATGTGTTTGTCACACTTGTAAATTTAACAGAACGTCGTGGATCAAACAAATTACTAGCATCTCTACTAAATTTATATTTATCAATTAAAAACGCATAGAAGAATATCTCACATAAGAATATCTCATATTGATTGTGAATAGTTCTTAAACTAAGAATACTATCTTGAGACATACAATTACAAAATTTAAGAGTCTAAATCCATACGATTATAAAATGATTTAAAAAATTAATATCCGTAACTTAAAATTTCACCAAAAAAAGATGAGATCTACCTCACACTAATAAATAAACTCATTGTATAATCCTTCCAAGGGTGAAACAACATTATATGAAATGGTTACAATTATTTCATATGATGGATTTCGTTAATAAATTCGAAAAAAAAGATAATCAATTATATGACTTCTTAATTGTAAATTACCTTCTAAAAATCGTATTGTATTGATTGCGCGGGATGACGTATTATAGATTTATATTTATTTATATGCCAAAATAAAAACAATAGAAGCGGACGGCGGACGGTGGGCGTGTAGGGTGGTGGGTTTGTTGGAGGCACGGTAGCGTCCTTTGAATTTGCGCAAGAGTCGTTCCATTAACGCTAATTAATTATATTAACATTAACAAATAACAAATTAAATTAAGGCGTAATGTAATCTTTGTCATCGTCGGTAGTACGGATGTCCTTCGCTACTGGTACGTATGCTCCACAAAATAATTGAAGGGAGCCGTTGGATGCCGACACTGCCGCTTTGCCACTCGCGCAAAGAGGATGTGAAATTAATTTAATTATTGTCATCATAAAAAAAGGGCAAAATGGGAAAATTGAAGCGTCCGAGTGGTGATTGTTCCTCACCTGAAACCAAAAAGTCAAATTAAAGGAATAATCTTGAAGTTCATCACGACGCTTCTGGAAAGTTGGCAAGATAAGTTCGATTTGTGCCACTTTTGAAAGTGGGAGCGTAGTCTTTTGAGTCGTCGAGTCGTTTTCTAAAGATCCCAGCGAAGCTTGCAAGGACTACAGGAGATCAATGTTCTTTGAGGGGGCGTACAAAAGTAGAAATTTTATTGAATATTCAATTTCAATTATAATTCTAATTGCTGTATTGAAAGGTCAGGTCTAACCATGCATGCATCGGCTTTCTTTGTTTTCAAAAATATGATTGTTGTTGTATTCTCAAATTTTTCGACCATGTGCTCGTCTTAAGCGAAACGTTCGGAAATCGTAGTGAACAATTCTTTCTATTTCAAAAAATATATAGAAGTGCAACCAAAAAGAAAAGAACAGCGCGGGTGCGATGCATGGTAGACTATCCCCCAGCTAATTAGGAATTAGGAATATGGCGTAGGAAGTGGAATTTTTTTTAAAAGCAAATCAATGCTATTAATCCTAACAATTCTATAATCATTGTAAAGTGAAGTCAAAATGAGTTCGTTGCAGAATAATCGAAAGTAGAAGTGGGATTTTAGAAAATGTAGAATATTGAAGAGTTGGGACCATACGCGTGTACTGATGGGTTAAGTGGTTGTATGACTACCCGTATATAATGCGTTCCTTGGCCGGTGATCCTAAACTCTATTATTTGCCCACACCAATATACTAATCGGATGCTTTATGTATGGACAAGGGGTGTTCAGAATCTAATTTGATCTACTCAATCTGTCTGATCCGTAAAAATTTAATTTGTAGATTGGTGGATTGAAAATTTAAAAATTCACAATCGATAGATTGGATATAAATTTATTTCTATAAATCCATAAAAATCCACGAATCTGTAAAAAAATAAAAAAAATATTTATTTAATTAAAAAATTAAACTTGTAAATATGGCGTTAGTACTTGTTAATAAATAAATAAGTTAAAATATAGTTACATTAACACCATATTATCTTTTATCCGATAATAATATAAAGTAAAAAATAATTAATTAAACAAATATGGCAGTCTAAACAATTAAACAAAATGAGATTTTTTTATTTTATGTGTTATCTTTAAAACTTTGAATGTATTTTATAGTTTTATTCAAAAAATAAAAAAATATTTATTTAATTAAAAAAATTATTTTTATATTAAATTTTTTTATTTAGTTAGTTCATCGATTAGAAATAATTAAAAATTTTAATAAAAAAAATAAAATAGTGGATTAAAATGGTCAAATCAGTATATGACATTAACGTATGGATTGAATTTGGATTATCTTTTATCCGAGATTAAAAATTTATAATATAAAAGTAAATCGGATAAAAATAATTAATTAAACAAATATGGTGCATATATAATCCCAACTGTTTAGACTAATTATTTGGGTGTCCTCTAAAAGTAATACAATTTAAGCTTTCATTAATGTTAATAATCACATGATTTTATAACACAATCTATTAATTGATGACACGTTTGCATCACTTGAAAAATAAGTATGGCCTCACTCTATTAATATAATCATTTATTGACGACAGGACTCGAAGTCGTGCGCTTCAAATTTCAAGCTGGTATCGAGTCAAATATAGATGGAGACTTTGATAATTAGAAAATTAATAATAACAAATTTATTAATTAAGTTAATCAAGGTGCTTACAAGCGTGCCTAAATGGTTAAGTCTCAACGATGGAATCATAACCATATATGTATAATACGTGTGTGTAGAGGGTCGGGGACCCACAATCCACTATCTAAAATGAGTAAACGTCCGGAAGAACACACCCTAAATTTTGACTCATTCGGGTAGTACAAAGACAGCACACAATCCGTTGGTCTTCTTTATATCAAATCAGATACAATGCGGGCCGAGATGATTGTGGATCTTTCATCTTTGATTTAGGGACTACACTTTCGGTAATGAAAGAGAAGGCACTGCCAAGTGCCAACAATTTAGATAATATCGTTGACGACGTGCATTGTATCTTTCATCATTTCAATTTATGCCTACTTTGAATTGTACATGCTATCTACATCCTTTTGCGAGAATCTTTCGTGATTAATTCTAGCGCCCACATGCCACAACCATTGGAGCCACAAGCAGAGGGGCAGTGACCGACCAATCGACCGACCACAGATATTTATTTAATTTCTTTTCTTTCTTTTAAGAAAAAAAAACTGCTAGCGTGTCTGAATTTGATTTGTGGGGAGGGAGTTGAATGTTTCGCCTTGCCTGGGAGTTTTGGCCACATATAAGATAAGTTTTCGGACTGATTTTATCTTCGAAGTTCGATCGCTTGGGTTAGGTTCACCAAGTTGTCTCTAAAGGCATCGTTATGTAAGCCCAGTGTTGATGTTGAGATCTGCTCGACTTATGTAGCGATCAAATTGTCTCACTAACTACTGAATCTGTTCTGACTAAAATTGGAGAAATTTATTCTGATTGAAATTGTTCAATACAGTGTCAACAGAATAAGTACTGTAGGCCTTATACAATCCACGTTGCTGTCACCTACAATCACATAAAATTATCAGGGGATACCGGATTTTTTTTGATAAAAATCCTCCAATTCTCAAGTTAGCTTATAGGGTTTAAGAAAAACTTTTACCACGAATCTCAGTGGTGAAAGTGTGATTGCTTTGGAGTAAAGATTGTAATTAAATAGAAATACAGGAGTCAAAGTGACAGAGTTTTCTCTTAATTTTTTACCCAAAAAAAGTCTTTTTACCTCTCTCTCTCCCGAGATTTATAGATAGCAAAACATGTAGTACCCTTACTAGTTCGTTAGTTCTCGCAGGTCAGTTAAACACACTAACTATGTAATAGGTGATCGGGCTATTTATAAGACGGTTGGGAGGTTAATGCAGTAATCATTTAAGCGTGGGTATCGTACCCTATTTTTTTAGGACAGCTTGTTGGTCATCCTATGGTCATGACTTAATGCAGAGCTGCTCTTGAAATCTCCTCATTACCTTTTGGCAATCCTTGAACCCATTACCAGCTAGGTAATGAAAATTGGCTTGCTCAAACATTTCTATGTCACGGTGAAATTAAGATCTCAACTAGATATGTGCATATGTAGGCGACGGTATTTTATCACTCAAATACCAATTATATAGTTTTCAGTATTACGAGTGAAGTGAGTAAAATTAGAAACTAAGAGGTATGCCCAATCAACAGCCATAACCTGCATGGTTGTGCTCACCATTATCTACATGGGCAGAAGGTAATTTCGAATGTTGTCTAGTTATTTTTGGCTATGCAGAAAATGCAACCAAGAGTAAATATCTTGTCTTTGTGCTTTCCTCGTTAGTCTGATTTGTTGTCATCTTGCTTTAAATGTAAATGATGTGGCCTCTTTTAACCCATGCATTCATATTTTAAATGGCGGCTTGTGCGTTCTTGAAACACGTCTTGTCAACTAATACGCCTCTTGACATAAAACTCTTCGTCTTCTTTCTTTTTTGCTAAACCCTTAAATTAAAACCCCCTGCATTTACCAAACTCATCTTTCTCTTTCAATTTTTTAAAACACAACCCTTTTAGGTCATGACAACTCACCTTTGCCACCAACATCACAACTGCCACCTTTTTAGGTGATGGTTATTTCAAGTACTACTTCTGATCTCATTCTTGGTTGTTGTTGCATTTGCGTTGTTTTTTCTTGATCGAGTGTTTTGGTTTTATTTCTATTTTTGAGATGTCTAAAAGAAAAAGGGAAGATTATCGAGGTTAAGAGCAAAAATGAAGATGAAATAGACTTCTATCCTCATATGGAGGGGTCTCTCTTCGATCTTTTGGCTTCTTTAGAAATTGTAAGGCTATCTAGTGTCATTGATTACCCTAAACGAATGCCTTTTGAGATTCACCCTTCACTAGATAAGAGTCAATCAAAACAGGTTAGTGATGGTGAGGGAGTCAAATCTACCAAAACTTCTAATTCACCTTAAGTTGAGGGCCCCGATGACGAGTATTCAAGTCAGGCGGATTCCCCCAGAGAGGTTAAATTAATTAAGAGAAGAAAAGTCAGTCATAGAACTAAAACAGAGTTTTACCCCATAGATTTTGTAAAATGTAACAACACCCAAAAGGACTTGAATAGGCTAAGGGAAGTTTGCAGCATTCCCGGTGATATCTAACTTAGGATTCCTGATAAAGGAGACACTCCTAATTGCCCTCCCCAAGGATTTGTGACTTCGTAACTATAATGCTTTAGATTGGGCATTAAGTTGCGCCTTCAACCTTACTTTGTTAGGATATTGGGTAAGATGTATTTAGCTCATGATCAACTTAATCTTAATGGGTGGAGAGTGCTTTCTAGCCTTTTTGTGTTATGGAAGAGGCGTGAGCTAGATAAACCTATAGTCGATGAGGTAAAGAATTTATATCAGTTAAGCAATAATCCTAAGGACACAAGTTGGTATTATTCCATGTCAAGCTCTGCGAAGAAGAAACCCATCCCTGGCATTCCAACCTCATGTGGTAACTGAAAAAGTAAATTCTTCTTTATTGGGGAAAACTGGGGTCAAGTGGCTTCTACACTTGATAGAGATGTCCACATTCCTACTCGTTTTTGCACTTGTTTACCTTCCGGATTATTTCGAATTCGTGACCACTGATTTGTTTCTTTCTCATCTTTTTCTCTGTTTTTTCATATTCTTGGAGCCTAGTTTACAACATAAAGGAGGAGTCATTACTCTGAGTCCATATGACTTTGGTCAATACTTGCTCGTGCTAAGATCTCTTAACACTCACTAGCCTTGTTAAGTCCTACTTAGTAACGGCAGCCGCTAACATGGACAGCAGAATCCTTAGTGCCGTGTTGAAAAAACGCTCTTAGTTGAAGAGCGTTTCCAGCAATGCACCTGCTTCACCCAAGAAAGCTCATATAGCTCTAGTTAGCCCTCCTCCACTTGTTCTCTCAATTTCAGTTTAGATCCGTGAGAGCACAGACAACAGGTTAGGTGAAAAAAGCTCTAGAGATACCCCCCCGAGGGCTGCTATAAGTTCACCACAACCCAAGCGAGATCAATCAGACTTTCTGACTGCTTATCAAAAGGAGTACGATTGACTTTAAATATGTGAAAGACCTTGAGGAGCAAAACTTAGGAGATATGGTGGATAACCTCCAAACGTGTGCTTTCCAGATCGCAACCATAGCCTCCTACTACAAAGCTAGGGCCACTCGATATAACATTAAGAGACAAGCCGAAATCCAATCCTTGAAGAAGAAGGCTGAGAAAGTTGATCGTGTAGAAGAATAATTAGTTAAACTTCATCAACAGGTCTTAAATCTCAAGGAGAAAAACGCTCTTACTGAGTCCAGAGTCATCTAACTCGAGCATAAGCCAGCCAAGGTGAAGACTGAACTCGACACTACTGGAAGCGAGCAAGACACACAAAAGTCTGCATATGAAGAGCAACTGAAATGCTTCGACGTGTAGGTTTCCGAGCCTAAGAATAGGGTTGATAGCTTGGAGAGGCAAGTGGACGAGGAGTACAACTCTAGACTCGCCTTTAGCTATAATTGTATCATGTCTGTCTTTAAGAAAAAGTATCTTGAACTAGATATGAGTAAGCTAGAAAATGGTGTAAACAAATACATAGAAGAGCAGGATCAACATGCTGAGGGTCAGGAGGAGCCTCCTGAGGATGTTAAGGCCACTGCACCATCAGCTATTGCTAAGGTCACACCCCCTGCAGAGTAAACAGACCTTTCCCTTCATGATTCATAAATAATAACTTATGCCCAGTTATAAATTTCTCATTTGTTCGTGTCTTCTCATTAATGAGATATCGTTCCCTTTTTCAATCTAGTGTCCTTAGTGATTTCACAATCTTGCCTTAGACTTTGCACGGAACCACTTATCTGCTCAACTTTATTCGTTAAGCTAACTTTAGAAAACTCTCATTTATTGTCTTGCCTCAGATGAAGGTTTTGAGACTTCTAATTTTTTTTTTACTTTAAAAAAAAAATTGATGAGCTTGTGTCTACTCATTTTTGCATGACGAGCAGGTTCTATAAAATTTTGACCTTCATCTCGCCTCAAGCAGGCTCTGAGACTTATACATTTTGTATTTGCTTTAGATTAATTTGATAAGTTTATGTCTGCTCGCCTTTGCTTAAACGAGCAAGTCTTGGCAAACTTTGACTTTTGTCTCGCCTCTAGCAGGCTCTAAGACTTCTAAGCCTTTTATTTACCTTAAAAATTTATTTACATACTAACTGAACTTAATTGAACTTTTATCATTCAATGCTTCAACAATTATCGTAATCTATTCATAAGCATAAATAAACCACTACTACATTAAACATAATCGTTAAAAACTTCAGTAATTAATTCATTATAGAGAGCTCTTATTGGAAGTATTTTTTCAAATGCTCGGCGTTCCATGATCATTTGACTTCACGATCATCTGCAAATGCAAGCTTGTAGGTTCTTGTTCCGGTCGTTCGCATGACTCTGTATGGGCCCTCTCAGTTAGGTCCAAAGACGCCTTGGCTCTGATCCTTCATGCTCTGATTAACTCTCCTTAACACTCAATCTCCACTCCTGAACTGCCGTATCCAGACATTCTGGTTATAATATCGAGCTATTCTCTATCGATAATCAGTTGCGTTCCTCGAAGCTCATTCTATTTTTTCCTCCAACAAATATAGGTCTAAACACATTTGGTCATTGTTTTGCCCTTCATCGAAATGCTCTGTCCGATGCATGCTTATCCCAATCTCCACAGGGACTACGGCTTCATGGCCAAAGGCCAAGGCGAACGAGATTTCTCCTGTAGCAGTTTTATGAGTCGTTATATAAGCCTACACCGGGTAACTCATCAACCCAAGCCCCCTTCTTTTCCTCTAGCCTATTTTTTAAGAGCTTCTTTATGATCTTGTTTGAAGCTTCCATTTGCCTGTTTGCCTAAGGATGTGCTAGTGAACAGAACTTTAGCTTGACTCTTAAATTCTGGCAAAACTCCCTGAACTTGTGGTTATCAAATTACCTCTCATTGTCTATGATAAGCATGTAAGGGATCCCATATCTCATATAATGTTTCTCCAGATAAATCTAGTAGTTCTTTTCTCTGTAATCTGGCTCAAAGCTTTGACCTCAACCTATTTAGTGAAATAATCTATTGTGACAATGGCATGTGTTGCCACCCCTCTGTTTGGGTAAAGGCCCTATAAGATCAATCCCCCACCATGCGAAAGGCCACGAGAAAGACATCATTGTGAGTTTCTCTAGTGGTTGGGCAAGAAAGCTCGCAAAGCTTTTGTAAATTTTGCAGCTCTTGGTTTTTTCTCGTGCATCCTAGCATATGGTTAGCCAAAAGTATCCATGTCTTAACACTTTAAATACTAAGGTTCTTGCTCTAGAGTGGTTACCATAAATTCCCTCGTGGATTTCTAGTAACACATAGTCTGCCTCATCGTCGTCCAAATACCGTAAGAGGGGCAATATATATCCTCGTCAATAAAGTACGCCATCGACCAATGAATACCTGGCTGCCTAACACTTCAGTTTTCTGGCTTGTTTTTTATCTGATAGTAAACTTTCATCTCGAAGGTATAAAATAATTGAATCCATCCATAAGCTCCTTACATACACCCTTATCACCTTTGTTTCCTACTCAATGCTTGGTGATGTTTTGATTTCCACCGGAATAGATTTTGGCATTTTTGTGTCCGCAGTCGTTGCCATCCTAGCCAAAATATTTGGTCGATAGTTCTGTGTTCTTGATATCTGCTCAACCTCTACTTGAAACATTCTCATCAGTTGCTTGGCTTTTCTCAAATACAATTCCATCTTTTCACCTCTTACTTGGAAGCTTTCATTGAGGTGATTGGATACTAGCTGGGAATCCATCCGAACCTTTATCCTTTTAGCTTGAAGGGCATGAGCTAACCTCTATCTAGTGATAAAGGCTTCATACTCGACTTGGTCGTTGGTAAGCTTAAATTCGAACCTCAAAGCATATGAAACTTCAACCCCTTCTATGCTATGCAATATCACTCCTGATCTGGATCCTTGCTCTCCTCAAGATCCATCGACCATTACCAATAAGACCTTATTCGAACTTCCTTCAATAGTCATCGGGTTTGTACCGATTCAAACATCCTGCTCTATGCACTTAGCAACGAAATCAATTAGGGCCAGCACCTTGATAGCCGTTTGAGGCTTATATGTAATGTCAAACTCACTTAGCTCCACCAACCATGTATATAATTATTGTTTGTCTATAATAGTAATTTAGATTATGGGTAATTATGTAATAAAATTATTACTATAAAAGTGGGTTTAAAAAGTAGTTTGGTAGATTTAAATATTCTCATCCCTATTAAAATCACTTAAATTTCTTAATTTTACCATATTCGCCCTCACTTTCCTTCATGTTCGTGGTTGCTAAACACCAATCATAAGTTCACAACAATAAAATTTTTTAAATTAAAGATTGGCATACTTTCCTTCATTTTCTCCCTTTCCTACTAAAACATAACACCACTAACAATCAATGACTCAACAATCCTCCTCCAAGGTTTTTAATATATTTTAGGGGTTTCTTTTTCTTCTTCTATATTTTTTTTTTGTAGTTTGTACTAATTTGATTTATTTATCAGAATGAGTCAGTGCTTTTAAATATCATATGGAGATGAATGATTCCAATAATAGAAAATAGCTGCAGCGTCCAAGTGGGTTATAGTTGCAAATGTTTAAAGATTAGCAAAACAAATTTTTAGAAGAATTCATAGGCATAACTATGTAAGAAGATATGAGAGAGAACATGAGCTATCGAGTTAAGAAAAAAAATAATAAATTAGAATACTTTTGAAATAAACAGAGATAATTGAGAAGTGAAAATTATTGAGACAAAGGAGCTCAAATACCATTACCTTTTTTGTCTTCCTTTCATTTTCTTTTTTTTTTTAGCTATAATCTTAATAATGCTAGAATTTGCATGTAATATTTCAAGATTTTGATCCAAGTCATTAGTTTTTATTAAATTTTTATAATTAATGAATTAAGTGATCTGACGGCCAATCATTTAAGATCCAACACTACTCATACAATCCATAACTTAGGAATTTGGGTCTAAGAGTGATTTTACAATAAGAAAATCACTTATTTTAATAACGTAAGTGGACAAATTAAAAAATAAAATAACAAAAATTTTAATACATTACATGACAAAATATACTTACATTAGAGTGTATATTTTTTTTTTATCTTTTAATTCATCTCTTACTTTGTTAAAATAAAAATTTCTCTTATTATACAATCAGTCTGAAATCTAATACGACTCATTTGATCCATAACTTGAGAATTAGGATCCAAAACTACTCATATGATCCACATTACTTTGGATCCCTTTCAACTCATACTATCGATGGCATCTCATGTACCGCGACTTCAAAAAGAGTTGTGGAGGAGTATAGTTGAAGATCGGTGGCATATGAACATTTAAAATATGCTGAAACGAAAGCCTTCATTTATTAATTGCGTTTCCTCATCCACACTTTTTTTTTAAATTTTAATCTTTCAAAGCATAAACTATATATATTTAGAAGTAGCATTTTGATTAATGGGTGTCATCTAATTAAGCTGATATAATATCTTGTCCGTTTGGCCAAACCAGGCCTACATAATAATTAAAAAAAAAAGTTAGCTTTTTATTGACACATCAAAATTCATTAATAAATAGGCTTACTATGTTTCCAACCATATTTATCTATAACCAAAAATAAATAAATAAAGAAAATGCAACCTGTTTCCAATCAAGTCGTTGAGAAGTTGAGCGGACATTTGATCATTCCCGACATTGCAAGAATCATCAAGGACATTTTTCAAAGCTAAGAAACCATCGATTAATGCTTCATAATAGGTAATCATTAATCCATTTTGTATCACCATATTTTTTACTCGCTTCATAGCCATTATCATTAACGGCATGCATTAATCCGATAATTAAGGTGCTTTAGTATTATAATGTCTTACCTACTAAGTATTAACAAAGATTTACACACTCTACACTGTAAAACTCTAAACGTTAGATTTATTGAAACAACTTTCTTTCTTTTTTCAAGAATCCACAATACTGTATATATTCTCCACATAGTCATGCACACAACAATATAAAATGGCAATAATTAATTAAAACTCACAATTTGTCACATTGTGTTGGAAGGAAAGACAAGGTTTCTTTCGCAAGATCATAAAGCACCAACATGTTTTGCTGCTGTACATTCCCAAATATAGACATGCCACTTGAACTCCCCATGGCCAAACAAGCCAATCCCATACTTGAATCAGCAATCATATAATTTTCAGCTGGCAAATCCACGTCTGCCCCTTTGAAATGGAACACCAACTTAGGCACCTCTACATCTGTTGAACCCGACGGCAACTTGAAACAAACGTCAAGCCCCGTTTGATCGGCCGCATCGATCACCGAGAGTTTTGTTTGAGAAATGAACTCCTTTTTAACAAGATCAAAGGCAGAGTCTATTAGATATGTTAAAGTTGTGCCCGAGTCTATAATTAGGCCACCGCTGCCATCCTCTTGCAGTGCAAAGTTTGATGCGTCGATGGGCAAACGAGTGCCGCCCACTGAGATACCTTCAAGAGAAAGATAATAGAATGATGCCTGTAATGGGTTTTTGACTAAAGGCGTCGTGAGGATTTGGTCTGATGAGCTGCTGTTTACACTTGCTAGTGACCCCATCAAAAGCGTGCTTGTTTTTGCAGCATCAAGAGAAGTTAAGCAGTACGAGAATTTTGGTTCCTTGAGTTGTGAAACGAGAGACAATGGTCCCCGCCCAAGCCCAACTAGGCCTGCACCTTGTGAGAACCCATCTCCCTCGTTGTCTAAGCCACAACCGAACCCGATATTCGGAACCGAAACATCGCCAAACGTGAAGGTCTCGGTGGCCAAGACCCCTTGCGAAGAAGAAGTATCACCGTACGAGTAAATGTACTCACAGGCATTATTAGCATTGCATTCTTGTTGAGGCAGAGCTTTACATAGACCACTAGAGCAAGATATCTTAGAGTAAGAAGAAGATTCCTTGGGATCAAAAATTGGCGTAGCCTGATCGAAACACATTTTGCAAGGCTTGCACTGAGTCCATATCAAATCACTGCCGGTATCCAAGATCGCAGAGAAACTCACCGCCGGTGAACCGATTGATAAACCCATTAGATATTCACCGGTCCCGGCGTGCACAGGCGATTTCAGGTCTGAAGCCGTATCTGAAGCCGCCAAACTCATAGCATTAAACCTTTGCAGTCTGTGTTGCCCGCGCTTCATTCCGTGCAAGACACGTTCAAAAGTGGACAAGTTTTTTCCAAAATCAACTGATTTGAGCTTCACCCTGAACCCCGCGGACGCGGAGAACGCTGGAGAAACACATAATGCAAGCGTTGCTAATGCTAATAGAAATGTTGTTGCTGAGGATGAAGAAAATGCGGAAGCCATCTTTATGTATCAAGTATGGTGTGGTAGAGATATATATATATATATATGAAACTTAAAAGAATATACAAGGAATGCGAAGAGGAATTGGTCAGCTGAAGAATGTAACGCTCAGTGCAAAACGTAGGGAGGGAGAATAAGAAGAGCAGAAGATACTGCCCACTTAACAACTGGCCGGATCTTGCGTGGTTGTTGAGAAAAATGATATCCAAATTCAGCATCAAAATTTTGTGAACTTATAAAGAGTTTAATTTCACAAGCTTTGGTGTTACATGGCTATTAATGTGGTCATGATTGTACTTGAGAATAAAATTGCAAACATCACAGAAGGTATATGGACAGGTTGAGTGTCCGTAAAGGCAAGGCCGATAATGCTGTCATTGGAGTACTTGAATTATGGAGAGTGAGAGATAGAGGTTGGTGGGCTAACTGGCTAGTTTACTAATCAATGACGTTTAATTTTGGTCGAATAAAGTTGGTTTGATGTTTCTATTATAGTAGGTGTGATCCATTGACAATTTATAACTTTTTTTCATTATTTCTCCTTATTAGCTTTTTATTAGATTAACTACATTATATGAAACCTCTTTTTTAACTGTTCGGGGAACGCCATTTTTTGTGTTTGAGTTGTTTTAGATGTTTGGCAATTTTTAATACTCTTTACTAATCTGAATATTCACTTTCACTTTAAAATTTTTAACTTTTTACTAGTCAATACTAATAAAATCTCATAGGTTGAACTCATACTCAAAATATTAGTTCATGAGTATGAGTTAAGTCTATGGCTTTCTATACGGTACGGGAATCAAGCTGACCAATGCCTGAGCCTACTCTACCATTTCATGTGACAGAAACTTTGCGTAAATGACCAAGAGTGATAAGTAAAGAATTTCATATTGACCGAAAATAATTGTTGGACTAATAACATAAAATTGAACAATCCTCACACTTAACAAAATTCTTGGCTTTTTAAGGTGTCCCATGATAATGTATCTCTCCAAGGTAGAGAGAGTTTGGTTTTCTTAAAGATTGCGTAAAAAAAAAAAAAGAGTTATGTTACGCACCCACATTGCTTTCTTGGTTTGTTGCAATGTTGTGAAGCCGAAAATGACCAGATAACTTAAATTAGGGTATAGCAATTACCTTTTCTTAGCAAGAGATTTTGAAAAAATGGAACTCCGAAACCATTTAATATATATCACCTCAAATTATACACACGTTTCTCTTGTTATATGGATCGTATATTCCAAGTTGTATCGCCGTAACCAAACCATACAATATCTCATTGTTTTTTCATTCATATTCAACATATATGCGCTCGACTATAATAATGTATGCTTTTTCATTCATATTCAACATATATGCGCTCGACTATAGTAATGTATGCTTCAGTCTGCCACGGTCATTTCCAAATTGATTAACATGGAAATTCGAATTGATGCTCTTATCTTGCATTGGACAATTGTATGGCTTCTAGGTCAATGCTTGAGTCTTCTCCCCAAGCAAATTGGTGAGGCGCAAGTGAAACTTCTTGTTGCCTTACTTCTTCAAGCTCCTCCCACTCCGCCCATCTCTCAGCTAAATCCACCCCTTGCAGCATTTTAACCACCTGTGCCATCGTTGGGCGGTCTTCTGGTGCGCTTTGAGTGCATAGCAATGCAACCTGAACCATTGTCTCAACTTCTTTCGAATCATAAGTATCCAAGTTTCTGTCCACAATGTCACCGAGTCTATTTTCCCTCAGTAATTTCCTGATCTGCTGACAATGCAACATGGACCCCCAACACATACCAGATAAGCAGCAGTCACACTCAGTGTCAAAATCAGACCAGATATACGGATGTTAAAATCGTTATTTTCAAGTGGGAAAAGTGGATAAGCTTACATGATCAAGCAGAAGAACATCCTCTTCCTCTTCAAGGCGGGAGAAATCTATAGCACGTTGACCAGTTACTAGTTCTAGAAGCGTTATACCATATCCAAACACATCTGTCTTCTCTGAGGTTTTCCCAGTTGATAAATATTCTGGAGCAATGTGGCCCATGGTACCACGGATTTGAGTGGTAACATGAGTCAATTTTGCATCAACTAGTTTTGCTAGCCCGAAATCACCAAGAACAGCTTCAAAATTGTCATCTAAAAGGATATTTGCAGCCTTTAAATCACGATGTATAATCTTGGGATTGCACTGCTCGTGTAGATACTCCAAACCATATGCTGTACCAAACGCCACACGTTTCCTTGTCGGCCAGTCCAAGCCCTTCTCCCCAGGTTTTAAATCTACAAAAAATTTCAAAAGGAAAAAAGAATTTGAATACGAACTGAGAATCAATCGCGTCATAATTACACCATTGTTCACCACAGTAATGTATTCAGCATTCACCTTAACAGAAACAATCAAAGAGAAAAGCGGTGTAGCTAACTAAGAGAGACTACTTTGGCGTAAATCCTATGGGATCCTACGTGTAGGCATAATCACAGTCCAAATGTCTGAAATAATCCAATCGTGTGATTCAGCTTAATCTTCACAGTACAAATTTCCAGCATTTGTTACTAGAACAAAAAATTAACTGTGATATCTTTGTCCACTTCAGCTGAATGAACTTGCGGTTCTTAAAACCTTGAGAGAGACATGCAGACACAACAAGTTAGTCTAGTTTACAGCTTGAACCGCATAGACTAACAGAATAACTGAAAGTAAAGCATGATTCTCATCAAAGGCAATACCTCTCAGCCGGTGTGCAACACTAAGATTTTGCATGAAGGGATAAACAAGGATTCTCTCAGATGAGGTTGTACAAAACCCAATCAACTGTAGTAGATTCTTATGAATAGCAACACTTATAAGCTGAGCTTCTCTCTGGAATGCAGCCTCTCCACCAGGACTATAATAATCCTGGAGGCGTTTCACGGCAACCTTTGTGTTGTCTGCGAGGACACCTTTGTAAACTTTTCCAAAACCTCCCTGTCCAATTATGTTGCTTTCACTGAAATTGTCAGTTGCAAGTTGGAGTGCGCGCCAAGAGAATCTTCTAAGCTGTCCTAAGGAAACTTTGCTGTCATCTTCCCCTGAAATCAGAAAAAAATTATACATATTACTTTCAGACAACTATCCAGGATATGCTACCACAAAAATCAGTGCATCTGCTTAATAATCCACCAAAATGGGAAGAGAGAAATGAACTTCTCACATTGGCCCAATGATTGAAGCAATCATGCAAGAAAACAAGAAAGACGGAGAGTAATCACGACTTCAACCTAGATGTTAAAGAAACATGGCACCAAAAACTACTTTGAGAAATTATTATTTATTTTTATGAGACATTCACGGAAACTCAGAATTGATATGAAAGTCTATAATATTTTGACTCTTGAATGAAGAACTAGGCCTAGTCATGGAAGAAAAAGAATAAATTTTGAACACAAATTTAAGGCGGTCAGGGACCATTGTCTAATCTTCATCACAAGCAGAGCATTTTTACATATGCTAACTGGAAGGTGATTGTTAGGTTATTGATGCATGTTAATTAATATATAGCAGCGTGAAAACTGATGTTAATATATAAAAAAATTATGACGAAATGGATCCAGAAGCCAAAGAGAAAATGAAATTACCTGCAACATCAACAAACACATCATGTTTGAGTTTTCGCAATTTCTGATAACGGCATGCAAAGAGAGCACCAAGTGATAGCAGTACAAAAGCACCACAACTTGCCGAAGCTATAACAATTCTGAGTTTTGTTCTGTTGGTTGAAACTGCCAAGAGCATCCAACTTTAGTTTCCCTCAAGGTTTTGGACATAATTAGTATCGAACTAACAGTATGCTGAAAGTCAAGTCCATAGGAACGTGTCCTAATAATAGTATACAACTTCAATTAAATAACTGCCATGGGAGATTGGAAGTAACTACCAGGCTTGTTGTGTAAATCCAAGCATGGGACATATTGCTTTGAGTTGTTATTTAACTGGCAGAATATGATTTTTAGATTTAAAAATAGAATTTGTTATTAAAATAAACCCCGATACCATGTTCAAATGCTACTGATCCCAATAGCATAAGCTTACAAGAAATAACCCAACATTAATATCTGATTTCTAATAAGTGAAAAATCCGAAATCAGGGTGATAATTTATAAAACAAACCTGGACGAGAGGGCCTCGATATGCAAGGCTGCTCCAAGCTTGAGCCACAAATTAAATGTGTTCCAGTAAAGCTGACAATATAACACCAAGGACAAGCTCTTGAGTGAGGCAAATAAAGACAGATGTTATGGTGGAAGTTATCTAAGCATAATATTCAAGCAAATAACATGAGCAGATAGACATAAACACAAATAAAAGGTAAATTGTATTGCATCGAGTAAATAATACATATAGGACTATGAAATAGACATATGGGACTTGGTTCAGCATTCTAGTTAGTTTGAAAATTGGAATTCGGTTAGAAGAACATATTCAAGTGACAACTTGTTCAATATGTATACCTTTAGATTGCTGGTTACGATTGTTACAAATGAAATAAATTCTTTCCCTGCATCATTACCTCACTTTGCAGCGATTACGTTCAGTGATACATAGTTTCTCTCTCTTTAGTTTTTTTTTCAGTTTCCCCTACTTTTGAAATCTCATTTTGGGCATGCATTCATATGTGAACAGCGAACTCTGTATTTCTGCAGCAAAATTTTAAAACTAGTTTCCTGCATTTTATACTCTAGCATGCATAACACTCACGTTTATAGGCTAGATTAATGAAAAACACCAATAAAATATATGCATCTATAAGGATCCTTTTGTGACTAAAATATTGAGAGATACAGAGGAAAGGTTACAAACAAACATTGGGATAATTTCAGATGCCAGATATATTATATAGTTACTAGAAACAGCATATATAATTTTTTGCACCAATTTTTTTTTTCCTATGTGATAAAAAAAACAATAAGAAATTAACTAATTTCTTTCCATTGATTGCACTAATTTTTTTTCCTGTGTGATAAAAAATCCATTATGAAACTGAAGTTTAAGTGCTTACTGGAAACAGAAAAATGAAAAAACAATATCATACAATACTTCATATGCAAAAACAATATCATACAATATTTCATAGAAATTCAATGGGAGTTTACTTGAATGTCGCAACTGAAAAGAGTTGCATCGGAATTCTTCCGGTTAAATCATTGGATGAGAGATCCCTGTCAAATAAAGAATGCGTTAGCAATAATTAGAGTTCGATAGCATGCTAGTTCACAGATTGCACAGATGATTAAACTTAATAATTAAAGGCAACCAATAGACGCCTTAGATACAGGTTCCACATGGTTCACCTTAGATATGTCAAAAGAAAAATCACGCTTCTTGATACAGATTAGATTTACAAGTAAAAAAAAAAATTGAATGTTGAAGAAACTGGGAAACCATCCTTACAAATGCTTTAAATTGGATAGTTGGCTCCAAGTAGCTGGTATAGAGCCACTGAATTTATTGTTTGCAAGATTCAGACTCTGGAGATGAGTCATGCTGCCTAGAAAATCTGGTAACGTACCTGATAAATCGTTGTCCTGTAATTCCCTGCAAAGAGAACAGTTCATCACAATAGGTAAAATTCAGGTATTGAAGTTTTTGATAATCAATGGGTATACTTACAAGCTAGCCAAAAACTTCAATTTCGTAATTGAGGGTGAAATTTTTCCTGAAAATCCATTTGAACCGAGGGTCCTGCAAATTAATACAATCACAAACTCAACATAATGCAAAGATTAACAAATTTTACCATTAAAGTAATAACAAGAAGTATTGGAATTGAGATCTTTAATCTTGTGTTTTGAAATTTGTAAAAAGCTTGCCCTCAAATTTAAAACAAAAGTTCCTGCCAAGTTTATAAAGAAACATTCCTTAGATGTAAAAATGTACAAAAAATAAACGTTCCAGAATTCATATCTTTAACCGCCAATGATTGACTTACAGGGATATGACATTTCCATTTCTGCAAGTGACATGAGACCAACTAAAGCAGGGGCTCACGAAATGGTCATTCCAATCTGTGAATTGACCGTAGGTATCATTGAGAGCCTTCAAAATCTGAATCAAAGCTTCACCTGATCATTATCAAAGTGTAAAACCAAGTTGTTAATCATTCAGAGTAACCTTTAAGACGGCTAGAAATCACTCACAAAAGGAAACAATAATCCATACTAGCTTTCACATAAATATCTTCTATCTGACCTTCTATGCAGAGGCTTTCACTATCCCTTGATAAATAAACAATATTTTGTTTCCGAAATTTACTTAAGATTTTCTAAAGTCCTTAGTTTGAACTCAAAAGCATCGGTACTAGGGAAATTTCTTTGATTAGTGTAGATTCTATTCCTGTTCAAATTAGAATTCAATAACATAGTAAGGCATCAACAAAATCACTCTTGATCGCTCACCAACCAGTGCTCCAAAAGGCATAATTTGTAAAGAAAGCACAAATACACTAGATATCAGCAAAGAAGAAGCTAGGGCCTAGCCAGGCAAGAGTTAAAATAATTCTGTGCAGAGGAGGTACAGAATCAAAATCCTCAGGCTCTGAAATAGACCCAGCCAGAGCAAGTCTAATAAATTAGAATTAATTATATTTCTCAAAATACGGTATGTACACAATGACATTCCAATTAGTTACACTTAGAGAACTCCGTTTTTGCAAAAGATTAGAACATAAATTTTAATTTATTCTACCTTCAACATCAGGCTCCCTGGATGAATGACCGAAATTTAGAAAGATGAGGAGTATAAGCCATTTTATCATTAGACTTAGAGGGCAACGTTTGCGTAAAGCTCCAAACATGTCTCTGCCTCTAGTTTCCAAGG
The DNA here is from genome assembly GCA_030449905.1 of Luvunga scandens. NCBI lineage: Eukaryota > Viridiplantae > Streptophyta > Magnoliopsida > Sapindales > Rutaceae > Luvunga > Luvunga scandens. The sequence continues at coordinate 507,547 of JASUUG010000265.1, forward strand.
AAGATTCAGCTGCTATTCTCTTGCCACCTTTTGAAGAATTCAAAGTAGAACAAGAAAAATAATACCAAGTTAAAGAGAAAAAAAATAAAAAAAATGGAGTTTCAGATACAAATGTGCAAGATGAAGAAGTTAACATCTCTATTTATTTAAAACGAGGTCGTAAAGGCGTTTTTAAGAGATTGTAACCTTATGCATGGTAAATGAAATGGAAACCCAAAAGACTTATATAGAAAACTAATCAGTAGATTGAAATAAAAATTATCAGTCCAGTGCAGCATTCAACATTATCAACATACACAATCTTCAAATTGAAAACATATCATCCCACCTATTTTATTACACAAAGCATCCATTTTTCCTTCATGTTTATGTGAATTTAATCAAATAGTACTGCGAAAAGCAAGCCGAGACTGATTGATTTTTCACCTTTAAACAAAAGCAACTGCAAGTAACGCAAAAACAAACAAAAATGATCAACCAGAAATACCTGATTTAGCCATGAATGATGCAAATGCAACCCCATCAGCAATATTAAAGAAGAAAAGGTGGTGGCAGTGACACCACTCAAGTCGAAGAAAGCAATTTTGATCACCCTGATCATGTCAAATAGAGTAATGGCTTTTTATGGGGTTAGTGTAAGGGACCCACAAAGCATTTGGGAGAGTGAAAGGACAATCACCAATGGCCAGAGAATATGTGAATATGAGCAACAACTAAATATACATAACATTGTTTTGTTGAGTTGGTGGTGGAATCCGAATGAGAATGAGAATCCCACTAAGTTTAAACGTAATGGCTTTGTCTTTCACTTTAAAAACATCATGCATTAAAGAAATAATTGCGATCACCTTTTTATCTCGATCTTTTTTAAGTGTGCAGATGCTTAGTATCAATTGGCTCAAGTTCCCACTTCGCACAAGAATGATGATATTTATCCTCAAAAATTGTATTGAAATTGAGGTTTGGATAAGTATGCTCTGTGTTTGGACTCCTTTCATGATGGCATTGGCATACAACACTCTTTCTTCCTCCCTTTTGCTTCAAAAATTAGAGCTCAAAGATGGTGTTGTTCAACAAACTTTTTGGTGCATGGCCCAAGAGGCACCCAAGCCATTGACGTCGAGTAAAGTTTGAACTGCATGAGGACCCACAGACCATGCATTCAGGCTATGGTGTGCTAGAAATTTGACCAAGTCTGAATAAAGTTTTTGTCGTGCGAAAACTTTTATGGTTAATTTTACTTGGGAGATCTTAGTCGTCAAGAAAGGACACCTTAAATTGTCATGTAATTCGAGCAAGCTAAGAAACATGACTCATTTTCAAGGCCTAAGATAGGTTAAAAAAACAAAGTGAATTATAGTTTTCTTCATGTCAAAAACCCTTTAAAATTTTCCACCTGTGTGCTTGTAATCAAGTGGAGCTTATGGAGGATTAAGAACTTTTTTTTCATTTTTCATATTTTATTAGGAAAAGATTACATTTTAAGTTTTTCCAAAAGGAAAGGTAGTAGAGTTTTTTTTTTTTTAAAGTACTCTTATTTTATTTTCACAAATTTACTCGATTCTTTTCGTAATATAATTTTAAAATACTTTTTTATTACACCATTTTTGTTAAAACCTAACCAAACATTTTTTTTTTGGGAGTTAAAAGTTACAATTTGAAAAGTTCTCCTAATATATACAATATATACTTTAAAAAAATAAAAATAAAACGCACCTTAAGTGCGGTCCAGTCACTTTTGATTCCAATTCTCAAATCTTTTATCAATTAAATCTTAAATTATCTTTTTCATCCCTGTCAAAATAAAATAATTATATTTTTCCCTCAAAATAGCAGTTACTTGCCTCGGAAGAAAAGTCGTTTACAAGTTGCACCTTGCAATTAATAGAATTAAAGTGCGAGAGCGCTATAATATCATGTGGTGTATTACTGTAATGGGTGTAATGACATCCCTCCACTTTAATAAAGCGCGCAAACTCTCACAAAATCTTTGAATTCTTGAGTAATCGATCACTTACAATAAACATGAAAAAAGAATATCAATTTAATAAAATAATAATATCCATTCGTGAATGATTTGACGATGAGTATATTTTTGGTGATTGGGCAAGTCATTCCTGTTTGCGGATTTTTTTCTTTTTTCTTTTTTTTATGATACATTCAATTAATTTTTTTACATACATGCAAAAAATTTAATTAAAACGATTGGATAATTTAGTATGCTCAATGCTGTCATCTTTAGCTAGTATTTGGATAGCCAGATTCGATTATAAACGGCGTTGATTACCAAGAGTTGAGCTAACAAATCGACAAGGACCACCCATCGCTATCAGCTTTCAATTTCTTACTAAACGCCGGGCTGAAGCTGGAGTCAATCAGTGCGACGTGGCAGTTTAGGATAACATAATATGAGCTGCATTCTCTACAAATTTAAGCGTTTTTAAAGTTTAAGTAATTAATACTTCGTATAAACTGTGTAATGTGTATTAATTAATTAATTAAATTAGATAGGGGAAACTTCAATTCACTCTTTAGAAAAAAAAAATGATAATTTTTAATTTATTTTGTAAAAGTATAAAAATTTCAATTTACCCTCACTTTCATTTAGAAGATAATAGAGATAGCAGAATATACACATAGGTATGGGACCCGCAGGAGCCCGTTACATTAGGATCAAATATCAAGTATAATTTTACTCCCATTTTATAAAAATGTCAGGTGTGGATATAACTTTTAATGCGCGTTAATTGGGCGGGTCGAGTATGGATATAAAATACTAGTATCCTTACCTGCTCACTAAAACCCATTTGACTATTGATTTTTTTTAAAATGTTCTAAAAGTTAAAATTAACAGTTAAATCAAATAAATACTAAAGTAAAAAATCAAAACCCTAAAACGTGAACATTAGCACTTAGCAACTTAGTAATCGGAACAACCATCTAATATGATTATTGTTTTAGACATTACTTGGAGATTTTAGTTGTTTAATAGACTAGACATTTACTACACTATCTAAAATCTTGTCCTAATTGAAAACAAATTATAATAGAACAATGTTCAAATCAAGGTCAATTGAAAGGAGTGAAGGATAGATAAGGAAATGCCAAAGTGGAGAATTTTATTTTTTATCCAAATATTTAGTAATACATAGATTAAAATTAAACTTAACAATCATCAAATTATAATAGATATTTACCTAAAATTAAAAATGATTTTTTAAAAATATTTTAAAATAGCGTGTTGCATGTTTATCGAAAGCTAAATAGTTAATGTATCATTTTTTTTCTTTTTTTAAATATATGCAGGTGTAAAAAATAAAAGGGGATATATGGGATGGGAGAAGGGAACGTGTATCTCTAATTTTTATTAGGAAATCATGACCCATATCAGTTTAAACCCACAAAAGGTAAGAACGGATGATAGGGATGTCCTCTACCAAATAGGTATAGGTGTTAGCATCCTTAAAAATATGCGGTTTGTTGCCATCCTTACTAAGAAGATGATGACAAATTAAAAGATGATGACAAATGGGGGGCACACAAATGGCTTTTTTTTAAAAAAATGTTTTTAACAATAAATTGGAGTAAATTAATGTTTTCAAACATTTAAAAGGTAATTTGAAAACTATCATTCAAAGTAGGGAGTAAATTGAGGTTTGAGTAATAATACATAACTCCTTCAATTTATCTCAACAGCCTCTACTTTCTATGTAATTCATTTTATTTTCCAAACTACCTTTATTAAAAATAAAAATACTTTGAAAAAAAAAATTCTTTACTCTTTCTCAAGCATCACCATCACCAAAATATCCATTGCTAGTTTACCACCACTACCCACTTATCTTTGTTACCACCAAATCCATCCTCATCATCACCATCACTTCATCACTTTGGCAGATTATAGAGAATATTATTAGAGAATATTAACCTTGACGAGCTGCGAGAATTCAGTTTAGGTATAATACCCCAATTCCACTATCAAGGTACCAAAATAAAATTACAGTGAAATTGTATTTCATGATTCTTATCTCTAAAATCATCAAATTAAAAACCATAATAAATATTCTAAACCTCCAAAAGATAATAAGTAATGAAATAACAAATTCTCAAGTAAATATCATCCCAAAGAAAACTAAATTTTTCATAAATTATTAATGTCACATAAATCCTCAAAAGAAACCAAGCTCTTATTTTTCCTCCTAAGACCTCGAGCTCACATTATCTAACTTTATTAGTAAAAAATGTGATAATGAAGGGTGAGCCGTCAACTCGATAAGTAAACTCATACACAATATTAAAAACTATTACAAATATAATTTGATAACATTTCTTAGATATGTATAATAATAGTAATAAGGGAATATATCTTTGTAAATCATCATTTCACAAAACTAAATCAAAATATCATAAAGTCATTTAAATCATTTAAACATACCATTAGCCTTTATAACACATAAAACACAATTAACTTTTTAAAACACATAAAACATAGTTAACATTTTAAAACACATAAAACATAGTTAGCTCATGCCAGATAGTATCACTTGTAGACTCGGTGACCCGGCCATATAACATCATTCAAGATATTGTACCTCTCGAGAATCATTAACATCAATATTGTATAGACACATAATCTGGCTAGCCTTCCATAACATAGAATAACATAACATCACTGCGAACAATGAGCCAAAACATTGAAAATCATTTTTGAACTTTTAATCATTTGTAAGCTTTCGTAAATTGCATTTAAGTAATTTATAATTATTTCAAAGTATTTGACTTAAAACAATTTAATAAAAGTTTTCATTTTTAAAACAATTTATGACACAAGTTTTTAATATATAAAGTTTTGTTGTAAATAATTCTAAATAATGATTTTACTTTAACAAAATATTGTAATAAACTAAAACAATTTAGCTTCATATACTTTCCATTCAATATAATACATACCTCGATTTAAAAGTATTTTAATAGTAAAATACGTGTATTGTGCATGAATCTATTTATTTCGATCATCAGCAATAAAGAACAATAACCTCAACCTCGAGCTCAATCTCGTCTTAAACATCAAAACACGCCCTTATCAAAATCACTACTCATTCTAACCTTGATATAACTCCAACATAATCAAACCTAGTTGTAAGCACTAAACCATTAAAGCTAGTCTAAACATGACCATCACATACAAGCTTATTTTTATCAAGCTAATCATATGTCAAAAAATTTGAAAAACTAAAAAAATAAATCATAAACATGTGTAGCATTTCATATAAAAATTCAAAAAAATGAATGAAGGTCATAAACGTACTACAAACAGAATTTTATATGCACATATGCACACTATCCAGCAGTGGTAAAAATAGAGATAGCTGATTTAAAAAATTCATAAAATATTTAATAGAACTCATAAATATTAGACCACTTAATTTAACAACAGTAGAGACATTAAGAAACAATATATCAATTTTCTAGAATTTTTGAAGATGTAAAACTGTTTTAAACGAATTTACATTAAGAGATTAGGAAACAAGTCCAGAAACATTGAGGTTTATGTTTTGCACTTCAAAAATTCATAACTTAATGCTCACTCAATGAAAATTAGTCAAATAAAATTTAAATCATAGAGTATTCATAATGTTATATGAATATTATTTTTATAGGTAATTTTAAACCCTTTTAACAGCCTAAAATAATCTTATCCTTAGCCATCGCAATTCTGGAAAACAATTTACAAAACTGCAGCAGCCTAACATAATGATTTTTATTAATTTTTGTACTCAACAAAAAAATTATGAAATTAAACATACTATAAGTAGACATAACGAGGATTAGATAGAAAAATCGACATAATTTTTAGAGAGTATTTGGGTAATTAGAAAAAATTAACGAAGTCAGACATGTTGCTGAAAATTGGAATTTTCCAGTGCCACTGTTCTAACTTCGAAAATTCACAAAAAATTGGTTACTTAGAATAAATAAATTCAAACATATATGGAATGGGTGTTACATTAGGAACCTTCAACACTGCTTACCACGGGAAGTGGAGGGGCACTGGTGTTGAAATTAATTAAACGAATTAATGATAGATGTTTAGCTGGAAAACCTTCAGAAGAAGAACGCATGGGTTGCGTCTTTTTATTCAACTTTAAAAGCTCCAAATATTTGTATATTGCTTCCGGTTTTATGACATAGCTTGCTGAATGTTTGTATTAATTCAATCAAATAGATGACTTTTGGAGTGAATCAATTAAGTTTACCGTAATCCAAATATTTTCATCCCAATCAATTGAAGAAGAATTGAAACGAACTTCTATAAAACTCTTATAGAAGTTTAAATTTTTGTTCTCACAATTATAAGTGGAGTATACACTTTTTGAATATTTTTTAAAAATTAAGTAGTATTTTAATAGATCAATTTACATGTTATGAGGAGATTCCAATTGTATAATATGATTTTTCATCCCACGGTATTGGACACGACGGTTCTTGGTTCTGTGGCGACAGTAGAGAGTGAGTGCGTGTGATAAAGAAAAAAAAAGATAAATTTATTCTTACTTCTTTAAGAGTAATTTTGAAAATATAATTAATTAATAAAAAAAGAAGGGAAGCTAAAGAGATAAACTGAAAGGGTCAAATGTCACTACTCTTGAGGTTTGCCCAGTTGCATATGCATTTTCGGCCAGCATGATCTCGAGAATAATGAGCCCATATCGGGAAACCAATTTGATATATCCAAACAAAGAATAAGTGGGCTTGCTGTTTTTAAGATCCAACCCATCAACGGATAAATGAACAATAAGATTTTATTTTTGTTTTATGAAGCAAGCGTGCAAGAGTCAAATAGTGCCACCTATCAGTACATATGGTTTTCTGGAAGAAACACTTTCACCAAATGGGCCAATTGCTTCATCAGATTTGACGATTTTTGCACTGAAAATTATTTGAACAGCAAAAGGATGTATGTATTAACACTATCCACAAGTTTCTGCTTGAGCACTTGAAGCTAAATAACAATTTGAGAACCACCATTTCTTCCGCTAGTTCTCGACCTTCACGTCTTAATATCCTACACAAACGATTTGTTTCTCCATGTGCACGCGGGAGTTGATTTTTTCCACATATTAGACTAGGCCTTTCCATAATAGAAGTGAGCCTGAATTAGACTTCATTTAGATTTTAGAGACAATTTCGAAATTTTTAATTAGATTTAATTTGGAAGCGTCTTCATAATTTGTACTGCCAATGGTGTAAATTTAAAAAAGAGAAGATAAAAAAACAAACAAACAAACAAACGAAGAAGAATTCTAGCTAACACAAATTTTGTCAACCTCAAGTTGCATTCTCTGCAAACGAAAAATCTGTTTGAGGACGAATTTATGACTTATTGATAAGGAATGAAAAAGAGAAGATTTGCTAAATCAAGCATCTTAAATTCAATTCATATACACGATACATTAAGTCAGCATTTGCTGCCTAAGGATGATCAATGATTGAATGCCAAAGGGTGTGTATGCTAATTAGGACTAAAAATGAAATTGACAAGCCGAGCCGTCTCGTCTGTTTGTTTGCTCTTTGCCGGAGGCTAGCCAATAATAGTTAGTCAGCTCTCAAGGGAAGGTAGCTGTCCACCACTGCAAAGCCATAATAATACAACAACTAATTAAAGTCAATTCAATCCCCCACGTGTGAAAGACTACACACCCAAATTGAGTTTTCGATAAGTTCCTTTTAATTTCCACCGCACGCAAATTAACAGCCATGTACAGATGCAGCCAAGATCGATGAGAGATCTGAGGGTTGCTTACTACTCTGCTACCTCTTTTCGCCAATCAAAACCTCTTTTTCGACCTTTGCAAGCCAATGCCAAACATGCACCCACCTAACAAAACTCTCATAGGTTTCTAATCTGTCTATCTCGCAATCAAATTTTTGTCATCTATCCGTTCATCAGTTTTATATAGTCAATAATTTACGTCTTTCTTTTACAAATATTACAACTGTATGTTTTGAAATATGAATTTGAAGTTATGAATTGTTATCAAACTACAAAATGATATAAAACGTACGTAATCACTTTTGTTTAGCCTTAAATTTATATTTTAAATTATGCATATTTTCATAGTGAGCCACCAAGTCATATTCCGCAGACACACACACATGCACTACGAACTAATTAATACTCACGCTCAAAGCTGATTACTGTTTCGTAATTTTTTGTTTTGGGTATTGAAGCTAGCTACGTCGTTGATTATCATCAATAACAATATCATTGGTTGTAAGATTCTTGGCTTAAAGAATATTTAAGTGAAGAGAAAGTGTTATTATAATAACTAGAACAATGTCACCTGCCAAAAAAGAAGCATAAACATGTGCTAAGCAATGAGGTTGGGGAGATTTTCAAGGGCACGCTTTGGATTGATTTAAGGAGGCAGGCCCACTGGCTGAACCTCACGATTCTTAAGAGAATGTCTCTCTTGCATTGATTATGTAACAAAGTACATTAATTAAAAGACAACCATTTTATAAACAGATCTCCAATTAAAAGTGATCAGCGAAGTACAGTAGAGAATATTCATTAAAAATTACAAAAAAAGTTATAATAATTAATAATTAAACATTAGGCAAAAGTGATACAAACACTTTCTAGCCCTTGATCTTAATCATAACTGCCATAATTGCTAAACCTTTCCATATCAAAAAGGTTATCTGGGTAAAAGTTTCATTATTTCCACTCTTCATACTTGTCATTCCACTATATTACATAAATCTTGAAAAAGATATTATAAAACATAGTGGAACCAGCAAAAACAAAAGTGGAAAATTGAACGTCTCTCAGCTTTTGGGAGACGGGTGTCATGATGAAGGTTATCATTAGTGAAGGGTTTAATTAAAACTCTCGATCACATGATAAGATGTAACGATGAAGTTTATGATCATATGGACCTTGGATCAGTTCCTTTGTACTTGGATTTTTAAGGTTAGGAAATGTGGTTTTGCAGTTAATCATTGATGATAGAATGGTGGTGCCTATGATAACTAAGGATCCATAATAGGTTAGTTTTTTTTTTTTTTTTTTTTTTAACTTTCTTCAACTCTATGGGCGGTGGATATGATTAGGGTTCTGAAGTGAGAAATGGGTTTGCATGGGAAATGGGTTGTTGTTGTTGAATGGTAATGAACAGAAAGAAAGGCTGGTAGGTGGGCAATTCATGGAGTGATGATGATCAGGCTTTTGATGGCCTAGGTTTTCTAATGCTTTGACTTGTGACCTAAGAAACTTGAGATAGTTTGCAGCTTCGTCAAGCATTGAAGCAGTATCCATCTTGCTTCCACCAGGAACCAGCCTCTGCAAAACCCTAATCCTTTCGCTAATCCTCTCCCTTCTTTGCCGTGCAGCTACTGTTTGTGGATCGGTGGATATTCTAACATTCTTCCTCTTAGGCTTTTCCACCACCTCTAAGCCTAAATTCACTGGCCTAAACGCCGCTGCCCGATAAATCATCTCTTTCATATGAGCGATTGCCTCACGGTCAGGTTCCTCAATAGATGAAGATACTGAAGAATTATTACTTGCCTGTAACTGAAAATTGATGTTTGCTGAGCTTGGCCGCTTGTCCAATCTTGGTTTCTTCGCTTTCGGTGGATTCTCAGAGATGTGCTTAAAACCACCTACTTGAAAAAGATGGAATTGCTCACTTTGATGATCATCAATAGTTTTCCTCTTTGTGGAACCAGGCCTTAATTCCTCCTGATGAACAATTCTGCCATTGTTGACATACTGATCCGAGGAACAATGAGAGACTGTTTCTTGATCAAGCTCATTATTGACTGGACCATTGTTGTCTCTCGTAAAATTATTGGGAGCATTGTTTTCAGACTCTCCGGATGAAACTGCGCTACTGTTGGAACCAAAGTTCCACAGGTTTCTACAATCAGAAGAGAAGAGAATGGAGATTCCATCATCATCTTCAGCCGATGTCTCGGCGGTGTTGCTGTTAGTTGCTGAAAGCAAGCAATCAAGTGACTCAAGTGAGCATGTAGTTGTTGAAACACCAACAGCCTCATTAGCAACTTGTGATTGAGCTCCAGGAGCCGCTAGATTTCCCGATAGCGGCGTTGCCTCATAGCTCAATTCTCGACCAACGGTATCTTGCAAGCTTGCCGAGTGATCTAGTCCAGGCTGCAATATTAAATATAATGAATAAGACAACATGCATTTATTGAATTAAACTAAAGCACGATCTAGGTGGCTCATTTAATTTTAGAGCCACCTAGCTAGCTAGCTTACTCTTTCAAGATTTGAATTAAGTGGTGATATTTGAGCTTTTTGCAACACTTGAACTGGATAGAAGAGGTCTTCTGTTGGATCCATCTTGCCACCGTAACCATTATAGCAATTTGATGAGTTGGAAATCATGAACCTTTCGTCAGCTTCACCTTGTCGGTTGCTCCATATCGATGCAATACTAATACTATCCATTGATATAAGAATATTCCTTACACCAAAGCGACTCTCGATGTACGTAACGTAACAGGATAAGATAGATATGATAGATTTGATTCTGATTCTTTTATATCTGTAACAAATCAAAGAAACCCAATAAGACACGTTTATCGTTAAATCCAAACATAGGTTGAAATATATATAATCAGGGAACTCAGAATAATAATTCAATTGACGTACCAATTTCAGATCCAGCTGCTGGCTCAAATTTGTTCCAAGTGATTGATGAAAATAAAAGATTCAAACCTCAGCTTGACATCAGCTCCTGTACAACTCTTGTACTGGCACTAACTACCTTCTTTAATTCTAGCTATGTCATTGAAACTGTGGTCAGAAACAGGGAAAAGAAGAGCCACTGCTATCGTCAGTCTTGGCAACTAAAGTTTGTCCAGCAATGTAATAAAGACAAACCAAAACAAAATTCAAGAAACAAAACAGGTGTAGCCAAAACCCAAGAGACACATATGCATAAGAAAGCTGGATTTATTGCTCTACCTTGTGCTGCCGTGGAGAGCCAATATTGAGACGGTGGTGTTAAGCAAAGTTCAAAGGGCCTGTTTATATAGATAGAAAGTACAGATGGTCCAATTTTTGAGAACAAATTAAATAAGGGTGTTAAAAAAAAAGAGGTTTTTAAGTATGAGAAAAAAGAGAAGATGAAGATGAATTAAAAAAATAGCTTAGCAGTTGAAGGCAGATGTAATGTGGGGTTTGAAAAAAGATAAGGCTTTTTGGCCGCTTTGGTGGGGTTGTAAGAGTATATTTCTCTGCAGATGGGGAGCATGAGACTTCAGGGCAACATTTTTTTGAATCCTAACTAATTGATTTTTTTTTCAAATAAATGTTGTAAATAATATTTATTTATACTTGTTTTCTCTGAGTGGGGGGCTCTGAGTCAGACTCCTGCTTTTGGTTTGCTCCTGCTATATATTCCATGCGCACTGCAAAGTTCTAGTTAAAAAATAAAAATATTACTGCTTGAGAGAATGTGCATCTTTTTACTGTACTCTCATTGTTCTCTCTTTCTAAAAGACTGAAAGCTTTCCATTAATCATGTTTATAATCATAACTAGTAAATACTGGTTTCACTTTCAACTGCACAATTCTTTAATCACTTCATCATTTACCAATAATATTCGAGTGCATGGATGGCGTTTAATTTTTATTTGCTAAAGTTAGTAACAAGCCCCTTTCACATGGTTAAGGTGAAGGGTTAATTTCAGTCTCACAAGAGACACTTTTTTTTAAGCGAAAAAAAAGAAAAAAAAAAAAGGAAATTTTTTAAGGAGGTCGGTATGTACTACCATATGTAAGTGGAAGAGATTGAGTTTGAGTTTAGATGAGATCGCGCCAGTATAGAGTTAGGTAGCATTTATTTTATTTTATTTTTTATTTAAAATTTGAATGGATTTGATTTTTTTTTAAGAAAATCTAAATGGGTTTAAATATTCGAATGATTTTTTTTTAATACTTGAATATAAGTAGTATTTTAATTTTTTTAGAAATAAAAATATCTTAACTATGGTTATTTGATATTTATGCTCTTGTAAATATGTATAAAAAAAGAGATTAGGTTTTATAATTTAGGAAATAAATATACTTATTAGAGATATTTTTAAAATATAATATTTGCTTCTCATTTAGACTTTTTTCTATTATTAAGATAAAAGCTACAAGAATTTTACTTTTAATATTGAAACGTAAATATCTAAAAATTAAACATAAATTATAGAAAAAACAAATTTTTTAAAAAATCTGAAATTAATAAAATCATACTCTAGAGTTTTAACAAACAAACTGTTAATCTAAAAAAATTCTGATAGTTATTTTTTTTTTTTTTTTACCCTAATTGATATAAAAACTCTCAACAAATATATCTTATGTGCTTGCATATAAGTGTCTGATCATATACTAAAATCAACAATATGTATGGATCAAATATGTATGGTAGGCAGTGGTAAGATATTTTGTGAGTGAAGTTAATTACAGCGGTGAAAATTAAAAAAAAAAAAAAAAAAAACCTGAAATAGACGTGTGCAGATGCATTAAGAAGTCTATTCAGAAGGAAAAATGAGGTTAGAACATAAAAGATGCTGGCAGTGGCAGGCAAGCTAAGGCAGTCAGAGAAGAAGACTGCACAAAACCGAGCTGCTTATAGAATTTTGTCCCTTCATCAAATCATTTCCTTTTATTTTTATTTTTTTTTTTGGGTTAAGATTTTTGAAAATGGATTAATGAGTTTATTAAATATAGATAGTTGTACTTCTTAGGGATAGAAAGAGGCAACTGGATTCTGGGTTCTGAGTTCTGAGTCTTTCCCACATGCACCCCATCATTACAGCTCAGTGAATGGGTTCCCATGTAGCATTTGCTTCTTTCTGTTCTTTTCCCAATTAGTGTCTATTGCGTCAGCTCTCATGTTTTTCTGCGGATCAAGCAATAAGATAAGTAACAACTAGAATTTTTCTTGAAACAAAAATATGAAATCATATAATATATATTATCAGTGTACGCTTAATAAGCTTTATACTATTGGTTAATGTTAATTTACATAATGGAAATTAAAGAGCACATCCTGATCATAATAATTGTGAATTGCATCGCAGTACTTACCAACGAAAGTGACAGAGACCATAGTTGTGTTAGAACGTGTCCTGGTTTAGTGGGTTGAGTTCACTCTATTTATTAACAAAAAATCTCACCGCAAAATTTGCTAGCAGCCAAGGGGCTGGGCAGGGTCTACAGTAACATGATTCCCGATTATTATTCTCTGGTTGATAGCACGTACGGTACAGCATTAATCAACTAATGATCGTGAGTTGAACCACATCATTTGAGATGATCACGCTAAGGAGATGTCATGGTTTTTTAACCTGCAATTACCTCTTAACTGTCGAGTTTACGTGCCTCGGGGTCTTTAGGCTAATGGTAACAGAACACATGCCTTCAAAATGAAGTCTCATCCTTCGTACCTCCCAGTTGCGTAATTAGATAAATATAGATATTTTCTCATGAAAACATTGATATAATAAATATCTCTTTAATAATAGTAAGATAAATATCCAAATAATGGATCTATTAAATCCTTGATGGATAAGGTTTCCATTCCACGACAATTATAACTTGAAAATCATTACGCCGCAATTATATATAAATAATATCAAGGTTTATTTAAACAATTATATTTGCATGGTAAGTTTTATAAAAATTTTCATGTACTCATAAATAGCACCATCAAATGAATGTTCATATATACGTGAAATCGTACATTTGCAATACCTCATAAGAAAATTTCTTTAAGGAACAAATAAATAAAGTATTTCAAATGTTTTGTACACCTCGAATAGCAAATTTTGTTTTAATCAAATGCTGTAAAAGATTGAAAAGCTTATTTAAACCATTAAAAACACTCAGTACAACCGCTAACCACATTCAGCCCACATGAAAAGTTGATCAACAATTTCCCCGATTGAAAATTTCATGGGAGAAATTCTAGAATACATCAGAGATATCACAATCAATTAATTCATGTATGACATATGTATTACGTTTAATATAACCGTCACTTGCATAATGATTTTTTAAAATAAATGCACACATGTTTTAGCATGACTTATTTGTTGTATGGTTAACATAATATTTCTGATGTATTTTAAAATTTCTTATTTTATAGGGCTCACATTGGGGGTGGATTTAGCCCATGACTAATGCCTTACTTGAGAAAATAAGTTCTAAAAATTAAAGAGAAAATTACCCGAGTTTCTAATTAATTCTGTTAAATCTATTAAAATAACCTCGTTAAATTATAAATTCATAAAATTTAAATTTTAACTTTAAAAATTATAAATACCAACACTTTAAATAAAAAAAATGTCGCCATTATTTAATTTAATTTACTATTTTTTTAATTTAACTCCTTATTGTCATGTAATTTAAGCTTTGTAAATCACATTTTTTAAGATCTGCCACCGGGTACGTCGACTGTAACTTTCTAACCATGCGGTCCACCACACAGGAAACTCTCTCTGTTAAGAATGTCAATATCGCAATTAATACATTTCGGCTCCCCTCCCGCGTTATTTCTGGCTTTCTGCAAATGTTCTCTCCCAATCGTTTATTAGGTGTCGGTTCAAACCGACCGGACCCGACTCGGCTTCGCAGTTCGCGGCCGCTGGTCCCGTCAGTGACGTAATGCAATAGCTAACCGCTACCGTAGACCCCACAGGCCACAATTCTCTGGCGTCCTCTATTATCACCTCCTCAAATGTGAACTCAACGATCCAGCTCACACGTGGCATAGCGTCATTGGACGACCACCTGAGGAGATAGCCCTCTCCCATGTGGGAAAATCAAAACCGTGTAGAGCTGTAACTGGGACCATCTGATTGATGACCGAATCTCCCCTAAAATTTAACATTATCTTCTAGGATTTTAATCAGGGTGTCTATATTATCCTTGATGTAGATGTGTTGCACCATATTTTTGCTCCTTTTTCTATTTTTTCTTTTCAATTTTTTAGAATAAAATATGCTATAAAAAACAGTCAAGAACATTGGAGTTTTCATATCAAATCTTATTTGGTGCGGTTAAAATATTCATAAAATATAATCCGATATGGATGATGGATTGATTAGTAGTAGATAATAATATTTCTCAAACTCAATTACAAAAAGAAATTAAAATCTTATTTATCATAGAACAATATTTTTTTATGATCTTCGAAAAATAGTTTACTGATATAATATATATTGCGAAATGATATAAAATTCGATCACTTGATAGATAGGTATGAAACAAAATTAATTTGAATATTTTGCATAACAAGTTCTCATAGTAGTTTTGCACTATAAGAGCATTGCATGAATTTTATAAATTAATAAAATTATAAATAGACTGTTTCCAGTAGTAATAATACATTAAGGAATGTTACAATTATATAGTGTGATTTAACATAAATTTAAATAATTAAATCAATTTTCTCATGTAAAAAGAATTTTTATAATAATAAAAAGAATTTACTAATGTATTAATTTTTATTTCAAAAAAAATATTTAAAAAGTCATTGAAGTACGCACAATAATAATAAAAATAGTAACAAAAAATAAAGAATTTGGTTATATTGAAACTGTTTTATAATAAAGTATCGGTAATGATCGCATGATCATATGGATAAATATTAAATCTGTACTTACTGTTATGATCTAACGGTCATCATTAATGCTCTATGATGGAACGACTCCACCGTAGTCATTGCCAAAAATAAATGTGTAACAATACAACATCTTTTTTCAAAATTAACCAATTAACACTCTAGATGGCCTTTACATCGATGTGACATGTCGGCAGTAGTTCATGATGGATAAGGGGATTAATGATGTGACCACCACCGGCTGAGGAGGAATTATCGGTGATGGCGACTTGTCGTCACGGTGTGTAAATGCAGTGAGTTGAGGGCAAATGACGAAGATCGTAGTTCTTCCAATTAAGTACATTCATGCATGCGCGCATGCATGAATACAAAGCTTTGTTACATTCAATGGCCTTCAGCGCTCTAACTCTTAACTCAACAACCCACAACAGGCCAAAAAGTCCATGGGAGAGTGGGGGTCCTTATTATCTCTTCGAAATGGCAGGTCATTTTCTCCACATTTTCTAGAGCTGACTCTTTAGTAGCAATGGTAGCAGTAGTAGACTAGTAGCAAGTAGCAAACCTAGCAATATTTACTACTGCATACAAATCCCAGAAGACACAAGCCGGAATCTGGATGCTTCCAAGGGCCAGGCCTTTGTGATGCTGACCCACGTGCGGTTCTGAGAAACTAGCCCTGCATAATCACCAAGTTGAATTATTTTGTTGTTGAGAGATTTCTATAATTTCTGAAACAAAAACCAAGTTGAAAAGTATTGTGTACATATATATTTCTTTTGGGTAATGAAGAATTGTCTCGATACAGTGTAATTGTAAAACTTTTGATTGTTAGACTTCACTTAATTATTATCTACTTAAAAGACTGGAGATTTGACTGCTCGTCTGTTCTTTCTTAAAATCCCAAAAAATTGTTATGTCATATGGTGTAATTATCTATTGTACCATTGAGTTCGCTGTATCACTCTAATTCTTGAAGGTAATTGGGACACCAAACAGTCGAAAACTCGGATGTAAAATAAATAGTTGGCCGTTAACAAATACTACCACTTTTAAAAGACGACACTAAACAAGATTTTCGGCCATCCCAAAACACAATAACGCATGGACACCAGGCTTCAATATCCTCTAATTTTGGTCCAACAACAAGTCTCAATAGCCCAAAGCTTCTTAATATTGGGCCCATGTGTTCACAACTCAACCGACATGTCGGAGCAGGGATCCATACACTTGCATATGCACTTTTCAATATCTGCAACTTAAAAAACGACACGTCGTCTTTCTCGGATTTAAAATACCTAACAAACGGTAAAACCCCATGCTCGAAAACGCACAGCATTCACTCATCAAACTTAAACATGGCGACGCCACCACCGGGGGCGAACCTCGAGGGCGCACCACCGGCGGCCCCACCGCCACCGGGTACGGACATGACGGGGATCTGCTTCAGGGACCAATTGTGGCTAAACACATACCCACTTGATCGAAACATGATATTTGATTACTTCACTTTGTCTCCGTTTTATGATAGGACTTGCAACAATGAGCAGCTCAGAATGCGGTCCATTCACCCTCTAGATATCTCTCAACTCTCGTATGTCCGTCAAAATTATTTATACAGAGCAGATTTTGAATCTTGTGTCATTTGCTCTTTCAGTTTGTTTAAAGTTAATATTTTTTTGTTTATGTTCAATCTTTATATACAGATTGTGGGTTTTTTTTTTTAACGAAGTTAAGCATGATTTTGGGCGGATTAGGTGAAATAATGAATTGGGTTGAAAGGAAATTTCGAGTTTTTAACTTCTCTGTTGTTTTAGTTGGCTCTGGCCTCTGAGACTTGATGTTACTGATTCTGAGCTGAAGTGAAATTGGGTTAGGTTGAGTAAATTCGGCTCCCATTGTCATTTGGGGTCTTGACGATGCTGAAATTTGATCATTGAACTTTTAAAAAGGGATTTCAGGAGTATTTGAATTGAATTAGTTTATTATTTCAGTTTCTAATTTGTTTACCGTCTTGGGAGTGAATATCATTCTAATGCATTCAAGAGGTCAATATTTTTATTTCTATTCTAAGAATACCACCTGAGAAAGTGATGAAGAAAAAGAATGATGTTAATTTTGGAGCTACAAAATACCCTTATGTTCGAAAGCAGGGTCAGGAAATATATTTAATGACCAAAGAAGAAGAGAGGCATCAATTCTCCATAGGTTTTAAATAGAATTACTGAGTTTGCAAGTTTCTGTAATGGAAAAACTTCCGAATGAGTATATTTTGTTGAAATAAATGCAACCCATGATCCTAAAATGTGTTGTCTCTCCAGTTGTATTTGTACTTTAAGTTTTAACTTTCCCTACTTTGATTTAATTTTCTTGGGTGGTTTCAGCACTTGTTGTCTAGGTGTATGAACAAGTTGCTTAAAATTAGTGCATTTTCTCGATCATGTCTGTCACTGTCTGTGCTTCATCATATTAGTCATGAGGAGAAGTTTTTGCAGCTTAAGAACCAACCAGAATGAAAGACGTAGATACTTACAAAAATTGATTCATGAACAATTTGAGAACATGATTGTTTCATTATGTAATCCTTCTGTTGGTCATCAAGATTAAGCTGTTCATAGAAGCCCATGCCCGATACATGCCAAAACTTTGTGGCCATTGATAGAAAATATCTAATTTTTTTATGCTTTTACTGAAGATATTGCACGTGATGGAAATAAAAGGGTTGATATAAGTCATATTCCTTTCTCTTTATAGTTTGGATTATGCTATCTCCAAAGGCCTCAAATGTTTTTGTTCTGCAGGAAAATGACTGGCATCGAATACATGCTTAGTGAAGTTATGGAGCCCCACCTCTTTGTTATCCGTAAGCAAAAAAGGGATGGTCCTGAGAAAGTCACACCAATGCTTACTTATTACGTATTGGATGGTTCAATTTACCAAGCGCCGCAACTTTGCAATGTCTTTTCAGCTAGGATTGTGAGATTTCCTTTTCTCTTCTTTTCATAAATAGATTATTCCTATATAACTGTAGTTTTTGGTCATGAAATAATTATCCTTGAGCCATAATCATAATTTAATGCATTGCTTGGATAGTATAGATGATGTGAAAGCAAGTTTAAAGTGCAGACGAAAGATCTCATAAATAAGAATTAGTTTTATAAAAAGAGGTTTAGATGATATGCTGCTGATGTTAGACCATGATGATAGAGCAATTTCTAATCCATAGATTGGACCAAGCTGACTATCTGCATATTGATATGCTGGTGGAGACTATGTGGAACAAATATTATGTCATCATTTCACACGTAGATCAATTATTCTTTATGAATCTGATCTTGGTTGTGCACCGAAATGACAGGGACGTGCTCTCCACTATATACAGAAGGCTTTTACAACTGCTGCCTCAAAGCTGGAGAAGATTGGATATGGTATTAAAGTGCTATTTAACTATGCTGCTTTGTTTTACTTTAATCCATCATTTTTTACAAGATTCATGTTCATTAGTTGTGCAATATGTTTAGCCGTACATTTATAAGTTGTATGTATGTCATTTTGCAATAAAACTAAGGTGATCAGTTGGTTTGCCTCGGAGTTGGGTTTTTTTGCGAGTCTTAACTCATATTCTGTTGCTCTTGGAAGTACTTTCTTTTGGATCAGTTATATTTTGAACCATTGGTGATCATAATATAAGGAAAATATAATAAATATGGTGCAAACATGAAAGGCCTCAAATACCTTGAGATCTTTCAGTTGATGTCTTACGATTTTATTTATTTATTTATTCCTGTCACTCAGTTTCAGCAAATGTCATATCAATGCAGTACTTCACTGCATTGAGTATTGCAGCCTTCTTTGCATGTTGACATATGTTTAGACTATGTCTGAAGGATCATTTATGTCATGTACAGATGGAAAGGGCTCAAATTTGTTGCCATATAATTTATCAAGTTATAACTTTATGCCTCTGACTGACCCTTGGATCCAAAATTCTGTACCTTGCCTCAATCTTTAGTTTGTAAGGGGAAAAGGAAGAAAGACCAAGGCCTTTAACCTTACTGTAATTTCCTTGCTGTATATCCTGTTAAGTTTTCTTAGAACATCAGTTAATAATTGTGTACGACTCATATTTATCTTTCCTCATCATGTAAGTCTTAATTCATTCGGCTGCAGTTGATGCTGAAACTGATGGTGGTACCCCTCTTCACTTAAAGGCTGGTAAAGAGACAATTGATTTGAAAGAAGTAAAGCGAGTAGATCAGATACTTGCCTCGTTACAGCGCAAGGTAATTTTGTCACTGTGCAAATCCTCTCATGTCTCTTTTGAAGGATGCTAAAAATCTTTAAAAAGGAGAAAATGAAAAAGAAAGAAAGAACATAGGAACACTGTTGATCTTGATGTCAATATATTAACAGTCATTTAAACAGGTGTATGTTCCAGGTTGGTATTGCGTAACTATTCAGGAGTTTGAGTTACTTGCAAATGTGATATCCTGTTGGATGTTTTCAATTTTGTTTTGTCAATGGAGATCATTATTTTACTTTGCTCTTTTGCGAATATTTGAAATATCAACTGCTGTTCGGCTATACAAGTAATAAGTACCAAATTACAGCAACCGATGAATTATCTCAATATTTATTTTTGATAAGAACCTTTTGTCTCTATCTTTTGTGCAGAGCTATCATGTTGTTTTTTTTCTCTCAAACTCTTAAGAAATGTTCCCTGTTTTACAGCTACCACCAGCCCCTCCACCTCCACCATTCCCAGAAGGTTATGCGCCCCCTCAGACTGAGGAAGCAGAGAAAGACCCTGAAACCCAACAGACAGCAGAGCCACAACCTCCCGCTATTGATCCTATCATTGACCAAGGTCCTGCCAAAAGAATGAAAATTTGAAGCAGAGCGTGCAGCCTATTCTTAATACTAGTGTGAGCGCAGTCAAAATTGTGTTTAGCCTTTAAAATTCTTTACAAAAGCTGACCTTAGGTTTCTGCTAATGATCTTTTAATCTATGTGAAAATATCAAGTTTATATGAGGTTCCGGATTGTTGTAACAATGTAATCAGTTCTGTACATGAACACGAGGATGCGAAAATATAATAAGAATGGATCCTTTCACGGAGATAAAGCGTGAATTTATTTTATTTTGATCCAATAATTCTTCTGGAATGAGTGAATCGCTTGTAAATTGAAATGCTCATGTTGTGAGTTCTCTTTTCTTTGGTCTAGATAAACAAGATGACGAGCTACCCACTATCAAATACTGTCAGAAATTGAATCAGCGGTGGTAAAATTTTAACCGATACAAAACACAATCAAGAAAGAAATATATAAATAATAAGATTTTACCGTTATATATTTGTGTGTGTGTGTGTGATTTTAAAAGATTTTAAACTTAAAATTTATTAATACATTTAGAAATTAAATTTAATGTTTTAATATATTTAATTAATCCAACACGAATAAATTTATAATTGATTACAGCTGAAAAGAGAAAAATGTCTTTTCAGACTTTTGGATTAAGTGGGGCAGATGCCACCACTTATCACTTAGAACACTACCAGCTTTCGTCAAGCTTGACATTGAGCCATCTCTTAAGTACCATTAGACCGTTGGATCACATGCCACCATGTGATCAAACTGATCAATAGCATTATCATGGTCTGCGATCTACAAGCTGGCCATCTAATTAGTAGTAACGTGAACTTTGCATAAATAGCAATCGAGTCATAGTCATGTGTCTGATTATTTGGCAATTTGCTTAGAAGGACATGTGATAATCTTTAGTAACTTTGAATGCAGAATATTTTAGTCACGTTTCTGATAGTTTGGCTTGCTTAGAAAATTCGGTAATTTACACTTGCAAATAATCCGCTCGAAGCGTGGAATCCTGAAAAAGTGAAAAAGTGTAATGTTTTAAAAATACTTTTATCGTTATTTCTAGAGTTTGATTGAAATAAAAAAAAAAAATCATTACTACATTATAAAATAGAGTATAAATCTACTTACGAGTGCATAAAAATCTATCCAAACTTTGACTTGATGTATCATATTCATAGCCGAGGCACGGCTCGTAAAGAAAGAGAAATTTAAACCCTCAATTTGAATAATGAAGTAATGAGGTTATATAAAAAATTATTGTTTTTTTTTTTTAATAATGAATCATATAGAAAAATATATCATGGTATAAAAAGAATATTTTAAGAGAATTATTTAGTTCAGAAGAAGTTTCGGTGCATGATGTGATGATGAGATCACCTTAAGATCTGGGAGGTACTCTTCTAAGCTTGAAAGTACAAAATTATACTTAAATTTAAGCACGTGTGGTTAATGTAATAAATTTACTCCACACCCACAGGTCAAACGCAATCTTTGTTTCCAATAGTACCATGCAAATATCACCCTCCTACCACGCGCCCCCCGAAGACGGTAATTTTAACCCCTCAAAGTCGAAGGCTCAAACTCCACCATTTGTCCGTACAAAAGCTAATCATAATTAGGGATAAGAAAAATCAAGGCCCCAAAGTTCTTATTTATTTATTTATTTATTTATTTTTTACATAAGATATAGTTTGTACTTATATCTCTAATATGTATTTGTTTTATAGTTTCTGATATATATATATATATTTATTTATTTATTTATACTTACAACACAAATAAAATGATTTAAATTTTTATTTTAATAATATGATGAGAGTTGGTTGTCACTAAACTAATGAATGATTCTCTCTTAAACCCTGATATCATGGTTCAATATAATAAGGATACAATATCGAACAGGCAAACACAGGGACTTATTGGATATAGGTGGATAAACTATATCCTAATTCGAGAAAAATGAATAAGTGTTTGGAAAGCCAAATGTAGCAACCTCTTAATTAGGCAATTCTAGCGGCGTACTTCAACGTGCGCGTGGGGATTGGTTTCATCGTACTTCGAAGCAAAGAAAAGTAAAACACTTCGGGTTTAAACAAATCTTAAGCGGATTTTGCGAGAGAAGATTGGCCGTGTTAAACATAAGTAACATGTGGTTATATATATCTAAATCCCAGATTATGCTCAGAGTCTCAGACTCAGTCTTGCCTGTTCCCCAAATACCCACTAAGATTTGGCCACGTCAGAATATATCCGCAAGTTTCTTCGGGGATTCCCCTCTTGTTGTTACTGTACATGAAAGTACTGTAGAAGATAATTAAATGGAGTCTCTGTTCTATTCTATCCACTTTGGTCCTACGTTGTCCACATCCCATTTGTTTAGCATTTCTTTTATTTTCTTTTGTTCTTTTAGCTTTTCATGTTAGCTTTTAGGTGATGAGAAAGAGAGAGAGATCAGATCCTCCGCTTTTGTGGAATTCCAAAGCTGCCCTTCTCTTTAGCAGAATCTAATCTTTTTGGCCACCATTTATATCTATCTGTGTCTGATAGCTCATATCTTCACTGTTGCTTTTTTGGCCTCCACATTCTATGTTGCCTCATTTGCTTTTGTTTTAGCTGAGACTGTGGTTTTCTGAGCCGGGTGTGTTTCGGGAAATTGTGAAATTGTGTTGTTTTTCTTGGGTGTTTGAGCTTTTGGTCTCATAGGAAGGTTTGATTTGATGAGGTGGGTTTGTTAATTGGCTGCTTGTGTATTTGTGTCGTCAGAGTTCATGTGTTCTTGTTCTTTCTTTGTGGGCTTGAGTCACAAGATTTGTTTCTTTGAGGTGGGTTGATCGTGAGCGTTACTATTCTTTTTGAGGGATGGAGATTCAGAGTGCTTAAGTAATTGAATTTGCCTTGCAAATGGAATTTTGTTGTGAATTTGTAGAAAGAAATAGTTTGGTAAGTGGAATCTGTCGCGAAGGACCCGAAATATGAGAGGAGGAACAGAAGAAGGAAAGGTGACTAGTCCTATGTTTCCTAGGCTTCATGTGAATGATAAAGAGAAAGGAGGGCCAAGGGCACCTCCAAGAAACAAAATGGCTCTCTATGAACAGCTCAGCATACCCTCTCACAGGTACAGCTCTGGATCAGCACCTATGGTGCCGCTTCCACCTCCCAATGGCACCAGTTTGGTTTCTTCAATGCCATCAAGCAATGTGAGTTTAATTCATATGCTTTTCTGATCTTAATGTGCTGAATTCACGTTTTTAATTGTCTCTCTTCTATCTATGATCAATGATCTCTGTTCGACCTGCCCTTCTGTAAGACTGATTGCTGAGAACTAATCTTATGCCTTTAGCTCTCTTTAGGGAACAATTTACTCTATTTGGTAAAAGTTTCAGTCTCTGTTGCTAAAAATTTCAGATTTTGCTTATATGATGCACCTTAGGAGTTTACTGAATTTCTGAACTTTCATTTGTAATGAATTGAGAAATTTGAGTTTAGGTGTGATCTTGGAATACCTTTATTTTTTTTTTTCTTTTCTGTCCGTTTTATGGTGATTTTACTTAGTTTCAAGGGAGCAATATTTTTCCTAATTTTTCTGGTGTCAGTCTAAGCTTTGGATTGATTTGTTCTCTACCTTTCTTGTGTGTCTGCAACTAAATGCTTATTTGATGTCCCATGATCTGACTGTTGATGAAACATTCCATCACCTTGTGTCAGAGTTGATTCCATTAAAAGTTGCCTGTATGGTTTTGATATACACCATTCAATGCTCTATGCTGTATTGCCTCTTGTGATTTAAATAATTGATTTGTTATTGCAGGGCGGCCACGAAAGGAGTGTGTTTTCCAAACTTTGCAACTCCCCTGCATCATTTTCAGCTGAGAAGCTTCATTCTTATTCCTCCAATGGTATCAAGCCGAACAATATGATGGCAAATCAAGAAATGAAATCAGTGAAACCTTCAAATTACCAATGTTTGAATGCTGCCGGACCTTTGTCATCAAATGCTAAAAGCAGTTCATTTAAGCCAAGTAATTTCTCCAACTTTAGGCATTTTTCATTGAGGAAGCCTGGAGATGAGAATGATTTAAGAGTTTCCTCTGCCCAGTTAGGAATAGCTCCGCATTGTAGTAACAGTCAGCAAAGCAAAGATCAGAAATTTAAGCAGAAGAAAGGATCTGCTTTAGGAGATATCAAGTCTGGACCACGTATGAGGATCCAGAATGATGAGAATGCTTCTCAGACAAGTCTGGACCCTGTGGATAATTATACTTCAATCCCATTAAATAGAGATAGAAACTTGGCAGATGCGTCTTCCGTCCACTCGCCTAAAGTTAGGCATCCAGAATCATTGAAGAGAGCACATTCATCTTTGAACCAAGAAAATAGAAGCAGTTCAATGGAAACCCTCAACAGTTTACCCAGTACCAATTCAAGGTTACCTCGAGAGTGTGTGGCTTTGAGGGATGAAGTGGCCAATACTGATAGCCTTCTGATGGAGACTGCCAGGGATATAGACAAGGACAATGCTTTCAAGGTGAGAATGGAATCAAGTTTGAGGCCGTTGCTTCTAGACGATAATAGCAGTCCTAAAGAGCTGGAAAATGTTGAATGTCATGAAGACAAACATGAGAGGTCTGTGCAGGTGAGAGAAGTAGACAAACAAGATAATGTTTCCAACGCCTTTATGGTTGACTCAGTATCAGCTTTGGGTGTATCCCCAGATGATGTTGTGAGAGTCATAGGTGAGAAACAATTTTGGAAAGCTAGAAGAGCTATCATTGAGTAAGTATTGCATCTCAAGAGCATCAAATGATTGACTGGTTGCTTTTTTTATGTGATTATGATTATCTTCAAATGACTGACTGGTTGCTTTTTGTGTGATTATGATTATCTTCATAATATCTTATCTGTAAGTCTATTCCTTACATCAGAATATATTGCTGCCACATCTATGCAGCATTATGTTTTAGATTGATTTCCGAACTATATATTTTATGTGTTCATAGGCTTGTCCGGTGAATTCTAGGCAATGTGGATATGTGCAAGCAAACTTTCAGGTTCCGTGAATTCATTGTAGTCTTCAATGAGTTTTCTAAGTAGGAGGGAGTCAAAATCTGTTCTTATTTCTATAATTGAATAAATAGTTGTTAATTCTTACTGCCCAATAAATGGTAGGAAGTAGGAACAGTGCAGGCCCACTCCGAAGCAGACTGTCTTAGCGGCGGTTGATCAGATATATTGCATAGAGCAAACTTTGTAAGCCTATGCCTTCTGTTAAATCGTAAACTTTCAGTATTTGCTGGATTTGTGGTCTCCTTTTATAAACTATCAGACTTCCTTCCCTAGTTATGAAGTATTATTATGTCTGAAATAATCCTTCCCGATGTAGTCAGTTTTTGCTTGTAACAGAATAAAATAATTGGAATTTTATTGTTCTTAATCTAATTTGGTTTTTTGATAATATTTCACCAATTCACAGAACATTCGTTAAGTGTTTGAATAAATTTTTACTCTTTTTTTTTTTTCAGTCAACAAAGGGTCTTCGCTTTGCAAGTATTTGAATTGCATAGACTACTGAAGGTAAGTTGTAATTCCTGGTCAAGTTTCTCTGCTTTCTCTGCAATAAGATTCATTCATGCTTTTCTGCTTTCTCTTCTACAAGTTATGACAGAAAAATCATGCATAATGTTTAATTGCAACAGGTACAAAGATTGATTGCCAGATCTCCAAATTTGTTGCTTGAAGACAGCCTTTGTGTAGGCAAACCTCCTTTAAACACCCCTCAAGCTAAGAAGTTGCGATCTGAGTCTGTTCTAAAACCTCTGCCCTGGATTGCGAAGGCAAAAAATGATTCCCCAAATCTAGATCCTGGTTCTGAATGTGCCGAGGACAATGTAGTTGCTAATATTCTGCATCCTTTTATCAACAATGACACAAGCAAGGGATTTGTAACTCAACAATCAAATAATGGGTCTTGTTCTGGAGATGTACCTCCTGCACCCGCTGCTAACTCTAGGAATACCAAACAGACTCCATGGTGTTTCCCACCACCTGGAAATCAGTGGTTAGTTTCTGTGATGTCCCCTTCTGAAGGACTTGTTTACAAGCCCTATGCAGGGCCACGTCCTCCAACCTCTGGTTTTGTGGCACCATTCTACGGCAGCTGCGGTCCAGTGAGCTTAAATCCCGCAGGTGCTGACTTCCTGAACACGGTTTATGGTGTTCCGGCATCTCACCATGAAGGGATTGGAATTCTTCCGACCACCCCTCCTTTGGGTCAGACTGGCTTTCCGCCATATGGCATGCCAGTCATGAATGAGTCTACTTCTGGCACAGCTGTTGATGAAATGATCCCATTTCCTCCAAGAGGGCAGTCAATGGACAATCATTTATCAATGGTGGACATTAACTTCATGACACCCCATCAAAGTTCACGTAACATGTCAAGCCAGATGAGTCGACCGACATCAAGCTGTCTTGAAAAATTTAAGGCTTCAAAAGAGAGTGAGGTGCAGGCAAGTACTGCTAGTAGTCCCTCTGAAAGGGCTAAGGGGGATGCACTCCCTCTGTTCCCTATGGTACCAATAGTTCAAGCATCAGATCAAAATGATCAAACTGGTGAGCAGCAGGCACGGGTGATTAAGGTTGTTCCTTGCAACCCTAGATTAGCAACAGAATCAGCTGCTAGAATTTTCCAGTCCATACAGGAAGAGAGAAAACAGTATGATTAATTTTACCTGCATTTACTTCATTTCCAGACCTGATGAAACATGGAGCATGGAACGACTGTCTTAAATTATCAAACTCTTACGAACTTTCTGTATCCTGTAGTCCTATGTTGGAAAGATGTAAATATAATTCTTAATGAGTGATAAAATGTTCATGCTTTAGGTACTGTCACCACCCCAATTTGTACCATGAATGGAAAGGCAGGCTAATATTCCCATTTTAATTTCTTGTACATATTCAATTACGGGCCGATCAAAAATCCAGTTGTCAGATGTCGGTCTACACTGATTCTGATTACTTCTCTATTTCATCAAAGAAATAAAGCACCAAAGCATTAATGAAAGGAATTCTACTGGAACTAGGAATGCCACATGAAATCAAACACCAACACCAATGCTTACGCAACTAGGAATAATTATTATAAAAGGATTAGGAAATCAAAACTAGATTGGGAAAATACATGTCATCATCTACATATATATATACACTCTTAAATCCAACATCTCCAGTCAGAAGAGACCAAGATATGGCTCTTAACTTCGATTTCAGCCGCTTCCACCCCAGCCCTTTTATTCGTCTTCCAAATCGTTTGCAGTTTCAAGATTTGGCAAATCCCTTTCTTCTTCAAGGTTTTGAATACTATGTTGTAATAGATTTTGAAGCGACGTGCGACAAAGAAAGAAATCTTCATCCGCAGGAAATAATTGAATTTCCATCCGTGGTGGTGAGCGGTGTAACCGGAGAGATTATAGCATGTTTTCAAACTTATGTGCGGCCAACTTGTGATCCCTTATTGACTGATTTTTGCAAAGAATTGACAGGAATTCAACAGCACGAAGTTGACAATGGCGTTACTCTGGGGGAGGCTTTATATTTTCACGATCAATGGCTTTTGCAAATGGGTTTAAACCACACCAAATTTTCTGTGGTGACATGGTCAGATTGGGACTGTCAAGTAATGCTGGAATCTGAATGCCGAATCAAGAAGATTCAAAAGCCTGCTTATTTCAACCAATGGATCAACTTAAGGGTTCCATTCAGCAAGGTTTTTGGCGATGTGAGATGCAATCTGAAGGAGGCTGTTGAGCTGGCTGGACTTATTTGGCAGGGTCGTGTTCACTGTGGCCTTGATGATGCCATTAATATTGCTAGATTACTCTCCGTCATCATGAGAAGGGGATTTAAATTCTCCATCACCAAGTCTTTGACGCCACAAGCAAATCCAAATTCTCTGACATGGAACAGTCACCAATTTCTTGAGCCACAAGCTATGTGTACTCCTCCACATACTTCACTTACACAAGAATTTGAAGATTGTCGATACTGTTACTGTGGAGCAAAAAGCACAAAAAAGGTGATTCAAAAACCGGGACCAAAGCGAGGGAGCTTCTTTTTCGGATGCGGGAACTGGACGCCTAATAGGGGTGCTTGTTGCAATTATTTTCAATGGGCTACTACTTCTTAGCTCAAAAAGTGCTTAATTAAATGAATTTTCTCTTTCTTTATTAGTGCTTGCAATTGGATAATAGGTATCCCGTATAACCAGTGAATCCATGGCCAATTATTTAACTCCTTAATCTTAACCCAAGTAAATAGACTAAATGCATCAGAAAACTTTAATGGTAATTAATTCTGCTTTGATATTATTTAGTAATGACATGAATGAAACACAACTTTACATTGACAAGGACAATTTCACGGGCACCTATCTGAATATCCTGGACCTCCAAAATAAAATGAGACACCATCGCCCTTATATTCTGCAAAACGTAAATCGTAGCAGGGAGGCTTTGTCACATAAATCTGAAGATTTTCAGGATCTCTCATATTGCCAGACTCATCAACGTATCCTATTTTCCTGAAAAAACAAGCTTTTCCATAGGATTCTTCAGGAAAATGGCCACTGCCCATTTGAGTTGAAGTGTGGCGTCCCCCAAAGTCGCTATTTGTTATCTCCCCTCCCCAATTTATCTCAGTCGAACAGTCAGCTAAACTTGTGAAGATGGAGCCTGGCCAATACCCTATTAACTGGTCTTGCATTTGAAGCCACCAATTGCCACTGCTCTTATCCTGAAATGACAATTTTTTACTTTCATCTTACATGTATATATAATATCTCAAGGAAAATGATCAAAAATCCATGTTTGCACAAATTAATCATTCTTCTCCTCATGTTTCAAACTTCCTTACCGTAAAAAGGATTATGTTAATTTTTGTTTTATTTTTACTTTTATTATTTTACCCCTACAATCCAACTTATGCTTTGTTTTTTTTTTTTTTCGCTTATTAATCAATTGCTGGTGACTACCTGCACAAAAGGCCAGCAATTACTCAACAGAAGAATGAAAAAACAAAAACAAAAAAAAAAAGAAAGAAAGAAAGAAGAAGTAGTCACGTCTGATTGTAGAAGGAAAATAATAGAAGAGACACAAAATAAATTGAATAAAAATACAATTTTTTCAACAACATGGTTGATCATTTTCTTTAATTCTTTTATATGTCGCGAATTCCATCTTGAATATGTGTATAAACAGAACTTGAATTAAAACTGAATTAATGAGATTAATTACCTTGGTTATGGTGATGATTATTCCAAATTGCTCACCACCATATCTGGAAACTGGTTCCACTGCAGCACCAAGGCAAATTTGTGTGGTAGTGTGCACAAAGCCAGGGCAAACAAGATTGTAGCAACCTGTGCTACGGTAGCCATCCCTCTAACAACCGCATGATAGTTAACATGTTCATCAGAATTTAATTAAATAATATGTTCATTTGTGATAAATATAATGGAAGGGATCGAATATACTTACCGTCCAGTATATGAACAATCTTGTCTTATTCTCACCACTGTTAACCTGGATTAACCATGATGAATTATTATGTTACTGATTGAACTCTCAAATTTAATTGAATTTTTAAACTTCAATTGGCTGGTCAAGCTTACCAACCATCCAACCTCCATAGTGTTCGCTTCATTTCCTTCGCCTGACCCAACCCAAATTTGTGCGAAACTGAATTCTCCATGGTACGTTGCAGGGTTCCATACATTGATTGTTGCACGAGCACCATGGTAATGCCCATCGACTAGGGCTACTTGTGCATACTAATTCATATACATTTGTGTTTTGTTTAATTCCACGCAAATATAGAAGATAAAATCGGCAGAGAGACAATTAAAGTTAGCTATTGAAATCATATATAATAAATGAAAAATTAATATAAAGTTGAATGTGACCTCATGACCAGGGGGAGCAATGAAATCATTGGCCTGTTTCTTTTGCGAAACTGCTCGGTAGCTGCGACGACGACGATTAAAATGTTGTGTTCTTAATACGGGGATAGTTCCTTCAGGGCATTCTTCATTCTTGTGCCAACTTTGAAGGAGTATATTGTGGTTGTTTTCTGATTCAATTCCACTTGAATGCACATGGGGTTTCATCTATGAATTTATTAAAAACAAAAGTTTGGACAAATTTGATTACTTAGAAATTATTCTAAAATTATGTAACCCTTTTGTATAGATGTACTAAGTACTAACCTGTATGGTGTGATTTTTCAGAAGTGGATGACTAAAAGCAGGCTGTTTGTTGATATCCACACAGTCAATAACATCACCATCTTCACTCTGCAAAAATATATATTAATACGACCTGAAGCTTTCAAAATTCATAGCCTTGAACCAGCATAATAAGAATATATTAAAGGAGGAATTAAGTTTATGCATGCAATAAAATTTAATAACCTCAATGGTTTTGACCGTTCCCTCATGCACGAGCAGCTCTTTATTTTTCATGAATTCGGCCCTTCTGCCATCAACAAGTGGGATCAACATGTGAAATAGCATTATTAAAACAAATTTGCATTTGGTACTCCTATCATTCCTATCATCCATTGATGAACTTCAATATATTTTTTTTCTCTGATGTAACTTTCTGACGAAAATTTTCACCATTTGGGGCAAGCATTTATTCTCCTACTGATCTTGTTTGTATGCTAGATAAAGTTAGGAATCATACAATTACACAATTACGTAGCATGTTTGGATATCAAAGTCTATATTTAATTATACAACAAGGAAAAAAGTGAAATAAATTCTAAAATTATGTTCATCCAATATGTCTATATCCACGACTTTTCTTTTATTGGAAACTAATTAACTGATGTAATTAATTAAATGAAAGATAGATATATAGTGTCAATGAGTCACCTCTTTATCCACTTAGTTTATTCCGTTCGTTGATAAAATCTCCTTTCTTAAGTCTCTTAATTCATGCTGATAGCTTGATTTATCGCCAATTCCATGATTTAATTTGATTAGACTACTTAATTTGAAAGTTTCACGTGCCACATACATTTCAACCACATTAATGACATATTCTTTAGGTATTTGTAGGAAAACGACCAACTAAGACATTTCATCATAAGATATATTTTGTCCTTTTGACTTCACATATACTAGTCACAAAAAATTATAAATAAAATAAAGTATACTTTGGCAAAAAACTCAAATCCTTGATCTTAAGAATAAGGTATGGAGGTGTCCATAGACCAGCACCCAACCAACCAATGATTTGTGATATTAATTTTAGTACTTATATTTATTACAATGATTTGTGATATGAAAATTTTCTATAGGGTTATTTTAATTATTTTTTTATGTAATGTTTTAAATATTTTTTATTTTATTTTTTTAAAACAAAAATTCCTAGGCATTTAAAGTGGGCCCAAAAACCTCTGGCATCACACTAATCGGACGGGTGAAAATGCAAAATTGACAAATAATAATAATAAGGAGAAGAATAGTTAACAAAATTTCTATGAGGATAGGTGGATTTTGGGGTACTATGAAATAGTTGGAGGTTTTAGAGTTTTTACCTATTAGACCCACAATAACTTGCGCATATTTCTTTTTAATTTAAATCCATGATAATCTAAGTCATGTGATGTTTTAAAGTGCAACATGTGTTTTTATAACTTTGTATATAGTTAAGATCTTATTAGGTGTAAAATGTCTAATAATAATAAAATTTCGACTTGAGTATAACTAAGATATAATTACTGTGAATTAGCAGTATGCTAATAAAACGTCGATCACAATCTTGTATAATATTTTTCATTACTTCTTTACTGATTTTGATTAGTTCTCCATTCCATTAAGGAAATCAATTAAACCCCCAAGCTTGAAAGAAATTCTAATGCAAACAGGATTAAGCCATATCTGAAATCAAATACCAGCCCAATTCCTAACACAACTAGAAAATAAAAGCCTATAAAAATAATTAGGAAATTAAAACTAGATTAGAGAAAATAAATTCCATCATCTCTACACACACACAAAGTGTCTTAAATCCAAAATTAATCTACATCAACAATCAATAACGCGAGATAGAATGGCCCTTGACAGCTTCCAAAGAACCCCTTTTTACCAAATTCCCCCTTTCTTCTTCGTCACCCAAATCCTTTTATTCCGCAAAGGCTTCAGGATCTTGATAACTTTGTAGTGGTCGACTTCGAGGCCCAATGTGACAAAAATAAGACTCCGCACCCACAGGAAATAATAGAATTTCCTTCGGTTATTGTAAGTGGTGTCACTGGACAGATTACAGCCAGTTTTCAAACTTGCGTACGTCCAACTCACAATAAATTGCTTACGAAATTCTGCAAGGAGCTGACAGGAATTCAGCAGCATCAAGTTGACAACGTCATAGTTCTTGGCAAGGCATTATTTTTACAGGATAATCGGCTACAGCATATGGGCGTCACGCACACCAACTTTGCTGTGGTGACCTGGTCAGATTGGGATTGTCAGGTGATACTGGAATCCGAATGCCGATTCAAGAACATTCCAAAGCCTGCTTATTCAACCGTTGGATCAACTTGAGGGTTCCATTCAGCAAGTTTTGGCGACGTGAGGTGCAATTTGAAAGAGGCTGTTGAGCTGGCTGGACTTGTTTGGCGCGGCCGTGTCCACTGTGGCCTTGATGACTCCATAAACATTGCAAGCTTACTTGCTCTCATCATGCAGAGGGGATTTAAATTCTCAATTACTAAATCTTTGACGCCGTCGCAAGCAATTACTCAGGATTCTCTGATGACGTGGAATTGTTATCATCAGTTTCTTGTGCTGCAGCGTATGTGTACTCCTTCTATGGAGCCAAAAGCTTCAAGAAGATAGTTCAAAAGCCAGGACCAAAGTGTGGAAGCTTCTTTTTCGGATGTGGGAACTGGACGCCGAACAAGGGTGCTTGCTGCAATTATTTTCAGTGGGCTACTACTTGATTATATAATTTGCTCAATTTTCAGTTTTGTTTAATGCCTATAATTAATTAATCAAGGGTGGGATGTGAATTCTTCGATTAATTAGTGTCAATCAAGTCTGTCTCTCGTATTGAGGTGTATTTTAATTTATGCAATCTTTCTTTCATTCTCTGTTTAAACTTCGGAAGCATGCATGTACACTTTCTGCAACTTAATAATTTTGGAGAGATTATATATTTTGAATGATTATTTAACTTCCACTATTGACTTTGATAGAGACTAAATCAATAAGACCTTTAATTAGAAAAAATGAAATTAAAAGTGAATTTTTCTAACTTACCCCGAATATTTACTTATATGCTTTAACCATTTCACTTTATTAATGAAGAAAGTCACATTATCAATTATACCATTTCTGGAAAAAAAAATTTACCTATTTTTTGGGGTCTACTTTCCAAATGATAAGGTACAACACACAAACTAATTATTGCCAAAACGAACAATAAAATAAAGACACTTCCGATATTATTTAGTAATGGAGTAGTTAGCAGTACAACTTTATTCAATTGATGATACAGATCACTTTCACTGGCAATTTTTTGAATATCCAGGACCTCCGAAATAAAAGAAGACACCAAACTTGCTATCTTTTCCCGTACGTAAATCGTAGCAAGGGGGCCTTGTCACATAAGGTTGAAGATTTTCAGGATCTTTGACATTGTTACCTTCATCAAAGTATCCAAGTCTTGTGAAATAACTAGCTTTGCCATAGGCTTCATTAGGAAAATGGCCACTTCCCATTTGAGTTGAAGTGTGATGACCATCAGGTTGGTTATTGACTATCTCTCCTCCCCAAGATATCGCATCAGAAGTGCCGGCAAAATGCGTAAAGATGGAGCTTGGCCAATACCCTACTAACTGGTCTTGCACTTGCAGCCACCAATTTCCATCAACTTTATTGAACTGATCAAAGAAGAAAAACAAAATCAATGCAGTCAGTCTCCCCCCAATGCTATTAGGGTTTAATTTAATCCACAATTAACGTTCCTTTTGTGTTGTCCTAGTAAAATTAACAGAAAAGAGAATGAGAATAACCGTTACTACGTACCTTATGTATGATGATGGCTATCTCGCGTTGCTCCCCACCATACTTCGAAACAGGTTCTATAGAAGCGCCAAGGGCTATATTTTTGCTTGTTTGGACAAAACCAGGGCAATCAAGATTGTAGCAACCAGTGCTTTGGTAGCCATCACTCTAACAACCATGGAAAAACGTGATAGCAAAAATTTGGAGGCAATTAATATAGTGATATATTCCATATATATATGCGTAGCAATTTAAGAAATTTGTTTAATTTTTAAGATGGAACTGAAGGAATAATCAAATCTACTTACAGTCCAATATATGAACAATCTTGTTTTCTTCTCGCCATTGTTAACCTGGAATCATGAATTATTTCCTTAGTAAACATTCAGGCAGTACTTGAATTTTTAGTCAATTCATATTTAGTTTTAACTATTAAAATTGTATGAAGTCTGAACTCCGCTCTCCCTAGGAAATTTATTTAACATTTCCACACGTGCTATAAATATGCAAGCTGTATGCATGTTTCATTTGGCTGAAGCTTAATTACCATCCATCCAGCCTCTGCAGTATTCAACTCATTTCTATCGCCGGCCACAACCCAAATCTGAGCGATACTGAGTTCTCCGAAATTTGTTAGAGGGTTCCAAACGTTGATTGAAGCACGAGCACCATAGTAATTCCCATCGACTGCAGAAACTTGTGCATACTGATAATCATACATGTTTTTATTATTTTTTTTTCATACAAAAAGAAGATGAAATTATTATAATAAAGTGAAAAAATCATTATCATTAAAGTTAAATTCTGACCTCATGATTAGAGGGATTATTTAGCTGTGCTACTTTCTTCTGCAAGAATGGTGGGTAGCTACGTCGACTATGATTAAAACACTGCGTTCTGCTTAGTAGTGGGACAGTTCCTTCAGGGCATTCACCACTATTATGCCAACTTTGAAAGAGTATATTCGGATTGTTTTCTGCTTCATCGGTTCCTCTTGAGTGCACATGGGGTTTTACCTGCGAATTTGAAAGACAAAACTTTTATTTTTGGAAACATTTAATTCGAAATCTTTAATGTAAATTTTATGTACTAACCGCTATGGTGTGATTTTTCAGAAGTGGATGATTAAAAGTAGGTTGTTTTCTTATGTCCACGCAGTCAATCACATCACCATCTTCACTCTGCAAAAATATCACTACAACTTGAGCCTTGAAAATTCATAACCTTAAACAAAAGTAGAAAAAAAAAATGTTAATAACCTCAATGGTTTTTACTGCTCCCTCATGCACGGGCAGCTCGCTATTTTTCATGAATCGATCAACTCCTCTTCCATCAACAAATGTCACCAACATGTGAGAAAGCAGTATTAACAAAAATTTGCAGTCTCCAAGTTTGATAATCTTACCATTCCAATCGGCCATGTTGAACTTCAAATTTTTTTACGAACTTAATTTTCTTGTGACAAAATTGGGCCATTTGGGGTTACTATTTATTCACCAATCGGTTTTGTTTGTTTTTTATACATGTGTTAAGAATAATTGGAAGTGCTTAACTTACTAATTATGTTTAGATATCCTTTGCTGTATCTTTTATAAAAAGGAAACCAACACTAACAAAATAATGGATCCTCACTGTAATTGGATGTAGACATATTTTCTAAACTTATTTTCATCCAATGGTACATGTAAAAATTTTCTGTTATTAGTAATTTTACTAACAATAAAATTTGCGTTGGATGAACTATATAGTTTGAATGAGTCACATTGTTATTTGATTTACTCGGTCTTTAACAAAATCTCCAATGTGGTTTCATCATTCATGCAGGTTAATTTATCACTAATTACATGATTATGGAAGGTGTCTATTTTAATTAGCTCATGAGTTGGTTCTAATAATTTTATAGACATTTACGAACTTCACTTTTACTCAAAAGTTTGAGCCAAGTTTATATACTCGAAGAGACTATAAAATATCTCTTTAACACCTCCATCATGTGTATATCGACAATTTAATCTAAATTTTATCACGTGGAAAAGGATGTGTTTGCCTCACTTGAGCATTAGTTGACTTTGATACCATATGTATAGCAACGCTCAACATTAGTTGGTTTTAATACTATCCCATGAGTTTAAACTTGTATTAAAATATATTTCATGTCAAGATTTTAAAAGCATGAAATTAGTTTGGTCGGTGTTACTGGAATCCAAGACAATTGTGAACTTTTTTTTTCTTTTTTCTTTTTTCTTTTTCCTTCTGAGAAGACGATCGTGAACTTGGACATATGGAGATTAGAGCATTTAGTGCCCAATCACAAGATATGATTGGATGAAAGTGCCGATAAGACCAATTTAGCATCGTGTAAGAATCTCAAATCCTTATACTGTTCTCTATGGCTTTCAATTCCATAATTAAGGATGAGTGGCTCAGCAGCCAAATTTCTAAATTTCAGCTCCTAGAGCATTTAAGCTTATGGTCTTATGAAGACTTGACGAGCAATAAGGTTCCGAGTACTAGTCTTAAGAGATTGCAAATCTCTAATTGTGTAAGATTGGTTGAAGTCCAGATGGAGACTCCTAAATTATGCTTATTCAGATATCAATAAGGTGATATAGTATCTTTTTCTTTTGATGCATTGACTTTGCTGGAAACTGATCTTTGTTTTCGTCTCCAACACTCAAATTGGCATGCTATATACGTTAAAACTTCTTGAGTTCCTGTTGGATATACAAGCATACAAGAAAGTGTAATTTCAGGCAAATGACAACAGCCAACAGAAGGGGCCTAGAATTAATCAGTGTACGGTAAAATTTCTACCACAGCACCAATGACCAATGTACACAAGTCTGCAGGTGCTGCATTCTGCAAAATTACATCTTCTTTGGGAGGAAAATATTCCGCCTCCATTCTGTCACCTTCAAAGTCCAAACAAACCAAACATGAAGGCTCAATTGGAAAAGCAAGTCATTTAACTCTCCACGGAAGAAGTAACTTGATCAACCAGCTGAAAAAAATAGAAAGTATGACATGCTTAATTTGAATTGCCTTAGGAAGTAACTCAATGGTCTCTTGTTGCCGCAGCCCTTCTAAATCAGTTACGTGCCTCAAACACAGATGAGCGAGTTTCTGATCGTGCAACTGAACTGGGAGTTGGTTTTTTCTTATAAAACTTGAGGCAGCTTGTACAGCATCCCTCTAAAATAAACCCGAATTAAAGATCAATACTCGAACTAGAACCAGAAGCACAACAGGTACAAACATATATGGTCACGTAATTAAGGATAGATTCTCAACTTCACAAGTATTTCCTTGTGCGAGTGGTGCCATGAACAGCAAGATTGTCCATGTTTCCAAATTCATAAAAAGTATACGAGTTTAAAAACTGATAACACAGAGAAATCAACATGAAATAGCTGGAAAATAATGGATAATTGGATATTTTATCACCGTATCAGACTTGACTTCTGCCTTTACTCCATCATAGCATAATGCTAACGCATTTAAAATTTCTTCCCTTAATGAATGCCCACGAGAAAAAGAAATGTATAAATTATTGCTTGGCTGAAATTTAAATGCCAGTACCCAAATTTGAGGCTTATCTAATTTCCTTGCATAAGCATCACCAGAGAATGATTTATTTGCTAATTAGACCAAATCAATAGAATTTTCAAATTTCAAATACTATGTTCTCTGCATGAATGAAGCTACAATTCAAAGAAATATAATCATGTAGCTGGAAATCACCCCATCCAAATTTACAAATTAAAGATCACTGTGGGTTGGACCACGAATAGGTTGGGTCCCCTGCCAACCTTGTAGGAGTGCAGCAGCTAGCTTGGAATTGCAGCTTAAGGTCAAGAAAGTTCAAGTAGGCATACACATTCGATATGAGGAGTGTGAGGGAACATATCTACTGGTTGTAAACTTTTTAGTTTATAACATCCCTTTATGTTTTGAGCTGCCTGCAGGAGAAATTTCAAGAGTTGAGACCACAGCAAGTTTTAAGACAAAGGAGATTTAGTACAACCACTATACGCACCACACCATGACAAAGGTAATCAAGGTCACGTGCACATGTGGCCGGATTACACGATACATAAACAATGCGTGGTGCCTTCAGCTTTAGCAGGAACTTGATCAATTTCATGTGCATACCAGGGCGGTTTGGATCTGTAGAATTTGCCACATTAAAAAAAATTTAAAAAAAAACTTACTTCCAGATAATTTTTTATGCAAATATTGAATAGTGAAAGTGAATTCTTATCAGTTCACTTACTTTTAAAATAATAAATAATAGTTCCCTGCCTTACTGTAATACAGTCTTGTACTATTGTGATCCAATTAGAATTTGCTCATCAGTCATCAATCACAAACAAAATCGTGCCTCAAGTCAATCGCTGCCAAGTCAGGTCTGCAAACCTAAAATTTGAAATTATCCTACTCCTATATCTAAATCTCATCCCAGCCCTCCTCCCACCCCAACTCCACCAAGAACTCAAGTAATTGTTGATTATCCAGTCTATCATTAGAACAGCTTAAAATGTGCAGTAGCAGGACAATTTAACTTTTCTAGAAGAAGCGATGAATTCAGTAAACAAGAAACCTAGCAAGAAGAACACCTGAAATGACGATGTCTGGCTTTGGAAAAGCATTGCCAAAATCTTCACCAATTTTGTTGAGATCCCCGTGAACAAAAGTAGCATTAGAAATATTGTTCAACTTTGCATTTCTACAAGCATCTGATATAGCTTGAGGAACTACTTCATATCCATAAACATGTTTAACCCTGACAGCATGGAATGCAAAGGGTAAATACAATATGAGGTCATTTATGGTTAAAAACCAGGTAAACAGAATATTGGTGATACTCAACAATTAAACCTAATGAAGCAAGGAGACATACCATCTTGCAAGCGTTAAACCAATGGTACCAGTTCCACAAAATAGGTCAAGCACAATCTCGGAGCCATCGCCTCTGAGACCAGCACAATCTTCAATAAGTTTATACAGAACCTCTGCCTAAAACAGTGTAGATCTTTGCATTTACCGTTATGGGAACTACCCATGAAGCCAAATGAAAAGCTGAAGCAAGAGATCAAGGAACAACGAACGGGAGCAAGTATCTGCTGGCATACCTGGTGAGTATTTGTCTGGAAGAAAGAGTTGGCTGAAATTTGAAATGTAAGCCCTCTTAATGTCTCGGTGATGTTAGATTTCCCATACAGAGTGTACTCCTCCTCCCCGACAGATGTGTTACCGACAGAAGTATTTACATTATTTATAATGCTCACCTATCATTCACCAGAAATTTATATTACTATAACTATGTAATGCAAAAATAAACCAGCAATATACAGTCTTTACAGACTGAAATAAAATGCTGTCAAGAGGAAGCCAAAGGATTTTTCACTAACGCATCAATGTTAAAGAGGCTCAAATTGATATGAGACAATCTATATGCATAATTTATAGAACAATTAGACTCATATGAAGTTTAAGGGAGTCACCATATACTAATGGCTTTGTGTTTGCCAGATATCTAACTGCAGGAAGTAGGTTCTAGAAAAATTAGAGTTGGGTTTTACATAGAAAAGATAGATAAGAAACAGGTATGCACACCTAAAAGATATGCATCTTTAGTCAGTACAGAGAGAAATTTTCATTGAAGATAAGGAGTATACAGAGCTAGGAAAGTAGAAGATTTTTTCATTTGCACAATATTCACTGTGGCAGATAAGACAGAAGTGAGAAAAGATTATACAGCGCACTTGATTCAAGTTTTAAATTCTCATAACGGTTCAGACCAATCAAATGGAAGACATTACAGACAAATCACACTGTCAAATGGAATCAACATAAGAACCAAAAGTAGATTAAATGATACAAGGAGATTATTTGATAATTACAACCATGAAGACAGAATGTGTGAGCCAACAAAAAGATCCCTCCTTCATATATACAGTAATATTTCATGTTATCCTAAAGCAGTTAAAAAAAATTTGCTATCAAGTGCACTGTATGATCCTTTCCCACTTCTGGCTAAAGAATTTGCTATCGCAAGCACTGTATGATCCTTTCCCACTTGTGGCTAATCTGCCATGGAGGATAGTGTGCAAATAAAAGCATTTGACAATAGCCACTCAACGATTTGGCTAACTGTATCAAGACAGACCACAAAATCTATATTGACATAAATGAAAATCTATATTGTCATAAATGATAATAGGCATTCCCATACAGACCACTAACCACTTCAGGCACAGATGAAATTTTCTCAACCAGTGGCTTCAGCAGCTCTGGCTTGTAAGATGAGGTTACAAAATTGACCATGAGTTGAGGTAGCCCAGTCTTCACATCACTGGAGCACAAATCACAAAACTATTAAATCACGGGAAAAGTTAGTTTACTGAATTATATTTTTCCTCAACCCCGGTCTAACCCTGATGTTCAAACATTATGGCATTGCATTATAGGAGAATGTCCACAAAATGTAAAATATAAGTAATATCACTGAGCAGGAGTGACTTCCTTATGAAAGGATGAACATAAGAAGTTAAGAACAAAAGCAATCTTGTATGTTGATTATGAAGCCATCAGTGATGATATGATATAGGGTAGAACTCAACGTACCTTCCAGTTCTTAGCATTAGATGCTTGAGAAATCCAGAATGTGAGTGAACATCATAAGGAGATAGGCCTAATTGTGGGTCTCTCCAGTAATCTTGGACAGCCGCAAGAACCTATGTATTAAATGGAATACAAAGAGGCACAAATAAATTTCTCTTATACAAATCCATACATACTGCCAATAATAATCATTTAAACAACAAATAATGGCAAAAAGTTAGTTAAAGCTGCATTTCCAGTTTGTATGAACCCTTTTCTTCTCTTTTCTTTTTCCAATTCTGTTTCCAAT
Organism: Luvunga scandens; assembly: GCA_030449905.1. Lineage (NCBI taxonomy): Eukaryota > Viridiplantae > Streptophyta > Magnoliopsida > Sapindales > Rutaceae > Luvunga > Luvunga scandens. Next base: position 549,056 of record JASUUG010000265.1, read on the forward strand.
AAATATCCACATCATTATGTGCCCAGTAACTCTACAATTCTGTGTGCTATAATTGAAGAGTTTTAGCATATGATGCACAGGCAACTAGAGAACATGCAGTCACATTTTACACCTGGTTGTATCAAACTGAGATATAACACTACAAGAAAATGGAAAAAATATCAATAGATTCATAAAGTGGCACTTGTTACAATGAGCATTGGGTGCTATACAACATTTAATATGTAAAACAAGGAATAGGCAGTAAGTAAAATTAACAATGGAAGTCAAGTGAAATAGGAAATGAATATTAATTTCTTTTTGCTAAGAAGTAATATCCAGTGTTCGCACATGAGAATATACAGAAATACTATCATAAAAGTTAAAAACAAAGCTTACCACATTGGCAGGCTCACTTTGCAATAAGCACTTGTCAATATTAAGAACCTTATCAAAAAATCCAGGAGCATGTAATCCAAGAGCATAATTCTCTTTATGATCTCCTCTTTTAGGTAATGATTCTTTAGGAAACCATCTTTTGGGACCAAATGAGAATTCCATCTACAGAAACACGAAAGTAGCTACTGAGAATTTCTGCTTTCATAATTGATTCAACTAATTTGTTTACATACATTTTTTCAGTAGGAAAAGAAAAATACAAGTGATGTCGTTTCAAAAGGTGAATCAGATGATCAATTAAACAATAATAAAAATATAAAAATAAATCATGCAGGCATGCACTCATTATAACGTACCGGTGAATTGATCACTGAAACTGAAAAGGAGGCATGCATCTATCAGCTTATTGCTACTTTTTCTGTGGATCAGATGCATCTTAACTATCTTTATTTTATATCATGTGCTGAATTTACATTAGAAGCAACAATGGTGATGGTAGCATCTGAACACTTCAGCAGAAGCTGCAAGAACAAATTTCTACATTCATCTGCCATTTGTGTTTACATTTGCTTTTTTAGGGCTTACATAATATTGTTACCCATTCAATGAAAAATTTCTAGATTTATTTATTACATTACATTGCATCTAGGTTATTTCCATGCAGGAAAAGATAGTCGATTGTTATCTCAGTAAAAGAGGTGAAAGCACTGCATTTAAAAGTTGGTATACTGAATACCTCAAAGCTGAAGAAAACAAAGAAAGAGGGATTGAAACTAATGCAGTTACCACACTCAAGCAAATCACAAAGCTTTATTTTGCACACTAACCTTATTTCTATAATGAAATTGAATATCACAGGGAACAATGGGCTTCATGAAGCCAGCAAATTCTGGATCTTTATCAGAAAATTTTCCAACACCTACCACCAGATCCCGGACTTGTCCTTGCTTAGCTCTGAGTTGAGCCTCATAGGACAGGTTTTGTGTCTTACAACCTCCACAATATGAGGCATACTCACACGGGGCATCCACAGAATCCCAATGGGGAGATAATGTCTTCAACTTGGTCACCTGCAACTGCAACAAAATGAGTAAAAACAAAAAAAATATTTTGACAATTAATTACTTCTCTTTCTCATTTTTTTCCCCCAAACTTTTAAATAATAACCCCACAAAAGATGTGACAGTTATACCCACTATATGCACAAACTGAGCTCAAAATCATTTAAATTCATCAACTAAACCTCAATGTAAGACAAATTCCACCACAGACAAAACAAAAGCCAATACAATGATCAAGATTCAAACTACAAAAACCAACAAAGCTCGAGCTATTAAAGCAATAAATCGACTAACCTCAGCATAACTGCCTTTCTTGCGAGTGACTCGACCAATGAACTTCTCACCAGGGAGTACACGGTCACACAATACAACGAAGCCAGTGTCTGCCACCTTACACACTCCTTTCCCTTTATATGCCAAACTCTCACAGACCAACTCCAGTTCTTGGCCTCTCTTGGGAAAATACGAACTGGCCCTGTTACTGTCAGATTTTTTAGCATCATTACTACTGTCACAGTATATTTTTTGTTGGGTTTGTTGTTTTTGTTGCTGCTGTTGGTTTTCTTGTGGGTTTTGAGCGAAAGAGAGAGATGCAAGTGTGCTGCTAGAACTGGAGCGGAATTTTGGAAGCCACGATGGGCTTGAAATAGTCGTTGTTGTTGCTGTTAAGTGTCTCAAACTGTGGCTTCGCATCATATGTCTGCGTTTGTGTGTGCGTTTTGGTTATAAGGGGAGAGGAAACGAAAGAGAATGGCCACTACAGCCTGTGGAGATATGACTGCATTTGGGATGGAGGGCAACTTGGGTGTTATACAGTTCTATGGAGGCTAATTCAGTAATTGTATGAAGAGCATTGAATGGGCCAGCCCAATACTAACTAAACGGCTATCTTGTATTCCTTAATGCAATGAGGGGTGTTCGGCATCGCATCATTAGCCCTCGCTGCATTGGCTAAACATGGAGTTGCAATATAATTCCACTACATTATGGTGCATTATAATACGAAAGTGACCGCGGTACTTAGTTATTTTATTACTTTAATAATTATAAATAAATTTAAATTTTTAATTTTATATAATTTCATATAATATTAATTTTTAGTTTTTTATTTTTACATTATAATTCTTAATATAAATTAATAAAATTATAATTTATTATTCAATAATATTATATTATAATTATAATTTTTATTATATTAAAAATATAACTAAATAATGTATTATTTAATTATATTATAATTATGAATATGTAAAATTGATTAATATTTAACAAGTTAATATAATTAAGAATAGATACTTAAATGATATATAAAAATATGATATAATATTACATTATTTAATTATATTACAATAATTAATATACAAAAATCAATTATTTTTAAATAATTTAATATAACTAACAATAAACATTTAAATATGAATAAATTTGGATAATATTAATTTAAAATTAATAATAATATAAATGATGATATAAAATATTATTACATTTTAACATTTAAACTAAAAAAATTAAATTTCTTAAATTTAAGACTTCTATATTTAGAATTTTTCTAAATACTAATGAATATTATTTTTTAAATATATAATTTAAATTAATAACAAAAAGTTATATAATATTGTTATAGTACAGTGCTAATACAATACAAAATAATACGATACACCTGCATTAAAATAATGCAATTAACATAATATAATACAATGTGACAAATGTACCCTAAAATAATAAAAATAATGTATAGGCATTGCAATTGGCCATAAGTCTATAGCCAAAGAGGGATGCTAAATAGTGTGACTTATCTAATGTTAGTGTTAATTAATAATGTTGTACTAAAATTAAATTTGATCCCATTTCATTATTTACCAAATATCGGGTGATGCAACATTATTTTCTTAGGGTGCGATTGAGATTGAGATTGAGATTGGGCAGCTATAGCTTTTAAGTTACAGCACTAAAGTATTTGGTAAACATTAGCTGTTGTACCTTGAAAGTTATATTGATTTGATTTTTTACTTGTATGATGAAAAATCGATTATATATTTAATAATTTTGTCAAAATAATTATTTAAAATTTATATTTACTACATATTACTAATTATTGTTTCATAGAGCTTTTTTTCTACATTTAAAAGTTACTGCATCTCAATCCCAAATACACTCTTAGAATGCTTCAGATTTTGCAAAAATTGATCTAGCTTTGTGCTGTCTTTCAACACACTGGCACAACATTGGATGGAAGATGTATTGTTAATTCCATAGTGCTAATGTTGCACCTGCAAGAGAGACTGGCGAGGTATGTTCTTTAGAAAGCAGAGCTTGCACTTTGCATGCAAAGATTAGATGATCTAGAAATTGCAACAAATGTAAGCCGATGCCTTTACTATGCGATCTTTGATAATGCCAAACAGTAAACTTTCTTTTATGTGTTATTTTAATAGACGTACTTTTGCCTAAAATGATTTTCTCGGGAAAATCAGTTAAGCGTTAGATTTATAAGGTTGTGAAGTCATCTTCTTTGAGAAAATTGTGCTTATCCCGAATCAATTCAATGATCAATGATCAAGTAATTGAGAAAATAGTCGCAGGGTGTACTCTTATTGAGTATTTAGATATCATTATTTCTTGAGAATTTAAAAGTCTAGAGTTATTCAATTTACTTAAATTGAAGATATTCAATCTATATAGATTTAAAATCTCCTCAATAATACGGTGAATGATTTAATACAATCAAATGCTCCTACATAGAGAAAAAAAAAATCATCTTTTCACTCTTTGATAAGAGAAGTAGATTGACAAATTGATTATTCTCTTATACTTGTAGTTTTATTCTCCAATATCTGTAGTTTTAGATGATATCTCTACACACACCCACACGTCGTAAAAAATCATATTATGATATGACTTTTTTATTTTGGAGATGCTAAAATATAAATCTCTATCTTTTTGTCTCAAATTTAATCTGTTAATTCTCCCTTGATAATAGTTAATAGAAAGTTAATATTTAAACTTCTATGTTGTGGGTTGGTCAACCTTGTACTTTCGATGCGCTGACATATAGAGGTACTAATCTTAGTGAGCTTAACTCTCTATTGGCAACATTGAAGCATGAGATTTCGAAATGCAGATTAAAGAAAGGTCGCGGTCATACTACAAGAAGCCGCTTATTTACAAAGGAGAAGCTTCCCAGTGTTGGAGACCTTGCATGAAGGAAGCTAAGGTTGGATCTCCTGGAAAAGTTAGTTGTTTTTCGGACAATGAAGATCCCGGAGAACATTTGCCGGGCAGTTAAGATGATAATGAGTTAACGACCAGATGAATGTTTGTTTAGTCTAGGTGTGTTTTTCTGCTGATTTAGGATTTTGGGTATCTTTGTTAAATTCTCCTGTTACTTCCAGCAGTTTGTTGAAGTCACAGGCTTGTAGCACATTATTAGCACTAGCATTTGGCGTATTAGCTCATGCGTCAAATTATGCTAGTATAAATGAAATGTTAAAACCTTTCTTTGTTACAGAAATGTTAAAACATTCCAAATTTTATCAAATCTTTTGAGACGTTATTTAAGTTGTGTCTATTTATTCTAACAATTCTCCTTTGGATTCCCATAATTGCTGTGTGTAGATCCTTATCTGATCATAGATTTCTTCGCTATGGGTTTGTTTGATTAATTTCATAGGTTTATAAATGATGTAATATTGTGAAAGGTACTAGCAGTTGCTTTAAAAGTTCTTCTTTAAAATTTGTTTAATAGCGCTTTAGTATTGTATTTATTAAAAAACAAAAAGGGGATTTTAAAATAATAGTTAGCTTATTTGACATAAATCTTTAACTATAGATTTCAGGCAATCTAATAATAAATATTAAAAAGTTAACATAGCATTTAATTGTGGTTATTTATTCATTATGGGATTTTTTAAAATCAATGACTCAAAATTTCAAATTAAGAATTTAATTTAAAATAATCCAAAAGTTAAAATAGATATCAATCAGCATTGCCATAAAACAAAAACAATAAATATTTTTTAAGGCAGGAATTGTGATAGATTCTAGTTCAAGTTTCCTATTGAACACGAGAGTACATTCTTGGAATTTTATTGAATATATATACTATCTATATGGTTTTGCTCTTTTTTTTTTTTTTTTAAAAAAAGTATGATATTGAATAAAAATAAATCCTATCTAAAAAAATAAAAAATAAAAATAAATCAAGACAAAAACGACGTCGTGTAATTAATACATCGACCAGCTCTCTTAGCCATTCTAAACCGTCAGATCTGCACACACATAAGTATAAATGAAATTCCGCTTCTCAAAAACCCTAACAAAGAACCCTCAAAAAAAAAAAAAAATTCCTGCAACCTGTCGCTGACTTTAACCGAGACGAAGAAGAGCTAATTAAAGCAATCAATCATGGGTAATTTTCAATTTCGGACAATATGTTACTAAAATAGATATTCTGAATTTCTAAAATGGCCGTGAGATATGTGCAGGTAAAGTACACGGATCGCTGGCACGTGCCGGAAAGGTGAGAGGGCAGACACCGAAGGTCGCCAAGCAAGACAAGAAGAAGAGGCCCCGTGGACGCGCCTACAAGCGCATGCAGTACAATCGCCGCTTCGTCACTGCCGGTCAGTTTATCATTTCTTACCGTTTCTCTGGATTATTGAATATTGACGGGTTGCTTTTGTATTGTTTTTTCTGTTTGATTTGATTTTTATTACATGAATGATAAAATAAAATGCATTGGAAAATTATAATGGCCTGGTTGATAAAATAAAATGCATTGGAAAATTATAATGGCCTGGTTTTAACTTTTTGCAAAAGAAAAAATGTTTTGTAATGTCGTTCAAAAAAAAAAAATGCTTTGTAATGAAAAATGTCAATTGTATTTGTGTTTTATGCAAGGAAATATAATTTTGCTGCCTGATGATCTTATTTCAATGACCATTGAAGTATTTTTTTTTTTTATAATTTTGCGCGTTGATCATGGTTGGTATGTACATTAACATTATGGTCAGTTTGGTATATATCTATTGTTTAACTGTATCTTTTCTCAATATCAACAGATTTTGTAGCTGCATTGTTGTTAGCAATGGTTATAATATGTTGAATGATTTTAATAGGTTACTGTTGCTTTGAATACCCATTAGATCTTTGTGACCTCTAAAAATGAAGTTAGTAGACTCTGAGCCCATGTTTAGTTGGAAGAAATGACAGGAGAGGAGAGGAATGGAAAGGCGAGAGGGAGAGTGAAAGTGAGGGAAAAAGAGGGTCAATCTTAATTTCATTATTTAGTAAGATATGGAATTTATCTATTTTCTCCTTATTTCTTTCTCATCTTCTTTCCTTTTATTTCTTCAAACCAAACATGTGATGTCTTCTTTTTTTCTCCTTGTATGTTTAATATTATTTTCCCTATTTTTGTGGAGTCAATTTCTCATTTGTGTTGGGATATGATTTGTTTTTATCTTGTACTTATTCATTCTCTGAAGTTTTAATGAGCATGTATAGGTAAAATTATGTGTAGAATCGTCTGACTAATGATCGCCGTGCAGTGATATGTGTATATTGATCCCTGTAATAATGATTTTGAATAGAATGCTTGAATTATGTTCTCTTGAGTTTGTTGGTGGCTTCCTTGAATGATTTGACTCCTTATTTTGTTTGCACTTTGCAGTTGTTGGCTTTGGAAAGAAGCGTGGTCCCAACTCTTCACAGAAGTAAACTCGAACTCAAGACAAGTTTTTGAATAAACTGAGGAATCTCATGTGAAAAATGGATATTATTTTATTTAGATCAACTTCGCTGGCCTTAGTATTTCTTAGTAGTTTTTTTTTTTTGAAAAAATAAATTCAAGTTCTTTTTGGTTGAAGCAAATTATGATCAGTTTAGGATGAATTTAAGTTCTTGCTTATGCTGGTTTTCTCAAATATTGTCAATGGATGAAGACATGAAGTATTTATTGATCAGTGACTGATTTTTGGCTGGGAAAATCAATTATACTCTGTCTATTCAATTACTACTGTGTCTCAATGTTTGTTTATACAAGACATTAGTTTCTTTTTTTTTTTTCTTTAAGGTACAATTATTACCTTTGTTTTCTATTTCTTATTTTTGTATGTATGTATGAATACCAATGCAAATTCTCGATGGTGAGAGAAGCAGAAATTAATGCAAATTCCTCCTTATGTGGAGTCTTTTAACATAAGGAGCTCTCAATTGAATGTGTTTGGACAAACCAATATTGGGTGAAAAACAAAAAATCCATGCGATACGCATATATTTTGTAAGGAGTTTTGGTAAGTTAGTTAATTATAATTTGAAGTTTTATTTGATTCAGTTAATAGCAACCATTAAATTTTCATAAAAATGAATAGAATTAATTGGATAGAATTGCGACATTCTTACATTAAACTAAGGTTTGGTCGTTTGGAGCAACCTGAACAATACGGAGCATGAAATATAATAATGCATGAAGTATTCTAATGGGTCAAACAATCTAAAGCTCGAAAAAGGAAACAAAAATATTTTACTTCAGATAAGATAAATAAACGTCAAGAAAAAAAGAAAAGAATTCTAATAATTAAAAGATTATATATTTCAAGGAAAAGACAGAATCAGATCCTAGGTTTCTCCAAACTCCATTTGCAATAAAGACGATAAACTTACGTGTATATATCTTCATTAAAACAGGAATTCCAAAACAACCCATATTGAAAGAAACCCAAGGAAGAGCGTTACAAGCCTTTCCCTGTCTGTTTCTTCACAAAACATTAATTTGTTCTTCACTCAATAAGAGCTGGCGCAATTCAAGAATTAAAGCAAATATATGAACCGATCTGCTCTCATTGTTTCGAACTTTCCTCCGTTGATTCATCTTTTATATAACATTAATAACATCCTTGGTAACGGTGACCTCATTCTTCTCATCTTCTTCCCCATGATCATGTCACATACCGCAACTACATTTTCCGAAGACAATAAGATGAGGAATTTGTTGATTGTATGAAATCTTTCCTTTCTTTGCAAAATTATTTTTTGACAAGTACCCATCATTTGGGAAAGGGACGTTTCTAAATGTTGATATGTGGTGATCTTTGATCTTGCTGAGATTTTGATGGCACATGTATATGATGATGGAAAATGATCCAATATTAAATACCCCTTTGGCTAAAATGAAACTTGTTCTGCCATTGTCATTGTAAAATAGCTGTTTCAGAGTCTGGTTTGCATTTAAGAGGATTACTGGATTCCATCTCGTACAAGTTTCAATACCAAGAATCTGATTCTGACGAAACATTGAGGTTAAGATGCAAACAAGATTGGTGGTACCATCAGAGGAGGGGAAGGACCCTGCCTCTACTTTTAGAGCAAACCACCGGCCTTTGTCCCTCAAATTTATGCAAATTTTCTTGATGTTTTTGGTTGTGGGGCTTTGTTTGTTGATCATTAGTTTGTATACAACGAAATTTAATGCAGTCCGCAATGTCATGCCTGTTGCACCATCCATCATTAATGTTTGCTTGGAAGATGTAAGCAGCATAAAAAGTTGGATTAAGCCTCCAACAAACCTGTTGCATAACATGAATGACACTGAGTTGTTCTGGAGGGCTTCATTTGTTCCTCGAATAAAGAAGTATCCATTTAAGAGAGTTCCCAAAATTGCGTTCATGTTCTTGACAAAGGGGCCATTGCCACTGGCACCTCTTTGGGAGAAATTCTTCAAGGGGCACGAAGGGCTCTATTCTATCTATGTTCATCCTCATCCGGCTTACAATGGCAAATTTTCACCTTCTTCAGTTTTCTATAGGAGACAAATTCCGAGTCAGGTATTAAACTACCATTCTCTATACAATTGTGGCATGACTTCATACAAATAGAGAGTGTTAACTATTATTACAGACTTCTCTTTATATTGAACTTTTTGTTTTTGAGAATTCTTGTACATTTTTGGTTTATTGAGACACTTCTGGGTTGTACGGGAAACCCATATATTAAATTTTAGGAAAAAAAAAAACAATTTTTGCAATTAAAAGGGACGGCCCTTTAGAGATGGCAGCTAATTGACTCCTTCATCTTAACTGATTAATGGTTTAGATGGCAGTCTTTATTCTCGCTTTGTACTTCGGTCAACAGAAACTAATTTATGTTTGTCTTGCTTTTTGTAAACTCTGCACGGCTAGAGATCTACTGCATTGGTGCTTTGAATTCGTTATTTGCTCTTACTAATCCAGTTCCTAGTCTAATTCTGAACAATCTTGTCTCCTTTCCTCTGTATGCTATGCTTTTATCATTTTTATTGATTCAAAATTACTTTCCAAATTATTTGATCGACCTGAAAATGGTATTGTTCTAAATTATTCTTCTAAGGCACATTTGAACATTATGACTTGCATGCTCTGCTATCAGACGAGATACAGCTGATTGTTATATAGTAGTTGAGGATCCGAATGGATAAGGTGCAAAACAGGAGCTATTTGAATTTAAAGTAATCAAAAACATGAGGACTGGAATTTGGTATCTGTTGGCAAAGAGGCCTTATAGTAATTGTTATGACAGTTCATCCATCTAGGGTGGATATTATTGACTGAATGAGTAGAGAGGGAACGCATGCAGTTGAAATTATGGAAGGGTAAATACAGTCCATTGCTTTGGCTCCAGTCCTTCAGAAGGAAAGAACAAGTGATATGTACAAAGAGGGATTATGTATGTTTATTACTCAAGTAACGATCGCATTCATGTGCCTGACCTAGATATTTGTAACAATGTTCATTTAGTTGAGTTTAAACAGTTAAGGGGAATTATGTGCATAGCATATTTTTCCAAAGCACCATCGAATATGTGCTGCTTGAAATAAATCTTAAGAAATTAACACTGTCCTCTTCATGGTATCCGTACCCAAAAGCTGCTGTTTATGTGCATCAATTTCCTACTAAAATGCAATTTCTTTCATCGAGCAGTATTTCGCCCCTGAACTGACACTTGAATGTGTTCATGGTAAATCTTATGAGCATAGTTAATTTTTATTCTGCGAGGAAATTTGTTATTATGAATCACAGACGTACATTCCCAGTTTCTGAATGTATGCACAGTAATTAATTACCTTAGAATTGCTACTCATAATGTCACAGTTCTAACATCACATTGGTGCTTACTTTCATATTCATTTTGTGCTCTATATTTCTTTGTTTACAAGACTATCCCTCAAGTTAGCTAGTCACCATTTAAGGCCTTTCCATTGGGGCATATTTTTGCTGGTGGAGTGAAATTTATGTGTGTTGGCAAGAGGTGACGATTGTCCCATTAAAATTTTGTTTCCTTCACATCCAACACGTCCATGTTCCTTTTCCATGGATCTGATTATTTACATATTTGTGAATTTTTTTGCAGCCAGCTGAGTGGGGAGAGATGAGTATGTGTGAGGCTGAGAGAAGACTCCTGGCTAACGCATTGCTTGATGTTTCCAATGAATGGTTCATCCTCCTCTCTGAGTCTTGCATTCCTCTCCACAACTTCAGCATTGTTTATTATTACATATCAAAATCCCGATACAGTTTTATGGAATCATATGATGATCCTGGCCCCTATGGAAGAGGGCGCTATGATGGAAAAATGGAACCTGAGGTCACCCTTTCCCAGTGGCGTAAAGGTTCGCAGTGGTTTGAAATTAATCGGAGGCTTGCAGTTGACATAATCGAAGACAGCAGCTACTACCCTAAGTTCAGAGATTTCTGCAAACCAGGATGTTACGTGGATGAGCACTACTTCCCTACAATGCTGACCATACATTTTTCACGTCTTTTGGCTAACCGAACCCTTACTTGGACAGACTGGTCGAGGGGCGGTGCTCATCCCGCTACGTATGGGGGTGCTGACATGAACGAGGAATTCTTCAGGAAGATTACTGCAAGTTCGCAGTGCTACTACAATAACCAGGTGACTTCATTTTGTTATCTTTTTGCAAGAAAGTTTGCTCCAAGCGCTTTGGATCCTCTGTTAGAATTGTCTCTCTCAGCTTTTGGGTTTTGACAAGAGCTTGGCCACTGAAATGCGCACTTTGAGAAATGCCAATTGGAAAATGGGAGTTTTGTTACTGCTAACCCAGTCTCCATTATAGGGGTTTGATCCATCTTTACCTTGCTTTTAGAGGTTGAGGTTTTTTCAACATTCATTCAATTTGAAGAATATTAGATTCTAAATTAGCTTACCAGACAGCTCCGTCTAATGATTGATATGCCATGTTGTCTATTACCGCTCAATCAAATGAAATGTTTACCGTAACATACATATGAAGTTATATGCCACCATCCGTTTTGATGATATGTCTTATTATCTCCCAATAAGATTCTCATGTGAGGTAACCTTTTCATTTCTCTCCAAGATTTGGAGATAGTTGTGCCTAACTTGAGTGGCTATGAATTTTTTTCATAGCAATTTTTGAATGGCCTTCAATCTTCCTTTGTTTCTCCATTAAACTCATAAAAAGAGTTAATTAGTTACCTTGTCGTGATCACCATTCCAAATCAAAATTCTCAGGTGAAATGATAGGGGCTTCAATGCACTGGCAGGTGAGGGATGAAAAAGAGTATATACAAGTTATAGCATAATCGTTTACCTCAAGTTAAATGGTAAGCAATATATACATATTATTTCTGCAATATCACATAACTCCTAGGAAATCCAATAGAAATGTTATTCGCAATGCCTTAAGGATTTTCAAAATTAATTTGGCTTGATACACTGACAAAAGATAACTTATTTCCCACCTAGCTGAAAATCAATAAGATGTTCGTCCTTGAACCAAACTTGCATAACAGGACATTCTGCTAACATTTACACCAGTATTGGATTTCATAGTCATTGATAAGCAAGTCAACAGTACCTCACAGTTCATCGTGGTAGTTTCCCTCGTGCAAAGAAATTTTTGGTCCAAACTCAAGAAGATACCTTAAAGCAAGTGATGCGTGAAGTGCGGCTCCATAAGGAAGTGCCTCTTCATTGAGTGTGAAGTAGGGTGAGTGGATAGATTCAGCCTTCCCAAGTGTCTCATTCTTCATCCCTAGGAAGAAGAAGTATCCAGGCATTGCTTCTTGGTAAAATGAGAAATCCTCAGATCCCATCATTGGTGCCACAACCTTAACTTTTTGAGTATCAAGCATATCTCCAGCAACAGTTTGGAAGTACTTGTGCAAATCGTTATTGTTTATGGTAGGAGGGAAAAAGGGTTTCTCTTCTGTCAGGAAATCAACAGTTGCACTGCATCTCTGTACTGCAGCCTGCCCTATGATAACCTGCAGTAAAGTAAACAGAGTCTTGACAAATAAAAAGGAGAGCATTTTAATTGAAAATAAAAACTCTTCAATGTCATGGATCTTTTCTTTTCTTTTTGATGCTTTTCCTCATCTAAATAGCACTAATTACCAGTTAAATCCACGAGCAGCCATTCCATTCCTTTCTTTTGAGGAAGCTATTAGGTCCATATCAACAGGCAATCGATTTATCAAAGTCCATTCAGAAGTTCAGGAATAATAGAGGTTGTGACATCATTTTAAATGGTTAAAGTACTTTCTCAGTTATCAGGTTAGAGAATTATAAACCATATTTGTTATGGTTGCAAAAAATGCCAACTATTTGCAAAAAGTTACTTCATGGTGTTTGATCAATTTACGAATGATCATTTTCATTAATTTATTTAACCGTCATACCTCCTCAATACGCTGCTTTAGTTGTATGAAGCTTTCCTTTGAAAAGGCTCGGAAAGTGCCTCCAATTAATACAGAATCTGGAATGACATTGAATGCACCACCTCCTTGAAATTTTGCAACCGTCACGACCTGCAAGTGAATGCCTAGGATTAAGTACAGTGGACTCAGAACAATATCACAATTTGAAGACATGTTCCATCAAATTAATTTGACTGTCAACAGTTACATACTCCACAGTAACAGAGGTCAAAACAGAAGTATTAGACCAAAGTCAAATAAAGAAATCGTAATAATGACTCTCCTCTCCTCTCCTCTCCTCTTCAAGAGCAGAGCACCTAAGATCCCCCTGACTCTTCACAAGAACCTCAATGCCTTTTGATCATGTAATGGTGTACTCTCCTTGCAGAGTTCCTACTCCCTAGCACATCAATTACTTTATGTGTGCCATGTTCTGCCCCTTGGAAAAGGGAATCCAGTCTTACCATGTACAAGAAACATTGCCTACTCTGACAAAACCACCAAGTATCAAATCTACATGAAGAATCAATCAATTAAAAAAGGGACTGCATATCATTCAAAGGCAGAAAAGATTTTATTGAATTATGGCTGCCTGCACCCATAAGAAGAAAGTACTCCAAATATGTCCAAGAACTTTAAAACACACAGGAAGAGCAAGGAAAGAATATAGGAAACAGTTGCTGGAATTTACCTGTGAATCAAGTGGATCAGCTTCACGAGAAACAAGATGTTGTAAACTAACAATCACATTAGAAGCTGCCAATATTGGATCTATTGAGTGCTGAGGAATGGCTGCATGACCTCCTTTTCCACCTATTACTGCTTCAAAGAAGCCACTCCCAGCTAACAGAGGACCAGGTCTTGAAGCTACTTCACCTATGGGTAAGTTAGGGTCGACATGTAACCCAAATATGGCATTAACTTTTTCCAGGACTCCTGCTTCAAGCACTTTTTGGGCTCCTCCTCCTCCTTCTTCAGCTGGTTGGAAAACCAGAACAACTGTACCCTAGTGAAACAAGCCAAAAAGGATCAATCTCAGGCATACACAAGTCTCTGAGTGTGAGTATTAATAAGAACTTATCTTCAATAGATTAAATGCCACCCATTCTTACTCAAAATGATAATGAAGATAATACTAATACCAATAAATAAAACGTAAAACTAATAATTGTTCAGAAATTATCATTTGAGAAGAGGAAGCTGAAACATAAACTTGGGATTTTTTATACTCGTATTTACTCACACTATAGGTGTAAAAGTTTTAATTGAAGCACTCAGCTCCATTTACATGCAATGTTTCAGATTGGCACTTTCAAAACTTGACCTATACGAAGAAGAGTACATGTTTCCTCAACATTATGTGAAGATTAGCTTAAGTCAACCCACTAACAATAGTCTAATATCCATATACCCCATTGGGAGAAGCATTAAACATCTTTATTCTTGAAATATCACTAGCATGGCTCGATAATTGGCTTTATAAATGGCATCCTGTTTTCTTGACTATTATTGATATCAGCTTTTGAAATAATTATTAGGACAATCTAATAAGAAAATACAGAATTCACTGAATTAGCCATTATAGTCTACACACAATTACCAATATACCATTGTTTATCTAGTTACAGTTGTTGAATAACAGACAACATGTGTTTATAAACTAGACCCATAATCTAGTTTCCCAAGTAGAAGATAACATGTAAGAATAAAGCAACAAACCTTTAACTCCTCACGGTGCTCCTGAAGGATCTTTGCCGCACCTAGAAGCATGGTGACATGGCCATCATGCCCACAAGCATGCATTTTCCCAGGAATTTTACTCTTGTACTCCCACTCGACCATTTCCTACAAAATCCAATTGCCCCATCAATCCAGTTCTCAATAACCTTCTTTTTTCAGCCCAAGGGGGTAAAAGATTGAAAATGAAATGAAAAACATACCAATCTGTTATCACCATCGATGCTATCTAAAAAGTGTAAATTAAAAGAAACCAAAATCAATCAAATTTTTTATGCTTTACATGAATTTATCTCATTCAACAGCATCAGCCAATCATGCAATTAATAACTAAACAGCATACGAAGAGCACAAAAGAGATGCAAATTCAAGTGATCAAACAATCTGGCAATAAACTGAAGTCAACCAAAAAAATAAACATTTTTATAAAACAAACAGCTAATTTAACAAACATGGGCTATAAATAAATAAATGATGAGAAATTTTTCAAACCTGCAGAGGAAGAGAATCCATATCTGCTCTCAATGCAACAAAAGGAGGCTCACCAGTCCCAATAAAACCAACAACACCAGTAACTGCAACCGGGTGTTTGTATTTAATACCCATTTTATCCAATTCTGATCTAATAAGCTGACTAGTCTCAAATTCCTGATAACCCAGTTCTGGATTCTGATGTATTTTTCTCCTAATACCAATCATCCAATCAACAAGCTCTTGTGTTTTTGCAAGATTAAGCAACTTTTTTGGAATATCCGATAGCCCATTTGAGCTGGAAGAGCCATAAGAGAATCTAACACAACATGGATTGAGCAAATGAAGAACAAAAACTACGAAGACCCACTTTGAGAAACTCGTGGCTCTACCCATAAGCTTCGATTTCCAAGAACAAACAGAGGAATAAGCAACTTCACACCGTATAATTTAAGGAGAATAAAAATATAGCAAGTGGTCTCGGCAGAGAGATGCTTGTCTTTTGCAGTATCTGTCAAGAGTGGTTACGGTTCAAACAAGATTCTTATTTACTTCCTTACATGGCATCACCCAAAACGCTTCTTCTTTGGAGAGCCGATTCTTTAAATTATTTTTTTTTTAAATGAGATTATTAAAGAAGAAAAAGGACAATATTATTTAAAAAATTTTAATTAAGGTGTGTTTTATAATTTTTAATTTAATATTATATTATTTTTATTTCATTATTTAAAATATTATAATTATAAAAATAATTTATTTTTATTTTTATTTTAAAATTTTTTAAAAAATAAGTTATTTTTTCACGCTTTTATTGAAAGTGTCTTTGATGATATTTTTATACGGTTGTACCTAACAATTTTTCATTTTTCGCATTTTTTGGAATTGCCAAATAATTTTCCACATGCCATAGTGAGGCAATTGTGGAAAATAGCCATATATATGGTTAATTTACAAAAATAACTTAAGATTTTTCTTACTATAATAACTTAAAATATTTTATTCCTATATAAATAAATGTACCTAAGAAATTAGTTGTGTTACGCATATAGTCGATCAGATATTGACAACCAATAATCAACAAGTAAATAATAATTTTGATGTTGATTTTTATCTGCCTTATTTACATAAAAAATATATATATTATTTTATTATTGAAGTAAGGACAATGAGAAGTTAGTTGTTTCACAAATAATTACTCTTATTTTTATTTATAAATCTCCCTTATTAAATTTATCTGTGCGTTTGGGTTTGAAGACGAATGATATAAACGACCGTAATTTAAATTTTATATGAATTATGTTTCTTTAGAAGAAGTATAAATACGTCGGCACGTTTGCTTATGTCTCTTTCAATCCAACATCAATCAGTGGAAGTAGCAAATATCGAATTGAAAAGGGTTTGTGAATTTTTATTAAATAAGGAGGAGAATGCAAATAGCACATTACTTACTTTTTTTATTATTATTTTGTTATAACACAATAAAATAATCTACTTTATTCCTTAGTTGAGTGTTTCATAAAATTAATATATATTCTTTTTGTTTCTACTTTATTTTTTCAAATTAAATTGGTAATTTAATTTTTTTTTATTACTCTCTAAAAAAAATATTATTGTAAGGAAGTAATGTTGTAAAAGAAAACCAAAAGAAACAAAAGGTAAAGAAAGGGTATCAATAATTTAACAATAAGAACGTTTTAAAATATTTTAAAAAATATAGAGCTAAACAAATACTAATCTCAAAACATATAGATTAAATGAGCTTTTACCTCTAAAGCTTATAATGGTCCAAAACCTATCACATTAATGAGAATATTAGATGGCGTTTGTTTTTTCGTCTGAAATCTGAATAAACTTGAATTAGTTTGAATTATAAATAGACCTAAATGTTTGAATCTGAATAATATATTTATTTTTTTATCTGAATCTTTGAAAATAAATATTAAGTTGTTTATTTTTTCAACTTAAAAATATAAAAATATGTACTTTTATATTTGTACCCTTGTTAAATTTAAATGTTAACTAAATAATATACTAAATACCATAATCTTTTAATATTTATAAGTAAAACTACACTAAAGTGAATACATAATGATTTTAGAATTATAATATATAAAATACCATAAATTTCAAATTTTATCACTAATTCTCAATAATAGTACATAATATAAGGAAAAAACAAACTAACAAGATGCTTGAAATAATTGATTTGCCATTTCATCTTGAAGTTGTCGTATGTAAAGATGAAATTATGTAGGGTAAACATTTGTAGGTGAGTTTTGGGATAAACATAAAAAATAAATTATAAAATAAAAATATTTTTTACATTAGAAATTAATTGATTTAATTCAGATTTCTCCATTAAGTAAAATGCCAAGAAAATGACTTTTTTATTAAGTCAAAATTATCTGAAAAGTCCCATTAAATTATAAAAATAAATACCTCTAATTAACTTAATTAATTAATTCAAGTCACTCTAAAGTCATTAAATTAAAAAACAAATGTCAGTTTAGTTGATTAATTTCTGGGTTGGTCAACGGTCCAACTGGCCAAGTAATTTTTTTTTTTTAACCAAACATTATCTTGATTTTCGCATGTGCTTATACATTAAAAACAAATTCAATAGAAGAATCATGCAGATAAAATATCAATCGCAGCACCATACACCTGGCTAGCTTCTTCGAGTACGTAAAATAATTAATCATTAGTACTGAGAAGTTTTTGAAACACTTTCACTTTAGCCCTTGTTTGTCCCGCTCCTACAGTTGACATATTGTTTAACATCATACTACGAGTGACTTTCATAGTTTCATCTCTCTTCTGTAGATTTGATATTTTGTTCTGGTTGTTAATTGCCCAACTGGTTATACTCTTCATAGAAAGCTGTTGAATCACGTTGAGATAAAGAGGAGAAGTTGGATGCTATATTTATTCTGCATTGATCCACTCTCACTCTCACAAGTCGCATCAATTAAGCAGCAGTTTGTCTTCGCCAAATGAAACTTTCATTTCATTGCAATGTTTTCTCAAATTTAGATCTTAAAATCTTACGCAGAATCAATAATTTTATTTTGTATACCGGTATAGTTTCTTAATCAATTCTATGCGACACAAGTTAAATCTAAATATTGCTTTGAAGGCCGAAGTTCAATTCTTGAGGTCTCATCATCTGTGTACAGCTAAAGCACTAAAGTATGCCTTCGGCGCATGAGAAGAATTTCATAGCGTGCATGGGACGCTAGCCGGCAAGATCATAATCATATATGCTACAAAGTTACCACTTTGTTCAGGAATTTGATTTTTCTCAAGAATTCATCATTTCTAGAAATAAAGAACATTATTCCCGTATACAGTGAGAAAACCTTTTTTATTTAAACTGAGTGGGTGCATAACTTACCAAGTAAAGTGGGCTGTTTAATACTGTTTCAGTGTTCATCAAGTTTGCCTTTGGGGCCAACTGGCAGAGAGAGACCGTTTCAGGAATCTTGAGTCACCAAATACCATCACTCGGATAGTGATACATTTGGAATCAGATGCAGCTTCAGCTTAACAACCTCCTGTTCCCCATATTAACTATATAGCTTCACTTTCTATCAGAAATCCATACCCTTTCTCCATATCACAACTTTGCTTCTTCGGTGGTTTCCTTTCCATTTATGGTATGATATATGCAAACCCCACAACTTACAGTATATTTTATTATTCGGTTTAATTTTATATTAATTCTGGGTTTAAATTTTGCTTATTTTTGAATGATTTTCCGTTTATGTTTTTTTTTTTTTAATCTCCCTTTTTTTTTTAATTGGATGAATACTGCACATGTGGAGCATTTTTGAGTAATTGTTAATAGTATTGTAGGAAGGTGGCAAGGATTCTGCAAGCGGGCAAAAGAAGAGTATAGTACTTGGACCATGGGGAGGAAATGGGGGAACCAGCTGGGATGATGGCATCTACCATGGGGTGAGAGAGATCACCCTTGTTTATGACCGTTGTATTGACTCGATACAGGCGGTGTACGATAAGAACGGCAAGCCTGTCACAGCAGAAAAACATGGAGGAGTCGGAGGCAATCGGACAGCTGAGGTTCGCTCAATTCTTACTCTATTGTCCTTCCTCGTCTAGTTTATCTTTCTACTTGACATAAGAACTTTTTTGATCCTTAACACAACTTGCTCGCCTGCACTGTAAATTTTCATTCAATTTCAGATAAAGCTTCAATTCCCAAAAGAAATCTTGATTAGTATTAGCGGCCACTACTGTCCTGTCGTCAATGGTGGCAGCCCTGTGATCAGATCCCTAACATTCAAGAGCAACACAAGAACCTTCGGTCCCTTTGGAGTTGAAGAAGGAACCCCATTTACCTTCTCAATGGATGGAGGACTGGTTGTTGGTTTTAAGGGAAGGAGTGGCTGGTATGTCGATGCAATTGGTTTCTATTTGTCTAAGAAACAATCAACGAAGCTCCTTCGGAGGGTCCAAAAAGGGCTTCAAAGGCTTGCAAGCACAACTTCTAAGTCATCCGCCGCCGAGGATGGTGGGAAAGCCCATTAGATAGAGGTTAATACCTCACCTATACAGTTGATACTAGTGATGTATTATTACGAACAAATCCTTAGAATTATGAGTGCTCGTGCTAGAGTTTTATATATCGTGTCCTCGTATTTTCTTAACATATCACATCTTCATTACAGAGTCCATCTTCATTAGTCATTATGTCACTGTTAGGATAACCATCCAAATCCCTACAAATATATGAATAAGGATCAAAAGATCTTTTAAACCAAACATGGGTAACTTAATTTTAAAACTGTATTAAACCTTGGCCATCAGTGAAAGAAATCACGTACCTGTCTACTTGGTATGCAAATCCAAGATACAGTTGATTGATCTAGAATTGGGAATTTTGACCTTCTAAAACTTTGCATAATACTAATTTCTCACATTTAAAGAAAAATGAATTAAATCTGCATATTAAGGGATTAGCAGTTATCATCCAACATCAAACGAGCACACCAGAGTGATGATGATACTAGAGCACAAAATAAGTTCTTACCAGGTTAAATTTTCAGCTGCATGCACAGCACTAAGAGCATGCTGTCTTCGAACAAGACAGAAATTTATAAACATCAGTATCAAGTCTGTCTCTGCGGCCTTTCACTCAATTAAAGAACCTGAAGTTAATTCGCTCAAATCTACAGAAAGAGCTTCACCACCATGACAAAAACCAAGACAGACACACCCTTGAACACCAGGATGCTGTGATCCTGTGTATAAAAGAGATAATATAGAAAAACAAAAGTTGCTAACAACATAAGCAATATACAGGATATCACATGAACGGCATCAGCATCCATAGGCAGCAACCATAAGGTTTACATAAAATCAAAAAACCCAATTCAGTCAAATTTACAAATAATAAGTTTTATCCAACTTTTAGTATGATCCTGGAGACCATATATATGACTACACATCAAATAGGAATGAGCCGACTCTAGTTTAACCTCTAGCCTTGAGCTCGGCAAGACGCCTTGATAAATCATCCTCATCAACTTTCTCTTGTTGCGTGGTTGGCACAGCATGCGCAGCTGGTTGTGGGAGCCCAACTGAAACCTCCAGTCCATAATCATCAGCAACCTGTTGCATCAAACTGTTGACCTCCCCTTCTGGTGTGGATAATGAGGTTGACCCTGCCATAGCACTCTCCATGAACTCTGCTTGAACCTCCATGTTCACAAACTGCTTCTCAAATGAGTCCATTGTCTCAGACATCTTTTGCAAATTACCTGTAACAAATGTGGATTTACAACATTATCCATTACTTATCTTTAAATCAAACCAACCATTCTGAACATAACTTATCTTTAAATAGAAGCAATCATCCTGAACATGAATTAAAAGCAACCACGTACCATCTTAAAATATGCCAATAAACAGAATTTCTATCGTATCAAGGGACACTTGAAGGTAAAATGGTATCAGGAATTGGAAAGTAATCTTTTCACGGGAGTTCCCAAAGAAAAGTTTTACACTATAAAGGTGCAGTAATCATTAAGGCCAAGTCTTTAGAGATTGCAGAGACAAATTGAATATTTTTTACCAGAGCCTGGAGCCATCTATATCAACTAATAATATTCAGGATGAAATTTACTTTTGAATTTTCTGTCCGTAACCATTTAATGCTTTTGATATCTAACTAAGCTAGCAAAAATAAAATAAAATAAAATAAAATAAAATTACTTTTTTCTTTAAGAAAAACGCATGATCACTCAATAAACAATTCAACTTTTAAAAATATATGATCACCTGAACACCATCCAAAAGAAAGTAACAGTAAATTAATAAATCACAAAACTAACTTGAAAAAAACTTCGTCAAAAAAGATGAAATATTGTTATTTACCAGTAGCGAGAGAGGATTCAAGAGACTTGACGATGTTAGCCATGGACTTATTAATGGTGGTCATTTTGGCCTGGGTGTCGAGACGAGCCACGACGGCGTCGAGACGAGAAGCGAGGCGGAGATAGTTCATCTGTTCGGTGCGCTTGCGGATGGAGTTCTCGGCGTAGATTCTGGCGCCGTCCATGTTGCCTTTCTCGATGGCCTTTTTCACCTTCAATTTCTCGGCTTTCTCTTCCTTCTCGCATTTTCTCGCCTGGCGTTGAAGAGATTTTGACGTGAATTTCAAGTCCATGATCTGATTCAACAGCTTCTCCGTGTTTCCCATCGCGAAGTGTTCCGGATCTGAGAATTGAATCAAACAATGGTTTCAAAGAATTGGGGATTTCGATCGAAGACGACTTTTGTGTTGTTAAGCTATTTCTTTCCCCTTTTCTTCCTCCCTTATTATTATGTTTTTTTGTTTGGTTTCTTTCGAGGAAAGACCAGGAGAGAGAACGCGGATTAATTTGGGCCGATTTCAAAATTGGGCCTGGCCTAACCAAATCAACATATTTTAACCAAAATAAATAAATAAATGCACAAAATCTTTAACGGTCGATTGCAAAATATACCCTTACTATTATTTTTCATTAACATGAAAAAAAAAAAACCTTATTATTCAATATTTTGTACACTAGAGGAAGAAAATGGTAGCTACATAATGAGATACACCTAACGGAAAATAAACGGACCAGTAAAGGAAGTCGAATTCTTAGCCGCGTTTAGGAGGAAGTCGGCACTCGGCAAAATCATATCACATCAAGTGATGAATTAATTATAAAATAAAATAACA
This sequence comes from Luvunga scandens, assembly GCA_030449905.1. Lineage (NCBI taxonomy): Eukaryota > Viridiplantae > Streptophyta > Magnoliopsida > Sapindales > Rutaceae > Luvunga > Luvunga scandens. The sequence goes on from JASUUG010000265.1 coordinate 571,648, forward strand.
TATCAATTTTGACGCATTTAAAATGGCATGGGGTAGGGACTTGTATTTTTTCATAACACGTTACACATATAGAGCTTGTAACTCACTGGAGTAACACGTAATGTCTCCATATTTAATGCTTTGGTCTTGACTCACGATCTTTTGCAGCATATTCATTAATTTATTGTACGTGCGACCGAAATTTAGTAACGTGATCACTTTTGACATGTCACACTTGAATTTAATATCTGAACCCGCTGCAACAGAATGAATCTGAAATGGAGAATGTGTATAAATTTGATCTCACAATCTTTCGTGCCAAATGTAGAATAATCTCTGCACCAATGATCTTCATCTTCATCGCTTCCTGCCATGCGAATTGCAGCAGTTGATAAAGACTCAATTTGCTGAATGGAATCATGGGAGTTGGGACACGGATGATGACGAAGAAAGATCATTTCTAAAGGCAATTTTTTTTTTTTTGGTGTTTTACATAAATCAATGTTGCATGAGAAGTTGTGCGATCAGAAGCAAAATAACGGAAGAAAACAAAATGTACCGCCAAACAATGTCTTAGCAATCCACGTGTCACCATTCCTACACATCCTCCCAAGCGTCTCACCTTCGCTACTAGTTCATCCTCAGTACACGGCCACCTGTTTAAGTCTCATGTATGTTTTGTGATGGCTCAATGAACTATTTTGAGAAAATTTTCTGTCTTGTGTCTTGATTCCTATCTGTAAAGCCTTGGGCACATTGTCCCATTTGATTATTTGAGTCATCTCAACAACCCATGCATGTTGCTGCTTTAGCAGAAATTTCTAAGTTTGGTTGATTACAAGCTTTGGTGATCTGAAAACAGATACCCACATGGCTATTTGAGCCAAAACTGAAAACCCTTTTTGCCTTTTTGAGCAAAAATCGCTTCTTTTGATTGTTTGATCCAAAGCAATGACACTCATTTGGCTGTTAGCTATTTCAACCAAATATTTCCTCTTTGGCAACTGAGCTCAATTCTTATTTCAGCTATTTGTACTAAACATCATATTTTTGCTTAGAGACAATTGTTCTCTTATTTGAGAGAAGCCTTGTTTGATTCAAAGCACATAACCAATTTGGCGATTTGAGCAAATAGTACTCTCTTTTGATCGTTTGAGCTGCTGTGTATTCTTGGTGGGTTTGGGGTGAATGCTACAGGAAATGAACGGGAATGGAGAAGAAGAGGCTGTATATGAGATAGCAGTGGTGGTATCAAAAAGTAACGTGATTAAAGAAAAGGAGAGTGGTGACTGTATTGACATTCTTGTCGCTGAGTTTAGGAATGTTGGGTTGATAGTTGATAGAGTTTCTGGAGTTTCAGATGAGTTTATCAAGGTTTGATCTCTTTAAACGTTCTTTTAATTTGTTTACATACTCTTTGTTTGAATTAAGACATTAATTTTAACTATGGTATGTTCTGCCCACGTGATTTAATATAAGCTGCTTAGTTAATATTTATGTTTGCTTGCACTAACTTATTTGCAATGTTTTTGAATATTATAACTCTATTACTCTCTGTAAACTCAACTTGTTGCTTCTTTTGGTCAGAAAGTATTTTTACGTGCTACCGTATATATGTGAGTGGGAACTTGGAAGGATCTGAGGGCTTAGCCGAGTGATTTTCAAGAAGTTTTATTTATCTGGCCACCCTGGTTTGATGGTCAGATAAAGAGTGAAAAGATGAATTTGTGCTTTGCACACCTTTACCTTTTAGAAGTATAAATATGTGGGTGGGAAGAATATTCTGTCCTCTAGAAACTTTGTTTACTTCTGTTTCTTTGTCATTTTCCATTTTGGATCAAGTAGATAATGCCATGTCAAATATTTGAATTGATGGTCTTCTTGTATTTTTCCTTGTGTCATTGAATAATGATTCAATTTTTAGTTCTGTGGCCACTCTCCTTGACCAATTTCAATTGGTGGGAATTTTCAAGTTATTCCTGAGTTGAGTTGTTGATTTAGAACTATCTTCTTCTCAGGTGGCGGCACCTCCAGAGACTTTGGGGAGGGCTGCAGCAGAGATACAATTGAAGAAACCTACTCGTATTGGTGATTTCTGCAATGCAGCTCCTGACTTCAATGGATTTTTGCTTTTCTTTTCGCATTATCTATTTTCCTTGATGAGAAATGCTAGAACCGCATTATTTTCACAAGGTGCATTGTTGGGGAGTTATTTATAGCCTGATTGTAATTCCAGGAATGGATCTACAGTTTGGATGGGAAGAGACGGATGCTTTTCTGAAGCAGCCTGATGGTTCGTTGTTTAGTTGGTCCGAGCGTTTTCAATGCTACCACCACTTAGTATATGGGATTGTGAGTCATTCTATTTTTTTATTTTCTCCGATCAATGAACTTGGTTAGTCATTTTCAGATGGTCAAATTTTAATGTAAACATTTTTGTGGTAACAGAAGTTAGCCAGTTAATTTAAGTTCATAGTGTATCTTAACCAATGCATGTCTCTCATAAATGTTACACTTTTAAGTTGTTCTTGCTAGTTGGCCAGGTAAAGAACTATACAGTATGAGAAACAAACAATAGTAGGTTCAGGTGTTTGAATGTTCCCTTTGGACGTTGACTTTGTTCCATTTAAAGGATAATTTGAACTAAACTATCTTTTGATTGTTTAGCTCACATTCAAATCTCGCATTGTTGACAGTTGTCCTGATCCTAAATATGTATGTACATGGGTATCTTTATGCATTTCCTTGTCTATGTTTACATCATAAATATGCCCTTGAGAGTCTACCTATTCCAAATTCAGGCAAACGAGAGCAATTTAATGACATCTTTAAAATACCATGGAAGAGAATTCTGTTGGGAAGTTGGGCAATCTTTACTGCAGATGTTGGAATCTGAGGGCATTATTAAACAAGTGTTTCCTTTACACGGTAGGGGAATTTAGATTTATTATCATACTACTTGCAGTCTGGTGAAGTAAAATGAACTTTATTTATAGCTGAAATGAAGAGGAAAAAGCTCCTGAGAAATTGGGCACTGAATTGGTGGGACATCACTAACCAGCCAATTGATGAGATATATTCATATTTTGGGACAAAGGTGATCATTATGAAAATACATGTTTGCATTTGTACATTATTTCTCTGTTTTGCTTGATTCTTTAGTCAGGAAGTTCATGCTTTTTAGGTTGCTATCTACTTTGCTTTCCTTGGAAAGTATACACAATGGTTGTTCTTTCCAGCTGCATTTGGGCTTATTGTGCAATTGGTTGATTTTGGGTAAGTTTTGCCAGCTCTTGAATCTTCTTGTGGCTGTTAATGCCTTTCTGCTCGGTGCCTCCGAAGCAACTTACTCTTAATGCCTCTGGGCTTATTGCTTGCATTTCCTTCAGATCATTGCAGTTGCTAGTGCTCCCTGTCTTTTTCATAAGCATAACCTTATGGGCTGTGTTGTTTTTCCAGTTCTGGAAACGGAAAAACTATGCCCTTTTAGCCAGGTATATCTACTGTAAAAATGGTGGGACAATTGTTATCTTTGCGCAAAAATAGGCTTATTTTAGGTTTATTAATGTTTTCCCGTAAGTATTTTTTAACTCCCTCTACTTGTGTGAACTTGGGCTATTCAGATGGCAGATAAATTGTACAATTGGTATTGGCCAAGGGCATAAACTTCTGGGCATGGAGTGGAGTTCCCTACGGCCTCCTATGGAAGTTACAAAAACATTGGGAATTGATAAGGCAAGAGAGAAAGAACTATATCAAAGAAATGAATGGCTTGGACATCTCATACGATTTAGAAATGATTTGTTTGTTATCTTGAGTATCATCTGCCTCCAATTGCCATTTGAGTTGGCATATGCTCATCTTTACGAGGTCATTGAATCTGACATTATAAAGTAAGATTCTGAGTCATGCTACTTTATCATTTCTTTTTTCTTCTTTGTTGTGAATGGCTGAAAGAAAGCCTGGGTGTTTATGTTCTCGGCTACATTTAACATCTGTATTTCTTGTCATGCTTAAGTTCAGTCTATGTTATGACCTTACACCTGCCACTGTTTTGTTGTCTCTCTGAGTGTGTACGTATATATAGAATTCTCAGATTATTTCATAAGTATGCTGTAATTTCTAATATCACTTATATTATGTTCATTGGATGGATCAATATGTTAAAGACATTTCTCTGTACAAATTTTCTTATGGGTGAACATCGATTTACAGACTTAATGTTTCACATTTTTTATGTGGATTTAGTAGCTTAAATGGCAGATTTTATCCGTCTCTTGTTTTGAGCTGCAACTGTTACAATAACTATGATTTACTGCGATATAGTTTATATTTATACTTTTGTTGATCTCTGTTTCATGGGCGCTATCATTTATGCCATATGTCTTTATTCAATTATATAAAAAATCATTGTTACTTTAAATACTGGGAACAGACTCCAAATCCTAAATTATTTATAAAGGATTTTCCCCCACTTGTAGTGCTTAGCAACCACCTGGTAAGTGATTTCTTTTTTTTTCTTCTCATAAAATAGTTTGAAATATCTTTTTATATTTTGGTTTTCAGGTTTGGGTTGACAGCCATTTATCTTTTTGTCATTCAATATTTTACCCAGATTGGGGGGAAGATATCAGTCAAACTCATCAAAAATGAAAACAATGAGAATTCAGAAAATAGGGCTGACAGCTTGGTCTACAAAGTAATGGGCAGTAACTAGAATGTTGCATTTTTTACCTGTTCAATTTTGTGGAAATATCACTTCAGGAGCTCACTTAATATGCAGGTGTTTGGTCTTTATTTTATGCAATCATATATTGGAATTTTCTACCATGCCCTTTTACACCGCAATTTCAGGACTCTTCGCCAAGTCTTAATACAGCGTCTTATAATCTCCGAGGTATAAAACATTCGACTGGATTTCTCTACTTTATGTTAATATTATACAACTCAATTGGTTAATGTTCTTTGGGTTTGAAATTGCAATTAGGTGCTGGAGAATTTGCTAGAAAATTCCTTACCATATATCAAGTACAGCTATAAAAAATATAAAACTATTAGGTAAAGCCTTTCTGTGTGGTATTACCTTGTTGATGCAGGGTACCTGTACTCTCCATTTGAATTCACAAATAATTTCTTAACATTTCTTTTATGTCAAGAAGCAAGAAGAAACTTGAGAAAAATAAACCAAGTGGGAAGATCCGTGTCTCTGCCAGGGTGGAGAAAGAGTACCTCAAACCTGCGTATTCTGCAAGCATTGTAGAGGAGCTAGAGGATGGGCTGTTCGACGGTAATGGCGAGACTCTTGCTATTTCTAAATAACTGATGGATACATTTTGGAACCATTTGCAGATTTTATCATTAAATCAAAGGTTATAGCGGTCAAAATTATCTTTTCAAGTGGTTTTGCAGCACATCTTGACATATAAATTATCTCTTCCGAATAAACGTCTCCAACTATCTGCAGATTTTCTGGAGTTGGCATTGCAGTTCGGAATGATCATGATGTTTGCCTGTGCCTTTCCCCTTGCATTTGCCTTTGCTACAGTGGTATTTATTGCTTTTAGTGGCATTTCACTTACCTTATGAATACTGGTTGACATTCATATGAATCATGTATAAGTAAATTAATGAAGAAGTTTGGTATGCAGAACAACATCATGGAAATTAGGACGGATGCATTGAAATTGCTTTCAATGTTTAAAAGGCCTGTTCCTCGTGATGCCGTCACAATCGGCGCATGGATGAACATATTTCAGGTGACGGAGAATACTTTGTATGAGAGTGGACACTTTTCGACGTGTATTTTTATCCTCAATAGTTAAGTATCAAATATTAATCCAGATATAACTACTTCTCTGAATTACAGTTCCTCATAGTGATGTCAATTTGCACCAATTCTGCGCTTTTAGTATGGTTATACGATGAGGAGGGGAACTGGAAAATAGAGCCTGGGCTTGCAGCCATTCTCATCATGGAACACGTTCTCCTGCTGATTAAATTTGGATTTTCTCACTTTGTTCCTGAGGTGACTTCTTGTGGTGACCCTTTTGCATTTTAATTTTGAAAACTGTTAAGCATTATGTTGCAAAGCTGAGACCTGTGTTTTTACTTTCACAACAGGAGCCTGCTTGGGTGAGAGCGAACAGGGTGAGGAATGCAACACAGGCACAGTATGTCTGTTCTAAACAGCTTTTGAGGACCATTTCTGGAGAAAAGACGTCCAATGAATCAAAGAAGAATGAGTGAGGTAATTTGGCTTTTATAGCTTGTCAATTTCTGTATCTAATCTCTGTAAAAGCATGCAACTAAACAAGTACAAGAAGTTGATGGTGATGTTGTTCTTGAGAACAGAATGATGAAATTTGAATGGTGTCAGTGTACCTAGATGGAATTTACTGCAAATTTACCTCATTGCATACATATAGACAAAAATATTTATATTTCAACATCATATACGTCGCTCCCAAGCAGGGGTTTTCCATTCTCAGCTGCGAGGGCTCCCTGTTTCAGAATTATCAACACTTCTCCTGGAGCTACCAAATTTGCCACTGACTTGTCGAGCATATGCAGCAACAGCTTTAGCCCATCTGATGATCTTAGCCTTCAGCTCATTCGAATCCATTTCTTCCAATGGTGAACCTGGCTTCATTGATATTTCCTTGAACGAGAAGCAACTGCTGTAGCGTCTGCGTTTCGAGGAGCTGCTTGCAAGGTCTCTATCCTTGGCAGCTTTGCTGTTTTTCAGAGAGAGATTTTTCTTGACAGACATTGGCTTCTGCTGGCTGCCTTTGTTTCAGCAGCCGGTGAAATGGTTGGTGAATGGAGACAACATATTATTGATGAGATTTATAAGGCTAGGGAATTAAAGTTGCCCAAGTAACATAATATTCTAAAATTTCAAATACGTGTGGTGAATTTCCATTGACTTGACTTTTCTTTTCGTTTTATTCTCTTTAGATTCTTACAGAATACCAAAACCGTGGTCGAAAGATAAAACAAAATTATCCTTGTTTTAGAAGAAACAACATTAATGCCCCAATTGTTTTTTCCACTGTGAAAATAAATTGAAACATCAATGGCTACCATCTCTTGCTGATAGAAGAAAATAGATTTAGTGCTTTATGATTATTTGCATGCTTCAAAATTCAAACTCGGATTGTATCAAGTAAAATTTCCGGTTTTATTTCTCTTAGTTTTATCCATCAATAGAATTTACCACCACAAATCATAACGTTGACTATTTTTCTTTTTAGATAAAATTATAAATTATTAAGCTTGGTTTGTGTATGAATATAATTGGATTTAAGAAGTTTCTTTGACGCTTTAAGTTCTTGCTCAATAAGTCATTGGACATGGTCCAACGCACATGGTAGCTTGCAATTTTCAACAACATTTTTAGTTTAATGCATCGAGTTGCTGTGTGTTATTTATTACAATGTGATGGTATTAATTTTCTTTACTAGTAATTTCGATTTTTTTGAAATGATATGCTATTTATAAAGGTAGAAAAATTAATAAGAAAAGACATGTATTAATTTAGTATAATTACGGATAGTGGTTGATCTTATTGATATTTTTCTGATAAATTTTTAATTCACTATATTCTTTATTATTCTTTGGGGGAAGGTGACATTGTGACAATGATCAAGGAAAATGATATCTTAGTTGAAGGAGTGCAAAAATATTTGGATGAATCATATTCTATAATGCGAAACACAATTTTTACACTTGAAAGGAAAAATATTCTAATCAAATAACCCTCAGAGTTGGAGAAACACTTTTGATTTTGAATCAAAATATAAATCGCCTGAAAGATGAATTAACGTGCACACATCTTTATTTGAAATCTCAGATTAAAAAAAGAAAAAAAAGGTTTATTAAAAAAAAAGAAAAAAAAAAGGGTTTCTAATGCTTCGATGAATACGTGAGTTATTAAAAAAAGAAAAAAAAATATTTATTTAAGTTTTTCTTTTTGAATAGGAAAAATCGCATATTATTATGTATAAAATAATGGACCTTGTGTTTTAAGGACTTAAGAATAATTAGGTTCTTGCTCGACAAGTCATCAGAGACAGTCTAACCATGCACAAACAACATTTCCAATAAAAAGTTTGTTTAATACATTCGTGAGAGCTGTAGTTGTGTCCATTATTATGAAGATAGGATGGGGCAATTAGATCTAAGTTGATAAATTTTTAGCTGAAAGTTTTGACATAATTAGTATTTTTCAAATTAAAAAAAGGCCTAGGATTTGATATTGTTTATTCATCCGCGTACTGTCTCTCTCCATCATTGGATTTAATATAATTACTGATAATTACTATTAAAATCTTAATTTACTGCACTACTAGTTATATAGATCCACAAAAATATAGAATTAAGCGTGGTCGGTAGCGACAAATAATTTTGATTTAGTGACCTCTACTAACAAAATTTTTCGGAAAACTCCATTTATTTTGGTGTAGAGGGCATGCAAACCTATATTTTTTGGTTTCAATCAGATTACTTATGAACATTGTTTTTATCTATTATTACCAAAAAATAATTCAGTTATTAATGTTTGGACGAAAACAAGAAATAACCTCTTACGTGCAAAATTACAAAAATTCCTCTTTAAAGTTAAACAATTTCATCAAATTGAGCATGATTGTACGTGTGATAAAATCTACTATACTAAGAAATCAATGAATCCGATTATTGCAATTGCCCTGGTTACTTTTTTTTAGCTTCTAGTTGGTTGGTAGCTGCCAATAATTTTAATTTAGTCCGTTATATGATCTCGGGCGAGTCAAAAAAGGCAAAGACAAGATCATATAAAGCTGATTGCTTGGGCCACTGAGAATTTAGGATGTCATCTTAAATATAAAATAAGTTGAGACGTCTCGTGATAGGGAAAATTACAATTAACACGTCATTTTATTTGCTTGCTCCAGGGTAGTCAATCAATTTTTACACGCACGCATCCGGCATTTAAAACGATAATTATAAATAGTACAACGACGGTAGTTTTTGATACGATCTAATTATTAGATATGAACACAAAATAATTAAAAAATATGAGCCGTTAAATTTAATACTATTATTAAATAAATTAAGTTTGGATAGACATAATTTTTTTTTTGTGTTGAGTTATAGTTAAAATTTTAGATCCATTTACTTAAATAATGACATAATTATATTTTTTTATTTTAAATTAATTTATAAATTCTTGTCTTTAAAACTCAAATTTTAAACATAGTTTTTCTCATTTTATTACTTCTGAAAGGATAAATATATACACAATGTTTCATTCATAAAATTTTACATTGATTTAAAACTTTAATAGTGTAAATACGTAAAATATTAGTAGACATATATATTTAATGATATTAATATATGATATTATTCACGTATATATAATTAAAAATTCAATTATCCAAATGTATAATATTTTCTTAAATATATATATTTTATAATATCAATAAATTATATACACACACGTATATATTAAATAAATTATTAAGTAATCTACTTATTTTCCATATCGGATGAGAACCTCGATATCTTAATAAAATTATTAAACAAGTCATGTTCGAAATGACCTAAATTTGACACCACATAAAACAGACCCAACACAAACACAATCCCGTTACCTATTTTGCCAACCATACACAATACAATATCCATTGTTTTGGGCGACCACCATTGGTTCATTGCTACCACTAATTAGACAAGCAAATACGATGATAGTGGGCATGAAGCTTTAGCGATTTTTCATGAGATGAATGTTGGAAAATTAAATCCCAAGGGCGTTGGATTTTAAGCTTCTATGTACACATGATTTTTTCTTGTCAGTAAAGAACCGCCAACATTTGTAATAATTCATGAATTTCCTTTTTTTTTCCCACCCAAATTTTTAGTTGTGAAAACGGGGCTTAAATCAGACGCATGCGGCTTTTCGCTAGGCAAAGAGAGGTAGACAACAAGGACGCAATTCTTTTCTAGCCAAAATTTTGCCTTCAATGCCACGAACATCACCATAAATCTAATGCAGCATCGACGAACCGATAAAATTGTGATCTCTTTACTTTAAAAATCCAAAATTAAACCCCCAAAAAGAAAAGTAATGAAACCAAGTTTTCAGGGTTTTAATAGGCATAAATCAAGCACCACAGCACCCTCTCAGCTCCGACCACATATCTTCACAACTTGTCTATTCCTCTTCTTGACACCAGATTTTGCAACTTTAAGGCTTCGATGCACAGCACTCAACCGAGCAAGTGGTGCATTCTTCAGATCTGGCCGGTAGTAGTTATCTCCAATCTGCAAATGTTTGCAATAGCAGAGGAGAGGAGATAATATGAGATAAAACTCCACTATCGTCAATAATCACAAACACAGTTTACCATCTGCTGTGGCAAGACCAGTCAGAACCTGACTAACTTCACTGAGCACACCACCTTCATACTAACACGTACGAAGCTAGCAGTCATCACCAATGAAGAAAGGAAAAATCATTAGAGCAACAATTTTAATTGTAAGCTCAGAAGCCAAGCGTAACTAGTGAATTTCATTGGAGAAACCACTAGACAGGTTTCTTCTTACAAGTTAGTGCTTCATCATTGCTAAGGGGGTAAAAGGTTAAAAAGATAAATAAAAAATTCAAATTGGAAGTAATCAGGTGCCATGCCTTTTGTCAAACTTCTGGAGAAACATATTGAGAACCCAACTGTTATTACATGATTCAAAAATAAAGAAATTCAAATGAAGATTAAGAAGCTTCCTTCATTCACTTAACAGCCAAAATCTACAATACAATACAAATAAGGGTAAGCATACATCCAAGTGATAGACCAAGAAGGCAATAGAAAATGAAAATCATGTTACATAAAAGCAACAGAGTTCTAAATTACCTCGTTAGATATCGCCTTTGTCTGTGGAACTCCTTTCTCATAACCGATTTGTGAAGCAATGCAGCAGGTTTATTTTGTTTCTTGGTTTTAGTCATCGCAAGCACCACAACTTGATCTTTCCCAGGTTGAATGGTAACTGTTTGCTTGTTAGCCAATCCTAATACAGAACCGCACCATAGGACTCTCAAGCAGACTATTTTTTTTTAAAAAAAAATTTATGAGATCTCAGGGCAGTCTAGTTGACCAAGCTCTAAACTCAATTAAGAAATGCAATTGAAACTTCTAAACTAATCAGAGGCCAAACTTTAAATTCTACTTAAGCCAACGACTGCAAGAACTCAATAACATTATCTTTGGACTCAAAACAATCAGCATTCCAGGTTCATTTTCTCTGGAATCAAACATTAAGGAATCATCGAATCCAAAAAAGTCATTTCAGATAAAAAAAATAATAAAATGTCAAAAACTAAGATCTTCAACTATTCTTTAGCATACAAGAAGAAGCTCAAATCAAATTTCCTCAACAAGCAAAGCAGTTCAGCAATAACCTCAGCAACCAAACACCACCCACTTACAAGCTTAATTTTTTCCCCCCCATTTCCACAAAACCAACCAAAAACAAAAGTAGAGAGCATTCAATTTTTCTCTCCCCAAATTTATAAATAGAACATGCGACTACGGCATACCAGAGTGCTTGAAAGTGTTAAGATTGTAGAGATTGTTAGTCTCTTTGCTAAACTGAACACTAACAGATCCTCTTCCAAAATCTTTGAACAAAAAACAGTTGTTCTTTTTCACAATCTCCCATATTGACTGCCCCGCAACTGTTGCCATCTTCTCTTAACCTACACTCCACCGAAACCAAACCAAATCACCACAAAATCAAAATCCCACTACTCTAAAATTACAGGGCCTATAAAACAAATTCCATCGAATCATAGGGACCGTTCTAGTTTTGATTGACTTGGATATCTCAAGTGGTGGGTGATAGGGCTTTACTTCTAAAATGAAGCCATAAACCCTAATTTTGTTCTCTTTTTAATTTCAAGAGTTTTATTACTTGAGGGTAGCGTTAATTTTCATTTATTACGGTTCTGTCCAGAAAATTTTTGAGTGACAAGAATACCCTTATTATTATTATTGGTAGTTATTTACAATTTAACCAAGAAAACATATTTTCTATCCTTGAAAACCCTTCTAATAGAAAAACATGTTACATCATCCCAAATTATTATTAATACAAATGCCATGAGATGTCACATTTGTTTATCTTCACTTTACAAAATTACATCTGATACTGAAAATGAGATCCCAGTCCGTGACATTTTTTCAAAAAAAAAGAAAAAGTTGAAAAGCCATTAAAATTGTACAAAGAATTAGTCATTTGAGAAAATGCCATTTAACTTATCCTAAGAATGCAAATCGGAGAGAGGATATCAAACATCAAATATCAACAACACAATTTTAATTGTATTATGTAAGACAAGGATTTTGAATTGAGGGTGTGTTTATCATTATCTATTGTATTAGTTGAATTGCATTAGGTTGGGTTACTTTATTTATATTATATTGTAATGCAATATTATATTTTATGTAATATGTACTATATTATATAAAATAATATTTTTACTTTAATATTTATATTTTATTAATAATTTAAGATTCATTTGTATTCAATCAATAGTTTTAATTTTTTAATAAAAATAAACAATTATCACGGAGGTAAGATGTTGCCACCAGCTGTTGTGTCCAATTGTACTTTAGTGTCATTTGAACTATATTTTGGTACCATTAGAATTCTTATAATTGGAGCTATGCAATGGTATAGATATTATAAGCAAAGGAATTTTCGCTTGCCATAAATCTATAATCAAAGTTTTGATTTTTAAACTTTTTATTGTAAATAGATGATAAATAAAAGTTTCTTGATAGGTAATAGTCATTACATAACACCGACAATTAAAGTTCTAATAGTATCAAATTTTAGTATAAAACACATTATTATATAGCAACCATCGGCAGTTGGCCGCTATCAAAGACAGTTCATGTCTGGATTTTTTAATTTATGTAATAACAAAAATAAGTCACCTACACCCCTAAGTTTGCTTAAATAGTGCCACACTGCCCCACCCACATCCACAAAGTTCCCTTAAATGGTTAGAAAGGCCCACTTGGTTTCATAAATAATTACACAAACATCTTTTTTTAACTACTATACTCTTGATTATAATAGCCCAAATAAATTTAAATATAATATCCAAAGAGTATAGTAGTCAAAAAGAGATATTTAATAAATTTAAATATAGTAATAAATAAAAATAATAAACAAATATCATATGATACAAATAAAATATTAAAATAAGTATAATTAATAAAATAATGCATATAATGAAAATTATTTTTAATATTAAGTCATTATTAGTCTATCTCGATGGATTTTATTAATGCTAGAATCTATTAATCCAAAAATTGACTTTTAGATTTATAGCAATATAAACATTGTTGATGCAAAAATCAGATCGAACTTATTAGTGACCAAACATCTCAATCTGCACTTAAATTTATAATAGTTGGGAGACAATGTTGGACAGCAATTTCTCACTCGAGTAGACACAAACGATGACGATTTCTTTTTTAAAAGACTCTTGCATTCACAAAGAACAATTAGAAAAACTCCAGAGATTTTTTCGACGTTAACACTGTAACTCTCAAATTAATTATCTGAATTTATTGGAAGAATAAATACTAAGGAATTGGATTTCAATGACGAGTGACTTTTATATAGAAGGAAAAAAAAAAAAAGAATCAACTCTTAATATTATATTTTTAGAGAGAGGGTATGAGGTAGAGAGAGAGAAGGCCTACTTACCGATTCGACTTTTAGGGGGCTTTTATTGAAGCGAGAATTCCAAGCTTCGTGGACTATTGAGCCACCACTAGTGAATTACGTTCTTGTCCCGATTTTTCAAAGGAAATCCTGGGTTGCCTTCCCTTGCAGGACTCGTCCTCCAGAAATATTCTGCCCTCGCATCCATTTAAACAAACCTTAAGATTGTGGGTAGCTTTTCCCCTTAATAATATATATTTTCATTTAGTTTTTTATTTTATTTTAGTTAAAGAAATTAAAAAAAAAATAATATAAACTGTGCCACCTTAAACAAACCCATAAAACATTAGAATACAGCACACAGCATTGGAGATTTACCAAACATGAAATTACCTCACATTAGTTAATGCAATCCCATGTACCGTAATTTGCTAGACACACCCTAAAGACATATAACAGGGAAAAAAAATTGCCGGCGCTAGGTATAAATTACTACTCATGTTCCAAATCAAAGTAATCGAAGAAAATAAAGTTAATAGCCCTCTTGACTCCACCTCAATTCATGAATTAAGAACCTAATAACAGGTAACAAGCGCCTCCTCATACCAGATCACCAGCTTTACAACTCAACTAATGTTACACTATTTACATAGGAAAAGCAGGAGGCCTTTATCCTTCTTAGTTCTTACGCCTACAACAACCAAATGTCACGAAATTGTACAAATGGATTCTAGCTATGCAAAGAGTCCTGCTAAATATGCAGCAGATACTAGGCAATCAATTCAGATAAAAATGCCCAGTACAAGGACCAAATTTATAGTAGAAACCACCTACTGTAGCCTCTCCCCGCAAGTACCAAAGTCACAAGTTGCCTCATGTCAAAGCTCGGTTTGCTGGTCTCGCAGAACCATTCACTGCTTCATTTATCCTACTGAACACTAACTTCAAAGGGATACAAGAAATTACAGGACCCTTGGGCTTCTGCTCTGCTGGCTTCCTCTCTACTTGGCCAGTTAGGGAGGAGAGTTTCCGGGTCTTTTTGGATAACGACTCAGGTTTTCTGGATTTCAGTGATTTACTTGATGAGTAGCGCGATGATAACTTTTTACGCTTGTTTGAATTTCTTCCAGCTTCTGATTTTTGCTTAACTGGATAACCCATTGGAGCAGACTCCACAACAAACACACGAGTTGCATCGGATTCCATGCCATCACAATAGCCATCACCCAAAACTTCAACCATCAGGGGGTGACCTACAATAGCTTTACCATTCAATTTACTCATGAGGGAAACCAGTGGAACATGCTGTCGCCGGTAGCTGGCTTTCACCTCAAGCTCAACGTTGTACAGTACAGAGTCAACGCAAAGGTTTCTGACGGGAAAATCCTGATATCTGGAGTGAACTGTGTACCGGGTCTGACGAAAGGGAAGTGACCTTTTGGGGTTCAAGGATTCATCAGACAATAGCTTCACATCTGTGGTTCTCATATGAGGTAAAGACTTGCCCCAAGGCTGCTCTTCAGTTTCAGATTTCAACTTGGAACCAGGAATGCTATCACAATCAACCTTGTGATCAAAAGAACCACGAGGGAAACCATCCAGGCGGTGCAAACAGTCCACAAAAGTATTTGGTTCATCATTCATGTCCAAACATTTTCTTGAGGCTTGTTTTCTATTCTTACTCATATGTCTTGACTTCCTCTTTCCTTTTGACTGCCACTTTGATGTATCTTTCTCCATCCTCTGGCTAATATTATTGGCATGAACAGCCATGGAACAGGCAGAACCAGATTCATTAAGCCCCTCGTTTCTCAAAGTTACAGCTTCAACTTCACTGCATTGACTAGGTTGCCTTCCTGAGACACCAACTTGAGGCTTCCCAGGTGAAGAAGGCACAATTATAGGAGAAATACCTAGCAGAATCAAATTGTGAATTAATAAAGAAGGAAAATCCAAAAATTAAAACATGAAAACTTTCACACTACGAACTTTCATCTTTTCCTCCCTCCCCGAACTCAAGAAGGGAGAAGAGAGAGTCCACAACCACACATATTTCCTGATCATTATGACAAGAGCATTAATGGCAAAAGGCTGGAAACAGAGCAAGTTTGCCTAACCCTCTATTATAATGATTAGGCTACATAAACGCTGAAGTTCACAAATGTGTTGGTCGAGAATACCTGCATTGTGTTTATCCTCCCCAACAAATGGCACATCAAACAAACTGTCTTTCCCTGCTAAACCAGGTATGCTGGAAATTTCGGTCTCCTTCATCTTTTGATTGCTATGGCTAACATCACAAGCAGGTCCAGAAGCATTTAATGAGACGCCATTCTCACATGAAACTCCAGTGCTTTCAGAGTTGTTAATTACCACAGATGTACTTTTCCTTGATTCATTAGATTCTACTACAGAAGCCTTGCTGTCAGATAACCCCGTAAGAGATGAGCCATTTGAAGTGACAAGTTGATCACAGATAACTGGGACAGACACCATAGCCGTACTCTCCAAAACTTTTGTCAATGGCCGACGGCGACTTTTCCTTTTTAAAAATTCATGGACATTCGCCACAGGAGTTCTCTTTCTTTTTAGAGTTGAAGAACAAACTTTGCTACCACTCACAGGACCTCCGTTAGACACATTGCCATTTTGTGAATTGCACAATGAAGCACTTTCTTGTTGAATTAACTCAGGTGCCCCTCCAGCATGTACTTTCCGTTTTGAGCCTACTCCCATGCCAAGGTCCTCAAGTCCTCTCATACGCTTTGTTCCCTCCATTCCATCATCCTCCGAGTCATTTGGTGTTCTTCTTCTCTTTCCTTGCACAGAGAGCTCTTTAGAACCATTAACAAGATTAGGCTCTTGAAAAGAAATTCCATATTGAGATAATTCGGGTGCTGAATCTGAACTGTCTTCAGAATCACTTGTTTGATCAGTCATATCCTCATTTTCTTTGCTAGAATGGGACATGACAGGAGATTCTCCTGTCAAATTACCTTGATCCCCACCTGAATTATCGGGTCTAACCCAATAGTCTGGATGATCCTTGCCTAAGCGAGCACTCTCAAGCTCAAGAGCATGAAGGATGGCATCTTCCCTCCTAGCGTATTTCACTGCTTTCTTACCTGAACTTGCAGCAGAAGCCTTTGCTTTTGCAATGCATTCATCATATTCTCCACAACGAAATGCCTTTACCCTCTTAGACTTTTCAAGATTATACCAGTCCCTAAGCCATCAAAGCAAATAGATTTAGTCAAAAAATTTAGACCACATGTAAACATCAATAGAAAACTTAACACCCAGAAATTGAAAGAAGCTGACATTGTAAGAGCAATAACTCAATTACTCTTCAACCACATTCAAAATACTTAAAGGCAATATCAGAATATTATCAAGAACATAAAACATAGATAGAGTTTGGTTCCTGCCTACAGATATCTAGTCTTGTCTACTTCTCATCTTAAAAGAAATATTTTGAGACATCCAAAACCATTGGTTGTGTAATCCTATAAAATTCTATTATTTGTCTCCTAGAACCGATCCAAGACACACACATATTAAGCATGCATCTCTTACGCGCAGCAAACCTCAAGCTTACACCTAAAACACAATGTTCTAATTTCTATCATTAAAATGGCAATGCTCTGTTTTGTTCCCTGGACTCACCCATATCAACAAATTGTTCAATGCATATATGACATAAACTTTGAAGAGTTCATATAAACTAAAGTAACAACCTACAGTCCCCTCATACAACTTCAAATAACAAACTCATCATTAGAAAACTCTGCAAGCAAACAACTTCAAATGACACCAATTATTACTCTACCTTTTCCCTTTCTGAATCTTCAAATAGAACTATCCCACTGCATCCCATTCTTGCCTAGTCTCAAACCCAGAACATCAAACTCCAGCAACACAGACAACCAATTATATTAATAAGATGAAAAATCCAAAAAGAGAACTAGCAGGATCATTTTCATTCATTGTCTGGTCTTTATTTTTCAGTCAAAATCCACAAGCTCAAGATCAACCACCAAGCTAAGTGACTATCAAGACCACAGTAGCACAAAAATCACATTAACAAACAACATAAAAGATCATCGCCAAGCTTCCACTAGCAGAAATAATCAAGGCAAAAACAGTTAAAAGCAAGGAGAAAGCTAAGTAAGAAAAGTAAATGGGGCACTCACACACTGGCATCCTCGCGGCCGAGAAGCTTAACAGGGGTACCAGATCTTGGTGAGACCAAACAACCCTCAGAAATCTCATCAAGACCCAGAATCCGACCCGGCCACCACGTCCCGTTTCGTCTCCGTACCCATACCAACCCGCCTACAGCCGGGTCAATGTTATTATTTCTGTTACCATCATCTTCAGATTCAGGACTACCCATCATCACAAAAACCCACACTACCAAAAATCTACGATTTCTATTAAAACAAAAAATACACTATAAAAATTATCAACTAATTTTTAGAAACCCACCAAACTGATCTCATAAATCAATCTTGGCCGTTCATGCGATACGGGTTTGTTTTTTGAACAAAAGCATACAAACCCTTAAAGCCTGTGAACACAGAAACCCAGTAAACAAAATCAGTAAAACAGAAGCAAATATTGCATGCTGTACAGAACCCAGAAAAAATATTTTCAAAAAAATGCTAAAAGGCAACAAATTAAAACTTTTTGAAAACGATACCCGAAGTAAAGAGCTTCATGCTTAAAATAGATCTAATTATGACAAAAGTACAAGAAAATAAAAAAAAATCTGGTGTTTTTATTTTCTCTTTTTCTTTTGTGTTTTAGTACTAGAGTTGTGTTGAGATTTTGTAGAAGCAAAAATCTGTCTTGTTTATGGGGGTTTTGAACATAGTACGACAGACACTGAGAAGTAAAATGAACTGTGTTCTGTGCTTTGGATCAAAACATTAAAAAAAAAAAAATTAATAATAATAATAATAATAATAATAATAATAATAATAATAATTAATATTATTATTAATAAATGAAAAAAAGCGCACCTTTTTTTTTTTCCTTTTTGTTTTTCCTCTGTTTTCACCGGAGAGAGAGAGAAGAGAGGGATTGTTTGTCTGTAGCGTGCGTATGCGTCTGGGTGAGAGAAGAAAAATATTAAGAGTAAAGCCTAGAGAGGCTTTCTCATTCTTTAGTACGGGTTTTAATATACAACTATTAAGTTTATTTTTATTTTCATAAATTTTATTCAATTTTTTTTCTATGAGTTTATGTTTACATTTTATTCATGTCAAACAACAATTTGAGTTTACTTGATAACCTTGGATTTCCTCGTGCATGTAAGATTACTGAATTTATATTTTAAAAAATAATAAATTAAAAATTTACATGACACGTGATAACATAATATTTTTAATAATTTCTTGACTGGTAACTTTGTTGAATATTTGTTAGTGTTAGTATATTTTTTTTTTTTTAAGGAAAGGGGGATGGGCAAGCCCAAATAAATTTTTATCCTCCTTTCCATCCCCAAGACTCGAATCCGAATTCACACAAGTGAGGAGCGACAGATTGTACTGTCAACTAAATCGACTACGTCCTTGAAAGTTAGTGTTAGTATACTTCGCATAATTAATAACTAGATATTATTAAGAATCTTTAATGATGCGTGGCGTACACAATATTTTAAAAATTTTTATTCCCTCATCAATGTGAGTTTTATTTCACACAGTAATAATATAATACCTTAATTTAGATATTAAATTGATATATTTAAATTTGTATTGACATTGTATAATGTAACAATAGAATTGTTGCAAAACCATTCCACCCTTAAAAAATTTGTAGCTTAATGGATGCTTAAATTTGATTATAAACAATAAATAATTTAAATTTGTTGATGTAAACACTGAAACACATGCTGTTTAAGCAAATAGTTGTTGGAATAATCTCTTATTTTTTCAATGCAAATAATAGCCAATTACTTTTCTATATTTTATCACATTTATGACTGCCAATGATTTTACTCAAATTTGCTAAATAATTAATTATTAACAAGCTTATTCAGAAGTACAAACGCAGAAATCAATCATCTTTTAAATTATGTAATGGCATCCAGGCAGCTATTCAAATTCCTAATGACGTGGCATGAAATTCGCTAACAATCAAAGTCCTTTGGTTTCTTAGTTCTGTGCAACTGAACGTATTGTACCGTCTAACCGAGAAGTCGTTTCATTTGGGCAGACAAGTTGCGTAGGATTTTTTTCCCACACGTCCTACAGGCAAGGGTAGGGCCTACTGATCAACGGCTGCGTATGTGCGAGTCCGTTTGTGGTGATCTAACAATAGACGGCTGATATTTCACGTCTGGAGATCAACAGCGAAACACTCAAACAGTCATGGATCTATTACGAGTGTTAGATTAGGCTGAGTGGACCCCACGCAAGTTCAGATGCATTTTCAAAAATTTTAGAACTTTAAAAAAAAATTTGTAATCAGCAACGTAATGAGTTGTAATCAAAATAAAAAATTAGGTATTAAAATAAATTATTTATTTTAATGGTAAGAATCATGAAATGAGTTGTATTATCATTAATGTATTTATTTTATCTTGATATTGAAATATATTGTTGTAAATTAATAAAATGATCTTAGTTGATTGTTGTCATTATTTATTATAATAATTGTGATTATTATTATTCAAAATAATTATTGTTAATAATAATAATAATTATTATTATTATTATTATCATTATTATTAAAGAAGTTTTTATTATTATTATATCATTAATTAGTAGAAATATTGCTATTATTATTATTATTATTAAAAATATTAATAACTATAACAATAATAATAATATAATAATATTTTAATTGAGGACAAAAGTGAAATTATGAAACTTAAATGAGGGTAAAATTGAGAGTTCAAGGAATGAGCATTAGTTAATCCAAAAAATGTGTACCCTACATATTTAATTTACATTATCACTTCTATTTTAACAAGTACCATTAATTATTTTTATATAAGATTTTGATTTTCCAATCTTGGAAATAAAAGCGCCATTATTCACTACAGTGAGGTGGATTGTTTTCAATGGAAAAACCTTATGGTGCATTTATTTCTTGAATTTTAATTTGAAATAAAAATAATTAATTGTGTTTACTTACTAAAATATTGATGGAAATGAAAATGAGACGTGTGGAGTCTTATATGTTTTTGAAATTAAAGAATGAGAACTTAATTCCCATAAAAAGGATAGGGAATTAAGTTTTTATTCATTGAATTCTCCATTTTACCCCACCTAAATTTAATAATTTCATTTTTGTCCTCAATTAAAATATTATTATTTTAATTATTATAGTATTGTTATTGTTGTTATTCTTATTTTTCTAATTATTGTTGTTGTTGTTAACAATAATTATTTTGAATAATATAATCACAATTATGATAATAATTAATGACAATAATCAATTAAGATTATATCAATAATTTACAACAATTTATTTTTATTTAAAGACAATATAAATACATCAATGGCATATATAACTCATTTCGATTCCAATTCATAGTAAATAATTTATTTTAATTTTAATTTTTCATTCTAATTCCAATCCACTTCGATTCAATTCATAGTAAATAATTTATTTTTATTTTTCATTCTAATTATAGTTCATTTCGATTCTAATATATTATAATTATCGATTAGCAAATGCACCATTAAATACTAAGTATTATTATGTTATTGTTGTTGTTGTTGCTATTGCTGTTATGACTATACTTATTTTAGATAATATAATTATAATTATTATAATAAATAATGACAATAATTGACAAGATTATGTAACTTACAACAATCTATTTTGATTTCAAGACGGAATAAACAAATGAATGACAATACAACTTATTTCGATTCCAATTCATAATAAATAATTTATTTTTATTTTTATTTTCATTTTAATTCTAATTTATTTAAATTTCAATCTATTCTAATTATCTATTAATAAATGCACCATTAAATATTAAGGAAGGCGCAGCCCAAACAATTCATTCAGCAGCAAATAAAAAGTAAAATAGCTTAATTAAACAGTGCGTTTAAAGTTGGCTTTAGGTTTATTAAGCTATTTTTGTTTTTCAAGTGTCTCTGAACCAAGGGAACCGAAGACAGAAAGAAGAAGGAGACTAATCAAAGCGTATCAATAACAATGACCGGTAATGCTACTTCATCGTTCAATTTTAAAAATTTATTTAGAATATTCAATAATGAATCTATACGCACATAGTTACATCTAATAAGGCACTTTTGAATTTGTTTTTCTTTTTTTTCCTATTAATGCAACTCAATTGCGTGATGGCTCAATTTATTCTTTATCAAAGTTCTTTTGTCGAGTTAATTTTCGGGCATTTCAGCTCTAGTTCGAATGTATATATTTATTTTAAAACATATTGATTACCCTGAGCACTTTTAGTGATGACACTTTGATGCGTATAGTGATAATTAATTAGAAGTATCAGCAAGACTTAATTTTTATGATCAATTTTATAATTCTTTTCACTTAAAGCTTTCATCAGCTTGTCCCAATTTTTTTTTTTTTGCTCGAGTCTATTATTATAAGCACTGATGGTGCTTTGGTGCCAGCAAGTAGAGACTAATATTTAATTATTCATATTTGCGCGTATAAGAGTTTGGAAAGATCTTTTTTCGGAAAAATGAAAGAAGTTAATTTTCATGTAAAACAGTTTAGATTTGTACTCAATGTTGCGAGATATTGTGTGTAAGTGGTTCAAAGTAAGACCATTATCCATTAGAAGTTGATGGTATAGTCGTATTATATGTTTAGATGTTGAACAGTTTTGTAAGATTTCTTATCTTTGTTTATATGTTCTTTCTGTTGGTTTCCTTTGCCTTAAACTATGTTTTACAGACCATGTGCAGGAACAGGAGATGGAAATCGAAGCTTTAAAGGCAATACTTATGGATGAATTCAAAGGTTTGTGGGTGTTTATACCTTCAAGTCTCTGTTTCTACTATTCTGCTTGTTTCCATTTTTCTTCTGCTGATTCCTGATGTGCACTGAGTCTTGGTTTTCTGTGGTCTGCTTCATAACAGAAATTCACTCTGGTGAGAGTGGATTAAATACTTCCAATCGATGTTTCCAAGTAACATTATCTCCACAGGTATGTGCTTATACTTCTCGTAGTGTGAATTGATGATTTTTCCAGTTGGTTTATTCCATGATGTTGTTTAATTGCTTTAAGAATGCCTTATTGTCATTCAGAAATATGGTTAAGTAGGAGCTCAGAGATTTTTGCTTTATGTGAGCCTTCTAACGTCTAAACATATGAAGCTGGGTTGACGCTTCTTCCCTGTGATCAGATATTAAGCAGAGGTTTATTGAGCTGAAAGCAATCTATCACTCAAATGCAATTTTTAATTTGGGGCTGAAAGAAATTTTTGGAAGTTGCTGTGTTTTCTATGGAAATGGATGACCATGCTTAATTCTTATCAGTAACTCTACTAGGTTCTTCATACTTATGATTATGTAAGGAGCCTATTAATTTGGTCGACATGTTGGCAACATTCTTTGCCATGATATGGCAAATTTAGAAAGACAAGAATAGGGATCTTTTGATTATGTTTGTGCTTTGGAAAGTCCATTTTCTTAATGTAATTACCTTGTTTTCTGTTCAACAGGATGACGAGGCAGATGAGTCTACAATGCCTCCAGGTTACTATTTTTCCATTATAAATTCCCCCATGAATTGTTGTATTTTAGTCATCATCAAAGCCTAACCAGTTTGTTTTGGCATGGGAGCTTTATTTGCTGGTTTTCTCAGTTCAGGATTTTATATTCATCATGGGCATAAGCTTGTGGCTTAAACTTCTTTTTGCAGTTGAGTTGGCTTTAATTTTCTCACACACAGAGGAGTATCCTGATGAACCTCCACTTTTGAATGTAAAAAGGTTTGTATGCCTACTTTGCAGGTCTACGATCCTCCAATGAGAATACTCTACTATTTGCAGGGTGTTATTTTTCCTTCTGTTAGTAATTTCAACTTTTACTTGAATTTTCTTGAATCTTTCCTGAACTTCTGTATTGCTCTTCAAATAACATACAAGCTTAACACAGCAAATAACTACCCTTTCTTCATTAACTGCTTTCATCTTTGAGTGCCGGCTGATCTTCAAGCATATCATAGAGCTGCATCTCTAATCCATTGTCTCCCTTTTTGATAAGCGCTTAAAGTGTCTACATCATTCAGATTGTTAATTGCAGATACTTAGGAACTATACCCTTATTTGAAACTCACTGTTTCTTTGTTTGTGGATTTTTTAATTTTTTTTTTTAATGAACATGCATTTTTAAGCCTGAAGTTTGTGTTCATGGTTCAGCTTGCGAGGAATTCAAGCTGATGATCTTAAAATTTTGAGAGAAAAGCTTGAGCAAGAGGTATGTTTTGCAAGAACTTTTTGGTGCTAATTGCATTTTACTGTTTCACTTTATTTTATAGGTTAGACAACGCTCATAGCATCCTGATGCTGTTCTGTCTATATGCATTTCTACCATAGATTTAAATTCCCGGAGTTGGAGAGATTAATTCAAACTGAAAAGGATAACAGTATTTACAATGAAATCTTGATGAGTTAAAATGAGCTTCCAGATACTTGGGTTCTGCAGGCGTCTGAAAATCTTGGTATGGCCATGATTTATACACTGGTTACATCAGCTAAGGAGTGGCTGTCGGAAAGATATAGCCAGGATGCCGGTATTGATAACACCGGAGAAGAAGAGTTGGAAAAAGACGAGGTAGTCTTTTTCTTTACAATACTCTGTTTATACATTTGCTAAATTGAAGTATATATATAATTTCAAAGTGAACTACGGTTGAAGATACCAAAACTTCGCTATGCCATTGACAATGAAACATCAGTACTGTATGGCGTGCTACTGGTCCATAGTTTAAGCTACTTGCATATATATATATTAGGAACTTGCTTTTCCACTTACTTCATGCATGGAAATGATTGTGTTGATGATTTAAATCTGTTTGTGGAGAATGTGATGTTCCTCTTATATTGGCTGCTGGTATGGGGTGGAACTCTTATAAAAATCAAAGGGAAATTTCTGATCAAGAGGGGGGGAAAATGAAAAATTATATCTTGCACCTCCTGATTCCAAATGAATGAAAGTTGATCCATCTATGAGGTAGACAAATCTTGTGAAATATTTAGTGATGGGTGTTGTCCATTCTTCACATTTGCTCTTGTGCCTTTTTAATTGTCTCTCTGTTATTGACCTTTCTTAATTTTTTTTTCCTTTCTGCCAAAGTTCGTGTTTATTGAGGAGACTAGGCTGTTTCATACCTTCTGTTCTTCTCATCTTCTTCTACTTCTTCTTGCTTTTTATTAATATATTTTTCCCTATAATAGGTAATTGTTCCACATGGAGAACCAGTTACTGTTGAGACATTTTTAGCATGGAGGGAAAGGTTTGAGGCAGAGTTGGCATTGGAGCGCGCCAAGTGAGTTTGACCTACAAATCACAGAAAAAGTTTACATTTGGATGTCAGTTTTCCTTTTCAAAGAGATTTGCATCTCTTGGGTACTCAATCTGCTATGGCTGGACCATTCCGAAGATACTATGCATTTGTTTGAATGATTTTATCCATCTTAAATGACGTTGCTTCCACTTTTAGGCTAATGCCTGAGTGTGCACTAACAGCACCCAAGGAGAAAAAGCTCACAGGCAGACAATGGTTTGAAAGTGGAAGAGCTACTGCGGTATCTCAGGTATCTCTCTCTGTCTGTTCAGATGCGCCAAA
The DNA here is from genome assembly GCA_030449905.1 of Luvunga scandens. Classification (NCBI taxonomy): domain Eukaryota; kingdom Viridiplantae; phylum Streptophyta; class Magnoliopsida; order Sapindales; family Rutaceae; genus Luvunga; species Luvunga scandens. The sequence goes on from JASUUG010000265.1 coordinate 597,143, forward strand.
ATCTAGTACCTGTAGACTGAATATGCTTTTAGTTGTATGTTCATATCATCAGTATTATTAGTGATAGCATTATTATGGGTGGAGAAGCATTACCATGGGTGGAGTACTAGATACTAGAACTATTGTATGTCGGAAACTATCATATCTTCGTTTCTGCTATGTCTATGACCAGAGCCATAGAATGTGAACTTCAATATTCTTATAACATTAATCATGGGAGCCGACTAGCTATATCAATGAGGTGTAAGAAAATGTTTTCTCACCAGAAACAGTTGATTTTACACCACTCTTTTTGTATATGGTCTGGTAAAGGATGCATATATTGTAGTCTGTGCGAGCTCGGTTTCGAGTTGGGAATTTCATTTTTGTGTTTCCTTTTAATCAATACAAGTGAAGAAGTTGGTACTTCATGATATTTCTTTAAAAATACAGAGGTGCTACTTTTATTTGATTGCCCTCTATGTTAACTTCTCTGGCTTACACAGAAAGGTGCAGTTACAGTCAATGAAGGATCTGATGATGAGGATGACGAAGATATTGACTTTGATGATGATGATTTTGAAGGTGAATCTTACTTTACATCCCATTGATTCATTTGCTGACAATAGCAAGAGCATATATATACCATTTCTTAAGAGTTTGAATAAAATTTCTCTGTCATTGTTCCATGGAAACCTAGTTGGAAGACATGTTTATTTCATTGGTGAATTGCAGATGATGAGGTAGATATGCTCGAACATTATCTTGCTGAGAAATCTGACTCGTCCTCTCACTCTTCAAGGCGGCCAAGCTGAATGGGAGCATTATGAACTACAAATGTTCTCGTAAGAAATGACTGCTGGCACTGAAGATTATTAGTATTGTTCTGGGTGTCATCTTAATATATTAGCCCTGGTTATCTTGAGTGGGAGAGTTCAATTTCTTACCCAAGTGTATTTTGAGCAAAACACAACATACTTTGTGCCATTTCCCATACAGCAATTCTTATTCAACCTGATGAGATTTAGTGAAAAATGAGTTTTTTCTTCTATTTAAGAACTTTGCGAGATGCAGTGTAATCTCTATAATTAGTAATAATATTAGAGATTTCAATATTTAAGTTTTAACTATAGTCCAATACTATGTGTTACTTTTCTGTTGAATGATTAAATATAAGATTATTTATTATTTTGTTTTAATATTAAATTGATGAATGCAACATTCGTTGGGACTTAAATGTTGGGATTTGTAGGGATTTCTAGTATTACTCGAAAATTAATAGCTTTGGGACTATAAAAATTTTATTAATTAATTGATAAATTATAAAGCATTAATTTATAGAGTGTGTTTACAATTCAATGAATATATATTTAATCAATTAAAAATCCACTAAAAATCCACTATACGTTACCAATAAAATCAATCGAATATGAATTAATTCACTGAATATATATTAAATTAACCAAAAAATAAAATTTAAAATGTATTGCTATTCTATAATTCATCCCCAAAACTTCTAGATGCAATAAGAAAAATTAAAGATGAGAGAAAAACAAATAACAATAAAGTCATATTGTATATAATAAAATATCTGTCAAATATATTCGTATTTTTAACAAATCATTAATTTATTATATGAATAGCACATAGAGTTATACAAGGGTTTTTAAAGAAATATTATGTTATTAGTTTAGCCTATTAGCTAGAGTCGGGACAGTAAAAGTTAGTATTAATTTATTCGATTTGTTTTGTTAATCAAATAATTATGAATGCAATGATCAATTTGGCCAAACGGAAGATCCAAAATCGATGCTGTCAATTTGAGCAAAATGGAAGAACCAAATTCGATGCTGTTACAAATTTGCCATGATCAAATAAAAATCCACAGATGCACCACCTTAGAAACTAAGTAAAGGGATTAAATTTTTTTTTTTAAGAAATTGAAGATAATTGCTGTCAATTTTAATTTTCCATCTTATTAATAGATAGGGGTCGTTAGAGCTTTAATCCATTTTAATTAAAAGAGTAAAATTAATGATAAATTAAATAGGTTCGGCTTCAAAACTGCAAAACGTACAGTATTCACATGAACAAATTGGGCTGAGCCCGAAATGTAAAGGCTCACCAAGTTCGACTTGATTGATGGCTGTTGGGTTCAACGGACGACATTTTAAATTTTTAATGTTATGCTAGTGTAATGTGTGGTTCGTGTGAGTGTGCGTACGTTTTTTGTTTTTATTACAATTTAAATCTTGATTTTAAATATCAAATATTTTCTTTTTAAACATTAATGTTTGATTTTAGAATTTTTAATTTTAATTAGTCTGATCAACTCAATTCAATCTGATCCAGTGATTTAAGGGCTGGATTGGGTTGAGCTGGACATATTTATTTAATTATATTGGGTTATTTTTTTTAACCTAATTAATGGAGAGTTCGATTAAATTTTTGACAAACCTAATCAAGCGCAGCCCATGTTTGCTCCTAGAATTTAAGAGTCGTGGTCCTTATTTGTAAATACCCTAGCTTATAACCTTTACTATTTGTTGATGCTGAAATTTGGTTGGGTTAGGTAGCGACCAAGCGATCTTATCAACATTTGAGTTTGTAATTTTTGGGGAATGACTTTACTCTATAATTACTTTTACTCAAACAAAAAACCACAACCACACTCTTGCTAAACCCGTACACCTACTGAACCCAGTCACATGCACTCACAACACTTTGTTATAGGGCGTCGAATTTTTTTTAGCGAAAACTCTCCGACGCTCAAGTCAGTTATTGAGTTTTTTTTTTTTGAAAAATTAATACCACAAACTTGTGGCTTAATTGTATCAATTTAAAGTCAAAAAACTTAATTCTTAAAAAGATGAAAAGTA